>VXAV01008924.1:203962-301754 GCA_013399715.1 Alectura lathami | reverse complement strand
CAAACGGTAAAAAAAACTTTTATTTGAAAAAAGAAAAAAAAAAAAAAAAAAAAAAAAAAAAACAATGCTGCTAAAAATAATAGTCCCTTAGTTCTCTGCTGTTGTGTGTGTTTAGGCTTGGACTTTATAAAGATCTTTCATTATTGTTTTAAATTCCAGTATTATTTAAAAAATNACAACGCTGTAACAAGGCTGAGTAACAAAGTTATTTCAGGCAAGCTTCTCAGCAGATGAGAGAGGAGAAGGCAAAGGCAAAATATCAAAGTATTCTGTGGTAAAAGAATAAAGTGAACAAAGAGGTACATTTCAGTGTTGACTTTAAATACTATTTTTAGTACTAGATGTTCTGAAGTTTGCCTTTGCTTTCATTATAATAAGTGCAATACTCTCAACCATGCTTATGGGGCAGCTGGAAGTGTCTGCTGGACAAACCGGTGTCAGTTCCCCTTCCAGCTAGGAAGGAGAAGGAGGAGAAGTTTGGAGGTGGTGGTGTCAGTCAGTAGTGTCCAGCATGGCTGAAAGGATATAGAGGGCAAAAATGGAACAGTGTTGTCTAGAAGTATGACTTCAGAGTTACTGGTCAGTGAGATTACTCAATGCACAGCTGACTTTCTGTTCTAAAGGCTTATTTTCAAAAGGATAAAACATTATTAGACCAGCATGGCAAAGCAGGCAATTAGCCTTTTGAAGTGCTAATGTGAAGTACAAACACTGGAAATAAACGTTTTAACCTATTTGGTTTATTATTTAGACGTCCGCCTGCAAAAAGGGCAAATTATGTAAAACTGGGCACTCTGTCCCCTTTCATCTGCCCTTGGGGGCAGCTGGTGAAGAGCTGGGAAGGAAGAGTGAAAGCTTCTGGAGAATCTGTGTGTCCTTCTTCCCCACGTGCTGAGCACTGTTCAACTGAAGGACGTGGCTTCTGTGACCCCAAACCAGAACTGGTGGAAGAATCTTCCCCTGAGAATGGTGAGGCAGAGGAGACCATGGAAGTGAGCTCTGAAGGTGCCGTAAAGACAGAGGATGGTACCCAAGGCACCCAAGACTTCGTCGACAGAGGTGAAACCATGACAAGTGACTTTGTTGTTCTCAGGTATGTCAAAATGATACAAGAGTGTGAGGTGCTATTTCTTTATTAGGAATAATTGAGTTGGGAAGGGAACAGCTCAGCCTTGATTATTAAGATGAGAGAATTATTTGATCCAAATACAGTGAGGAAGAGATTAAGATTTTACTGTTGAGCGGAATTCCTACTTCCTCAAGCAAACATCATGACTGGATGGAGTAAGGAATTGTCTTCAGTACCCCAGTCTTGCATTTAGCATCGTCTTGGAGTTCATGCTCTGTCTGCTTCTAGGTGGGCAGGGCTTGTATTTATGGTTTCATACTTGCTGTGTGTATCAGCTGGCATTCTCTTTTCTAAGGCATCTCTCAGGTGGTTCTGGCACTACTTAAAAGGTCTGCAAATAAAACAGAACCTCTTGCATTACAGTGTAACGCATGAGGGCACCAACAGCCTTTGGAAAGTGCCTGAATGCAGCTCTTTTGTTCTTGTGTGGTTCCCAGGGGAAGAAGATGTTGGCAGTTCAGAACTGAATTACTGAAGGTTTTACGGCGCTGTGTTTAGAACAGGCTTTAACAAGCAATGTCTCCTGAAGAAGCAGCCAACATGTGTTGTTCTTTTCGTGCTGAGAGATGCAGACATCAGCTTGGGGGGTTACAGAAAGCCCCAGGGCTTCTTTAATCACACTCTTACAAATAGGCGGGTTTCTGGATTTCTGCTGTACTACTCACTAGTAACTACCCTTGGTGTTTATTTTTAAAACTTTTTAACAGGAGTGAGAAATTACTAACACAATTATCAGCCTGGTGCTATCCCACTTGTGGAAAAGATCGGCGACTCCGCCTCATTTCTCGACTCGGGCAGAAGGAAATGACTGAAGATGTCTTTTTGCCAATCTTGATGAGCTATCCAAGGGCGCTCGTATGGGTCAACTTGTCTCTCTTGAGAAAGGGGAGCCCTGAGTTACACGCCATGATTTGTATCCCAACAGAAGATGACTTGCTGCATTTAAGCAAAGACAAGCTCTTCTGTGGTCCTCAAGAACCCAGGCATCGTGACATGTTCAAGCACAAGGTACAGAAGCTGAAAGAGAGGAAGAGGAAGAAGAAGGAGGAAGATAATCTGAAGGCTCAAGAAGGTGGCCCTCCCAGTGTTCCAGAGAAAGAAACAACCGAGGAACATAAAGACCTCGTTCTAGGTCTTTGGTCAGACACTCTCCCAGATGTTACTTCCCACTGCTCCAGAACTCTCTTGGGCTTTGTCACTCGAGGGGATTTTTCATTGGCTGCAGGCTGTGGAGAAGCACTGGGTTTTGTTAGCTTGACAGGGCTGCTCTATATGTTACACAGCCAGCCAGCAGATAAAAAAGGGCTTGTTTTGATAAGAACTCCAGCATCTTTGCAGTACAGATTTGCAAGACTTACTATTGAGGTTTAAGTACCATTGCAATGCAGTAGGATGCCAAAAACACCAAAGAATGAGTATTATGTCTTCTGTGGCCTTTCTGGTAGGCCTTTAATTTGAGGAGGTGATTCTGAGCCCCAGCCATGTCTTAAGGAATATGAAACAATTGAAAAGCTTTGTAGCATTATTCGTGAAAATACCAGATACATAAACCTAGTATTACTTCTGATGTCTGCATTGCAAAAGATTTCTCCCAGTAACCTGTCTATTATCACGATCTTCTTTATCCCTAAGAAGTGTACTGTTCATTTTTCACCTCAGAGCAACCTCAGGGTTGCTGCAGCAGTTCTTAAAGAGAATATCACAGATTTTCCTTTTAGAAATCTTTTGCTCAGACAGCTGATAGATGTAGCTTTCCAGTTCACTGTTCACATACAAGCATGTGCCATCTGGGCCTGTGTATATAGCAAGTGGCATTTGCCAGTTCCTGGAGTCTAAATATGTGTGGCTGCAGTAGAATAAACCAAGCAGACAAGTCTAGCTCAGAAAGCAGGTAAGGTATGTTGGTGGAAAAGCTTGAAGTTTAAGTGAAATGCAAATAAAAGATAGTCTAGCTGTGTAGCTAGAAGCTCTTCAATAGCTGAAGCTGAAGCTCTTAAATAGGGAAGCATATCAATTTCTCTCTGTTGTGAGAGAAAAATCTGTCCTTTTGAAAGGTAATAAGCTTTTCAGATGTAAATTGCTTTTGGTGGGTCAGCATACAATTTCTGTTAATAAGTAGAGGTGTTGTGGTTCCTTGTAACATGGGTTTATTTTTGTATGGAATGCGCTGGGACCAGGGGTTTCTTCACTTTACTATAGGGTTTATGAATGTTCAAACAGTTGTAAAACCTGTAAAATGTGCGGGTAAAGGGAGAGGGGTGTTTGACTTGGGGAAGGGTGTTTATTTGGTTGGGTTTGTTGTTGGCTGGACTGTTTTGCGTTTTTCTTTTTTTGTTAAAGTTGGCCTTAAACTTCTAGCCATTCTGGAGTTAAGCAGCTTAAAAACCAGTTTACAGTAACACATTGTAGCTTAGTAGGAGCACAATAGAAATATTTACGAGTTGGTAACATTACCCTAAAATGATGTGACAAATAAAAATGTAATCTATTCTTGTTTCAGGAATCTAATGATTCAGCTTGTTCTTTGCGAAGTTAAATACAGATCAGTTAGTGATTTTGTCTTTCTAAGCATCAGTCTGTAACTTAATTCCCACACTCACGGATGAATAAATTAATGTTGGGTGGAGTTGGTTTGCTGGAGGAAGGATTTAGAGTACCGTAACTTCATAATTATTAAAATGCAGGGCCATTGCTGGAACCGACAGGACACGTGGTGAAGGGAGGGGAACAAGGCAAGCATGGGAAGGTTTAAGAATCGGTCTGATTCATTTATGTTTGAACTCGCTTGTCGAGGATTTTCCTGTTCATTTTTCCTGGACGAGAGCCATCAACCCTCTTGTTGGGTTTGTGAGTGCACCTGGATGGGCTTGGTGGCGTTCCCGCACCGCCTGGCGTCGCGGCATCGCGCGGGGACGCGCGGGCTTGCGGAAGGACCGCGGCGTGCANGCTCGGGGGCACGGCGAGGCGCTGCCCGCGCTCGCCCCGCTGTGCAGGGCGCGTAGGGGCCGGTAGGTGGCCCCAGAGGAAAGGGCTTGGGGCCGCGCGGGTGCCGGCTTCACGTGTTCGCCATGTGACTCCGAGCTCTGCAGCGTGTAGGTATGTGCAAATAAAGAGCCCCTTAAACATTACGGTCTGGCTGCTCTGATCAAGTTCTCTCATGGTAATAATCCTGGATTTAATGAACCTTTTGAATTGTGAGCTCAATTGAAATATTTCTAGGATCAGAGTTTCCAGAGCTGTGCTTCGTGGGAAGAAAGGAGGGGAGGTGATGTTTATACAGCCATTTCCCCCTTGCCTCCCCCATCCTCTCAGATACATATTTTCTTGCCTCTCTAGACCTCGCTTGTATGTGAGAAAGAAAGAGGAGAAGCCCCCCACCCAAGCTATCATTTTTGTTTCTTTTCTGCTTATATATCTTTTGTTCACTGAATCTTTCCCAGGTTTCCTTTTTCGTAAAACATCTGGAGTCTTTTTTCTTTTCCTCCTATTGGTAATTTCTGCCAGGTTTTCATTTTGACACTTCCTGTTACTTTTCTTTGATTTCCATTCTCTATTTCTGATTTATGATCCTTCTCTCTGGTGAGCCAATGAACAGAAACTGGAATCCAAGTGCATCCTGTTCTGTATATCTTGTAATATTGTTACACAGTTGTTTTCCTTTAAGTCAATGATTTATGCCCTAAGACTTCACTCTCCTTGTAAAATGCACTGCAAGCCTGATAAGTTAAAAATGCTCAAAACTCTCAGCCAAAGTTTGTCAGAAAAATACTGTGAGTTTATGTAGCTGAAAGGAAATTTTTATCTGTGGTTGGGATTTCCAGATTCGGAGCGTCTCAAGGGTGACTTAGTCATAAAAACCGTGTTAACACTGGATAATCAAAACGTGGGTAATTAAGTCTGTGTTATCTCTGTCAGCTGGACAGTATGTCTGTGTTCAGCATGTTGAATCAGGTGTGGTTTGTGGTACACATCTGCTCTTAGGCTGGATCTCATTGCAGTTACTCCCCTTTGGTAACTACCCTAGAGCATCTGGATCGACTCCTATGAGCTCTGGTACACGAGCATTTTTGGGAACCCAGGAAACACAAGCCCAGGGGGGAAAAAAACCTCTCATAAACTATCTGGCTCCCATGCTGTTCTCCAGATAACTTCGTCAAAACGGATGCCAGCACAAACCCTTAGCTCTTGTTCCTGGCTTGGCAGGAGCTTTTGGAATCTGATGTGAAGCACAGAAGGCAATTCTGGCACTATCTGAAGCACCAAAGAGCTCGACTGCTCCCACCTGGTTGTGTAGCTGTACGTACGGCTCCCCCAGAGCAGCTGAAGGAATGCTGTGCTGGAGACTCGCCTGGCGAGGGGTCTTCTCCCAGGCTGGACCTTGCCTTGCAAGGTAGTTGCCTGGTATGTTAACAGAGGCCACAGTGACAAATAGACCTACCATGCTGAGAGCCTTGTGGCTCTGAGATGTATGTTCTACCATTGCAAATCCAGAGAAAAAGGCTGCAGAAGAGACTGGTGATTACTGAGAGGAATGAGTGATATGGGACCACTGCCAGACTGTTGTGTATTTGTTAAGGACGTTCAGAGTGGGTCCAGGGCAATTGGTTTGTTTAGCTGCACGTTAGGAATGGAAGAAGTTACCTGGTAGGAAGGCAGCTGGGATTGTTGAAACAAATCTGGGAAAATAATTGGCAGGGTGACAGGCCTCTTGATGGAGGTGTAAGCCCTGGGGGATCATGGCACACACACATGGGTGTGGGGGTAGTCAAATGCAGCATGACAGTTTTCTTTCAGTGCTTTAAATCTGGAAGAGCTAGATATGTCAAACCTGATTCATTCACATGTCTGTGTGAGGTAGGTAGTAGGAACAGAGCTGGAGGGGAAGTAAACTACCCAAGGCAGGTTTCTGAAATGCTGAGACCGAGAAAAACAGAAAAGCAATAGCTTTATTTTCCAAAAACACAACATGTTTAAAAAAAAAAAAAAAAAAAAAAAGCAAAGCTCCCATGCTCCCTCCCATGCTCCTAAATGCTCTTCCGAGAGGTCAACCATCTAAACAGTACCCACAGTTTATCTCCTGCAAATTCAGCTCAGCTGTACTAAAACTCTCCTTCATGAACGCTGGTCTCATCAAGTCCCTGCAGGAGCAAGTAAACTTGGACTGAGTGATGAAAACTGAGAAAGGCAGACGAGATGTGCTGAAGCCATTTTGTGGCAGCTTTTAAAGACAGCGTACTCATTCCTGGGCAAAACAAGATTAATGAGTTCAAGGTAGTTTGCAAAGGCAGGGTGACAAAAGAACAGAATAGACAAAACACGGCTTTTATTTATTGAATTGGGTCTTGGAGAAAGATAGCTTCTTGTATAGTGTGAAAAATGCCTACACAAAACGATGTAAAAAAAAAAAATTATTTAGACACTCCAAGACTTAAAAACCTTGTACCAAAACCAGCTTGCCTGGCGCATTTTAGCTGTCTTTTGGTCACGAGTTCTCTGCAACACTGCCAATGTGACAGCCTTGCACTGCTAAGCCAGATTCATAACAAATAGAAATCAAAAAGATGTCCAGGACAGAGCAAGAGCAAAACAGAGAATGAAGAGTCTGAAGGAAGAGAGAGGCTCAAATTTCATGCTCCAAGTAGGTGAGGATTTACTATGATTTCTGGAAAGGACGGCATAATCCAGTATTTCATGTGATGTCATGAAGATCAAATAATAGCTGCGATGAGAAAGACCATTTATTTCAGCTCAGTCCTTTTTTTCAGCATCCAATTTCTTTGCCCACAAAATTTTTTTTTTTTTTTTTTTTTTTTTAGAAATAATACAACAGTTGTGATGGGTGGGAGAGCTCATGCATCCGTAAGCCAATGTGCCTGCTGGGACTCACTCGCACACATCACTTCAGTTAATTTCTGGGTTTGTTCTTTTGTCACACTGGGTAATACTAGAAAGGCTCTTTTTTTTTTTTTTTTTTTTTTGGTTGGGTGTGTCTTTTTTTTTTTTTTTTTTTTTTGGTGTGTGTGTGTCTTTTTGATTTTTTTTTTTTCCTTCCATTTTTTTTTCCCTTTTCTCCCATATTTTAGAAAAAGCATGAAGTGGAAGCAAATTAGAGCACGAGCAACCTGCGTTATTTAGAGCTTTGTTACTTGAAAGATGAGTTTAAAACCTATCTCAGAAATAAACAGCATCCTCCTCCCCATTTGAGACACATCCCAGTTGTTTTAACTGTGTCTGTAGTGACACATCCTATCTATCTGCTGTTGTGATCAGTGACAAACATGTATCCCCATCATTGAAAGAGATTATTGTATCACACATATACTTCCCAAAATTATTGCCCGAGTTGTAACAGGTGTTACCCAAGGCACTTTCACCCAGGTGCTAAGCCAGTTGCTCCAAAGCTTTGGATGGGTTGGATGAGAAGGAGAAACCACACACATCAGAGTTTGTTGCTTTTCCTTAGCGCCCAAAAATCCAGATACATGTACAGAGGAGCAAATTGCAAATATTGCATTAAAAATACACTTTCTAGATGGACAGTTGTTAACACAATGATTTTTTTTTTTAAAGATGCATGTGGATTTGGATTTGCATTGTGGATACAGGCCAGTAGGTATTAAAAGGTTAACTATAGATAATTTATTTTCCTGTAAGACAGAATGTCATACAGGAATCAATTGCATCCAGTTTTCTGAATATTTTTACAATGCAATAATTCTTGTAAGTTCATTGGCAAATATATAAAGAGGGTTCTAAATAATATCACAAAAAAAAAAAAAAAAAAAAAACCATCAAATTAGCTAACAACTGTAACCAGATTTTTTTCCAAAGAGAAGCAGATGAAAATAACCATTAGTGCATTAATAAAATAGTGGTCTGGGGAAAGTCTTAAACGTAAATTAATTTTAGTTTCTGTTAGTCCTTTTAAGACTTCTCTGAGCTACCGTACTTTGAGGTGTTAATGATTTGTAAGCATTAGAGTGAACTCTTTAAAAAATAAATTAGCCATGGTTTCTGTTAGTCCCCTCAAGAGTTCACTTTTATCCCTATAGGAAGCACACAGTCACATAACTGCTGAAACAGCAGCTCCAAATCTGTAAATTTCTGTAGCCCCCGAAGTGCCACAGCATTTTGTCCATGTGACAGAGGAGGCATCTGGGGCAGTGCCCAAGCTGGATGTCAGTCGCCAGATGTGTGCTGGCCCAGCTGACACGGGCACTGGAGTGCAATCAAGCAACTTCTGCAGATGTTTCTTCGGGAGCAAAGCAAAAGCAGCTCACTGTGGAAAGCTGGGGAAACCCATCCCTCCATGCTGATGGCGAAGCTCCTGACTTCTTCAATGTTGGGGAAGGCAAGGTGAGTCTCACAGCATGCAGAGATCCTGATTCAGGCATTCTGAGTTCATGTGCTGAAAAAAAAAAAAATAAAAAAAAAAAATCTTTTTTTAATTTTTATTATTTATTTTTTTTTAGGCTAGTAGACACGCAGGAGGCTAGTTTAACTCCTTTTTAAGTTGTCCAACAAAACCAGAAATATCCAGAAAACAGCAAGTCCCTGCCTGCGGGCTTGTTTCTCACATCATATGCATTCAAGCCTGCTCTCGCTGGTGTGAAGCGAGAACTCACCACTGCTGCAAGCTGTTACCATGCAAATGCTTGCACATGGGCAATCACGCCTGGTAAGAGGCTTTCTAATGGAAGTACATTTATATCGGAGTAGGCTATGCAAACAATTCTCTTTGATTGCCTGAGGAGTAGAAGAGACTTGACACAGCTTAAAAATCAAAACCTCCAAAGCTAGAGATGTTCTTAATTTCTCTTGGTAAAAGCACCATGGTTTGAAACTGGAATTTTCTCTTGATTTAGAAAGGTCCTTTGAATAGCACACTGCATTTTAACTTGTTAAAATGACTCAAGTTCTGTTCGTGTGGAAGGAAGGCACCCCTGCAGCCTGTGGGTATGCTGTTGAATTAATTTTGCAAATGCGGTAAAATAGATCACATCAAAAACCAGACAGTCCTGAGAATTGCCTACCGATAGTATAGAGCATAAAAACATTAAAATACTGCGGTGACCTCTTGTTTGGGGAAGATGTTCTTCATCCGCATTTTTATACAAGGCAGAAAGATGCACCAGGTCCTGTATCCTGGCCTGCCTGCAGTGCCTTGGGCATCCCGGCCAGGGCTATGCAGCTGGATTCAGCTCCTGCCTGGAATTCTTTCCAAGACCTGTACAGGACGATGAAAAAACTCATACACGTGTGTCAGTGACACGGTCTTTCAGCTGTTTCTCTGGGTGGGCAGTAAGCCTGATGCTTGGAGTCTTCTGCAGAAATAGTAGTGGTCACCCATTTGCTGTCTGTTTTCATTGTTTTCTACTTATTTTCTCAATAAGTTACAGCACTTGAATTTAGGCTGCATTACTGTAAGGCTTGCAGTGATTTTCTGTAGCACACGGACATTAAAACATATCAAGCGAAGAGTTAGATATAATAGGCCCACAGCATTAACATGTTTCTCAAAAGAGATGTTCTTCTGTAGTTAAGTGCTTTTTTTGTAAAGCTAAATATTTCAAACCCGCAGTGTGCAGTTTGCTGCCACCACCAAGCAGACCTCAGCCCACAGGAGGTCTTCAGCTCCTGCTGTGGTTGTCCTCACGTCTGTCCTCTAGGTTCTCTGCTGAGCTTCCCCCATGGGTTTGCAGTTGGTTTGGTGTGGAACGGCTTGCTTTTTGCCAATTTTCCTGTTCAAATGTAGCACAGACCACAGCAGAGGGAAAGGCCATGTTTGTGCTGTAAATTCCACTTTGGTTCTACTCCGAGTAAATCTTGGCTTTCATTTTGAAATACTCTGTACTTTTTATTCAGACTTCCTTTTGTAAAAGGCCATCAAAAGCTGAAAGATTACTGTCCCATAGTACAAAGAGTGATGCTGTTAGTCTGGCCAAGTAGCTATCAAAAATATGCAGGAAATACAACATAAATTCATTGTACTCCAAATGTTTTCTACAGGCAGGATCCCAGGCTATTAGGTTAACTCCAGGGACTACAAAGACAATAACTTGAACTAGAAGTCCCAGGACAGTAGCCAGGTTTCATGTGGTCTTCAGGGACAGGAGCAAAAAACCTTATCCAGAGTAATAACTTCCCTTTTGCATTTGACACACTGCGCTCCACCGTCAGCTGGATTTCAGAATTTATTGAGAAGCAAGAGACCCCTTCTATCTGCAAGGTCATTAAATTGACGACCGTTAAAAACTGATTCTCATCCAGATCCATTTGTAAAATTAATTTACATATTTTCAAGAATGCAAATTAGTCTATGGGGACCTACACCTGGAGAAAAACATACAAGATGCAGTATCTGTTTTCATCTTTTCAGTCCTCAAACTGTTAAGACCAGTGAGTACTGAAATATACTAAAAGCTTCAGCCAATTTCCTGCCTGAAGTTCGGCTCTCCTTCTTGAACAGGAGCTGAACATGGCTTCTGACCTCATGGACAGGATATACTTTTATCCCATAACATAGAACCACAGAAAACCCTTAAAGAATCCTCTTTGAACTTTGATTGTTATCTTTACTGCATCAGCTATCTTCTCTTGATAGACTGCAGCAGGCACCCTTTCATTCACTGGATGTTTTTCTGTATGTGCCTTCAGGTTTGGTCAGGGTGAAATTGTTTCAAGCAGAAAATATGAGAGGGAAAAATGAAAGGCAGACATTTTCCCTGACCCTTTAGACTCTAGATATTTTGCTCAAATATGAAACAATATATCTTACAGAAAGCTCAATAGGAGCATGGTTTCACAATAAATTAAAATACTATATTAATTTACATTTAAAATACAAATATTTTGAATGAAGTTTTCTGTTTCCATTAAATCTAGCTGGATACCACTTCCAAGCCCTTAAATACCCTGGATAAACTTCCTGGGCACTTCTCTTCCTGAAGTATTTTTGGGCACAAGCATGTGCTCTGAACTGATGCCGCTGAAGGATAAAACCATCAGCCTCTATTTCCTGCCACTCCAAATTCAAGCCGGATGTTGAAGGACAAAAAAATAGTGATTGGCAGAGCTTGGAGAGGGAGCCAGGAGTGAGGGGTGCCAGCTCATCCGCAGAAAAATTTGTGTGAAACAATTCCTGGTCCAAGGAAACCAGACCGAAACTCTCACTATAACATCAGTCACTGATAGAAACAAAAGCTGTCATGCTTCTGTGTGTTCACTAGCTTATTGAAGGGACAAGCAACTAGAGAAAAAAAATGAGGAACTCCCAACTGGGACAGCACATATGAACAACATCTCTTCATGAGGGAAATGAAGTACTGATTTAAAATTTATGGCTTCCCAGTAGCATTACATACCCTAGGAACAGTGAATGTTTTGTTCCTTCCCAAAATGACAAGTGTTAAGATCATAAATTCAAACTCAACTGGAGTAGCAAATTGATTCTAGGCTATCTGGTTCTTCCAGGCTTTGTCACGCAGAGCAGAGTCAGTGGTTGGTTGCCTAGGGTTGCAAAATATTAGGAATAACACAATATTTAGTGACTGTTCATTACGACCGTGCCTCTGAGAGGGGAGGTGTGTTCGTGTGCTTAGTGCAGCAGAAACCCTAGAATGGAGTCCGTCCTGAATGTTGTGCTCCTGGCCAGCTTTCCAACAGCAATGAACTAATAGCATTTCCAAAGGTTAAGGTTTCTGTACCTTTGCCAAATGGTAGGGTCATGCCCTGTTTTTCTGCTAATACAATTTACTTCCCTCGTTTTATTCTCATGACCTTTTCCCCACTATTTGCCACCATCCATTTTGGCCCTTTTCCGTATCGCTACTGACCTTTAACATACTGCTGAAATTATCATCTTTGTCTGTGGGTTTCACCGGTCTGTGCACGTAAGTGCTGCAGAACTGCTGTAACGAATCTGCCTAAACCCTAGCTGCTAATCATGCAACAAACAAGGTTGCCTCTTAACTTCAGATGTGCACAAGATCATTCATGTGTCAAGTGTCTTCAAGGCTTAAATCCGGATTTCATGGAATATTAGCTCTTCAGTGGTAAGCACATAGGCATGTGGAGACATTGCCCTGGTGTTCACCCTTACAATCTTGTGACACATCCCTTCACCTTGCCTCTTTTATGAGACATCATGCTCTTAGAAGAATATGCTCCTAGAAGCCTTGACTCTTGATAAGGAGACCATCCACACTTTCACCCAACTGGAGTTACTGAATACAGGCATTCCTGCCCTTTGCTCTGGCCACCTGGTTTTTGCAGAGACAGGGTAATGACCTACTTGCATCACCGATGATAGCTGATGTTGCCTGTCTTTTGTAGGCTTGGTGGTTCTTCCCTGCTGGAGGATACCCAGCACATAGTTCTCAGCCTCTGAAACTCTTCTTACTGAGTCTGAAACTTTTTCTTAACCGTTTTTTCACAAGTATGGTCTTCTAATCTTTTCCGCTTGGATGCTGCATGCTACTCCTGGTGCAGCTGGTGTACTGCCATGATGTTTCAGAGGCCCTGCAAGAGAACAGGGCTTCTGTGCCATCTCCTGGCTCAACAGAGCCTCTCGGTGGCATGTGTGCAGTGTGGAGATTGTGTGCAGGCATTAACGAAGAGGAGATGCTACACTTCATCTGAGCCAAAAGAAAGTAAGAGACCCAAATAAGAGATGATTCCTGTAAAAAGATGCCACTCGTCTGCGCAGATATCTCCTGCAGAGTTCAAATGGCATGGCAGTGCTCTCCCCATGCACAGAATTTGTCCTGCCCAGACCCTTGGCTTCCTCGGGCTGTTGCTGAAAACGACAGTTCTGCATGTGGCTGTTTGCTGCACACAAATGCTCCAGGTGTAGGTTTAATGAGTCTGTGAGACAATAACACCCTACTGCACATGCTCATTAGGCAATTTCCAAATCCTCATAACTGTCCAGTCAACAAAAAATTTCCTCTGGGACCCAGTCCTGTGCTGCACTCTGTGAAAGTATTTCCATAGCAAGTGTCACTGCTTGAGACTGCCTTTTGCTTTGAAGTCTTGCTTGGAGCATGGGGAAGGTGGGGAAAAGGTCTGAGTATATTTTTATAATGAGGAAAGGATTTCTTTTTCACTTCCCGCTCCCTCAGTAATGGCTGAACTTTGCTTCCTTTCTTCTTGTTAAGAAAAGGTGCCAAAATAAACAAAACCACAGGCAAGCAGCCTCAATGACTGGAAATCTGGAGCCAAGAGGTGGCAGTTCCATAAAGTTTGGGACTGAAAGCGAGGTTACGATCAAAGCCATTTTACCACATTGACCTCTGTTCTCCCTCTGGTTTCTCACAGAAGGCGTTGCCTAAATAACGTACATGAAGCCAACATGAGGAGAAGCAACACAAGGAGGAGGTGTTGGGAGAAAAGGTGCATGTCAGATGTGGGGGGCTGCCTGCGAGGTGCGAGGTGAGCTCCAGCAGGCCTTCTGCCACACAGCAGAAATTTGAAGGCCTCAGAGGCGTGGAATGGTCCAGGGAAGATGCAGTGATGAACTGTAGGAGAGGAGCACAGGTGGAAGGATGGAGGAAGCAGAAGGGAAGAACAAGCTGAAAGGCTGAAGTGATGAGATGATCTCATGGGGCACCTCATGCAAGGAGGGATTTTGGGATAGCTGGGCAGATCCCGAGGCCAGGGGAGCGTTCCTGTGGGATGTGGCACCGCACATGGGTGGCATGAAGCAGGCCTCTGCCCACCTCTCCCAGGAGCAGCCTGGCTGCCCTGCCGGCCTGGCATGCATGGATCCAGCCACCTACTGCTCCCCAAAGCCACCAGCTATGTTCAACTGCTTTTCAAACTCAGGCTTGGGACCTATAGTTTAGCTCTAAGAAAAACATACTGAAAGCTGTCTTCTTTCTCACAATGCAGGCACGAGGTGTTTTTAATTATCTTAGGGAAGCTTTCCTTGTCCAGGCCAATTTGTTCACTCTTTCTCTCGTTTGTCTTGTAGAGCTGGCCTATAACCAGCTATTAGGGGTTTACTGTATAACATTATCAAGAAAATAATCTTTGAAAAAACATGAAATCACTTGCTACAACCCTCTTTTTCCTTTGCAAATAACTTAATGGGAGCCAAATTATCTCCACAGCTGACCACCCAAACCTGCTGGACAATGCTTATTCCAAATACAGAATAAAGCATGTTTTAGTTATGAAATATTTTAAGTGATGATTTGGGCAGGGAAAATAAAGTTCTTCCTGTAGGGAAATGAGAGCAGTATTGGTATGGCAGAAGGACAAATTTTCTTATCTTCAGAACAATATATTTCTGAGTCATCAATGGATGATATGTGCAGAGACGAGCAAGACGTGCTCTTTGCTAGGTTTATGTCTGGTTTGTACACACACACACACACTTAGAGAAAGTGATAAGGAGAGAGAAAAGCAGATTATTACACCTACTGGTTTTATTATTGGTTTTGCTCTGCAGACTTCTAAACTGCGTGGGTGTTGATGGTTGACTTTTAAAGAGACTTGATGAAGGCTACCATTGGAAATTTTGACAGTCATGATGATAAATGCTCTATTCACTCAGAGGAATTCAGTTATCCTAATCACATAGCTGACTATAACAAAAATTTCATTTTTCCTTTTTTTCTTTGACATACTTTTGCATTATCCCTTTCCAGAGCTAATGCCAGTATTTTAAGATGACTGTAATTTTTTGGCTTTCTTTCTTACTGACAAGGAGAAAGAGTTATCTTTCTAAAATGCTCCTCCAAAAGAACAGAAAAGCAAGACCATTGTAAGTGCCGAAAGGAGACTCCTCAATATTTACACTTTTCACTATTCAGGAAGAGGAAATTTGTCCGGGGAGGGAGAGTACTGACTCTAGTCAGACTATGCTTTTATGCCTCTTCTCTGAGGCACATCTCACTCATTAACAAAGTGTTCTCAGACTCTTAAAAGACCAGTGCTCAATGCAGAAGATGAAAGGAACCCATTAGAAAGCCTGGCGCTTTTCAGGGGGTCTGTATCTTCTGTTGCTCACCTAACTTTCTTTCTTGGGATGCTTTTACACTGCTGACTACCGATGCAACTTTTCACAAAAGCTGTACTCCTCACTTCTTGCATACTTTGATCACTGATGAACCAAAGTCAGCTAGAGTGCACCAGGCATTGAATGTATCAGCTCTGATTTCATACTCCTGGGAACACCCAGGAGATCTTCCATCTCAGGCTTTTCACAAATGCTTGCAGAAGAACAGCATGGATTACATTTGCATTGGCATTTAAATATTCCCTTCACTCTGACAACAATTAGAACACTGTTTTCTACTTAGCTGTAAATTAGAGCTGTGAATAACAATGGAGAGGTCTAACCACTCCCTGCTCTACGAGCATTCCCTCATGAACTCGGCAGCTTTTGGGAACAATGCAGTTCTGCTCTGAGATTTTATTTTTCGAGTGTCCATGGGACAGTGTTCCTCAACCTGTGCTCTGGGGACCATTTGCGGTCTGAAAGGCCTCAGAAAATGGTTTGTGAGATCACTCTAAAACAACTCTCCCCACTGTCTCCCCCACCCACAAAATGCCCAAACACACACATACATGTCACAACATCCAAAGGGTGGCCTAATTTTCAGTTGGTTATTCATAAAGATCACTGCATTAAGACTGTTCAGGCAGCCTGCAGTTTAGTTCTCCAAAAAGTTTGGGGATCTTTGGATTAAAAGGCAGGAAGAAACACGACTTCAGAGAATTTTGTCCACTATTTTATTTGCTTGAGAGGACTCAAACTATCTACCTCATGCATTGTGCTCTTTAGAGTACATCAGGCTTCCATCTTCCACCATGTACTATATACGAACAAAACATACTAGATGTGTCAGTGCTGTAGTAAAACCCAGCAGCTTCATACGATTTTGCTCCACTCCTGGACACCATCTCTCATGCTGCTGGAGTCCTTGCTACTGCTGTTGCAGTAGACTGGGTTGGCTCTTCCAGTATAAACATTGCTCCTGGAATACCTCAGCTACTGTGCAGCCTGGGCTCAAGGGCAAGCCTTTTCCCTTCCCCACAGCTCTGCTATGCGGACATGAGGTGCTTTCTGGTATGCACAGAAGTTCACATTGCAGCTTTACAGCTTCAAGACGCCAAAACTGAATGTAGCAGCTACATCACATTATGGAGCATGAGACGGGGAGAGACCTCCACAACAGTGTGGCTGGAAGCTGTAATTCCAGACACTTTCTTATGGTGATGTCAACCTATTTATTCCAGTGTTCATGCTGCCATTTATCTTAGTGAATTATTTGAGCTGTGGTCACACCCCCTAACCAGCTGCCACTGAGTGTCCAAAAAACATTGCAAGTGGAGTGACCCTACGTAGAAGATACACACTGTGAGTGTTTGCTAGGAGTCAAACTGATGTCCTGGCTGCTCACAGCTCTGGTGCCTCTGCCAGCACTGAGAACACAGAAATACACCAAAGTGAAAGACAAATGGAGGGACTGCAGGAGAGCCAAGAGTGAGTGCTCCAGAGAGGAGGTTACTACCAATCTCGTATCTACCAACGTGTGCTGAAGCAGAGTTAGGAGCTTGTTGCAGACTAGAAACCATTCTTATCATATTTTAGCACTTTCTTGTATGTTTCTGCTTAGGTCATCTTTACAGCTTTACTGCAGCTTGTTGCACGAGTTACCTGCCTTCATCCTGCCTCAGCTGCAGCCTGGCCCTGCTTGTGGCTTGCTGTGCTTAAAGCCACCACTTAGCTTTATTAATTAGCATGGGCTTGAGATCTGTGCCAGCCAGACTTGATACATATTTTAGCTGTGATTTTTCTTCCGCCAGCAGTTAGCAATGACACATTTTAAAGCTGTGATTTTATCTTTCATTAGGATTATTTATGCATAGCAGATAAGTATTTTTATTACTCCCGATGATATTTATTGCATGTGGCACAACTTCAGGCTCTAAGAAAAATATTAGAAAGGTATACTGTGAGCATGGAGTGGCACAGCACCTTGCACACTTGTGAACACATGATAGCGCTGGTATGTCTGAGATATTAACCTAGCCAAATGCCAAACAAGTACATAGTTAAGCAGATGTATCAATAAACACATTTTCCTCCAAATGACACTATTTCAAGAACGCAAATGACCCAGCCCTAGGGACAGCTGGCAACAACTGCTTCGTTCTCTATTGTAAGATCCTGTTTTGAGCTGATCACAAAACTCTGCCAAATTTCTACCTTCAGAGCTGAAATTTTTTGATGAGGTGTTTACCTCTGGGAGCCACTGGTGGTTATTTACAATCAATTAGCTGAACTATACAGTGTAACTTCTTTAGAAAAAAAAATGTATATATAGTGAAAACCGCATATTTTAGAGAAAACAGCAGCACCGCATTTCTGTTCTTTTCAATGTAGGAGGAAAGATGCATTTTCACTTCCATGCAAGAGCAAGGCAACTTCATTTTGGACTGGGAGGGTGCTGTGAAGTCCTTATCCTGCCAGGAGTCCTCAGTTTGATGTGGAGAAGCCATGAGCCATACTGGAGCTGGAGTGGGACACGTTAGCATTTGGCCACTTTAGTCTCCAGAGGATTCCCCACTGGAGATGGGGCTGCTTCTCTTCACATGTCTGTGACTGCCACCACGACTGGGAAGGTTTGACCTGCCATGCCAGCGATGCTGCCCTAGCCAAGGGGATCCAGGCAGACCCCTGATAGGACCCAGTTGCTGTATAAAGTGCTCTACGAAGTGCCACCATGGCACCTTTTGGACTGCAGCAGCACAGCCTAGCAGGAGTCCTCACCCCCAGTCGCCCAGTTCTTGCAGTTTCTGAACACAGGGCTAGCAGTCTCCAGCTCAGACTGGGACAGGATTTCAACTCACTTTTACCATTCCTATCAATGCTTTGACCTCTGAAGGGTTCTCTGGAGCAGTACGTACCCTGGTCTCACTTAGGATGAGTTTTACAAAGTGCGGTGTCCTTTGGACCCCTGCCCATCCCTGCAGCCTGGACCTGAGGGCAGCTGGTGGATGGGGCGATGTGAACAGCCCAGCAGCAGCAGTGAGATTAGCAGAGGCCTCCCTTCATCGGTAGTTAAGCCGATGCAAGGGTGCACAGAGCTGCTGTGTAATGGCCTTGGCTGCAGTCTGGCCAGCGTGATGGCAAGCAGCTGGGGGAAATGCCATTTTGTGCTCAGCACAGCCTTGGCAGAATTACAGCTTGCCTGTGCTGCAAATGCCTAGGTGAAGTATCTGGTAAGCCTGGGATACTCCTGGAGTTCATGTGGCCACTTGTTTCACACGAGATTCATGTAAGGCTTGGCTGATTTCAGCGTCTGCAGCACCAGGCCCTGAATCGGGGATGGGGGCTGATGGTCAGGCCCCTCCTGGGCCAGCTCACCCCAAAACTTCTCTGTCCGCTTTTCCTTCTCTTCCAAAGGTTCCCTCTGGGGCTCCCAAGTGAAGATTTGCTGAGCACAGCTGAAGAACAAGGCAGCATGATAAATAGGAAAGTAAGAGTCTATTTACCTCTGGCACAGCCTGCCCTTTTGTAAGTCTGGATGGAAAAGAAGACTAAAGTCCACGGAGCCCTTCGGCAAACAACAACCGGCCTAACAACAAACGCAGCAGAAGGGAATGCCAAGGCTGTCATCCCCCATCAGCGGCCTGGATGGATTTCACCCTGGGAGAAGCTTTTGGGAGGCTCGGGGCGGAATCTTGTGCAGGAAACAGGTGGTTTGCTTTACTGAGAGGCATGTGTAATGGCCAGGGAGCCGCGCCGTGCCGCGCCAAGCTACAGCAGATGGGCTGCAGCTCGCTGCACTCTGCTGAAGGATATTTTTCATGTTATGTGTGGAAAAGAGCAGTAACCCTTGTTTGTTATATGAGGCCTTGTAGGACTTGGTTTGGAAAGAAGCCATTCTCAAGATAAAAAAAAGCCATTAAAAATGTGAGTCACCATAATCACATTCAAAGTGCTCCAGCATGGCCTTTTATTTGCAAAGACTTCACTGAAAAATCAGGTTTTGTTTTGTTTTGTTTTTTTAATGAAGAATTACACCACAGATTACCTTGGGTTAATTGAGGTGACTTTAATGATCTGTTCACTTTTAAGTTCCTAAAAAAAAAAAAAAAGCACAACAAAAACCCAAACACCTCCAAACACTGAATTCAAACCATTCACAGTGCAATGGTATCAGCAAAATACCTGTGCCTGCTCTGAGGTGTAGCAGAGGACTCAGGGTTGTAAATGCATCCCCAAATTCTCTCAAACACAGATGCATTTCTTCTCCATACCAAAATCTACATCCCCAAAAGGGCTGGGGGGGAGCCTTCCTCAGCGCCACCACCCAGAAGCAGGAGCCTTTGGCACTCAGTGAGGACATCTGCAGCTGAGCAATTGCTGGTCCCCCAAATGAGCCAAAGAAGCCAGGGCTGGCACTCACCTGCTGCTGTCTTTTGGGGTTCTGATGCCCCATTTGGGGTCATCAGGTGCTCACATCCTCTCTGAGGGGAGATGCTTGAGCTGCTGCTGTCAAAACACATCTTTGCCGCAAGGCTGTGAGCAGCGAGGGGCAGAGGGAGCAGAAGCCTTTCTGCTGTGTATCACAGATATACGCACTCATTCTCTCCAATGAGCTGTCACTATCCTTTAGGCAAGAGCAATTTTTTTGGGCAGGGTGTCCCCACATCCAGAGCCTGTTTACTTGCTGCACCCCAAATGGCTGCTGAATGAATCATGCTGCTCTCACATCCAGGCTGAGCTCAAACTGCTCTGACAATGGAAAAAGGGCAGCTGTGTGAAGTTGCTTACCGATGCTGTTGCTCACAGTGAGGGTGGTGAGGCAATGGAACAGTGTGCCCAGAGAAGCCATGGATGTCCCATTGCTGGGAGTGCTCAAAGCTGGGCAACCTGATCTGGTGAAAGATGCCCCTGCCCATGGCAGGGGGTTGGGCCAGGTCATATTCAAGTTTTCCCTTCAAGAATTTGAGATTGCCTTGCAAACCAAACCTTTCTGTGATTCCACAATTCTACTGCCCCGTGTCACCTCATCTGTGCCCATCATTTGTCCACTTGGTTTCAGGGTTTCCAACTTTGCTGAGCCTCCCAGGGACCTCTTTGGACCATCACCGATCTCAGGAATGAGTCAGAAGTCAAACTGCTGAGAATTATCTAGGCTGCTGCACCTCTGGGAGTGCAAAACAGCCGCTGTCAAATTATAGTGAAAAAAAATAAAACTCAGACACATCCCAGGAGAGGTGGCACCTAGGCCAGGCTGAGCTTTGGGAAAAGGGGAAGCCAGGTACCCTGACCACTGCGTTTTGGGTCTGGCCCAGCCCTTGCTACTTCATCACTGGTGTTAGGTTCTGATTTTTACTCCATATTCGGCACTCATGAAGCCAATTTTAGACTCTGGAAAAATGGAGATAGAGCAGAAAGCAACCACAGAAGGCAATTTGATTGCTGACAAAAATGTCTGATGGTGAGAGACTTAAAAGGTCCGTCTGTTTGGCTCAGCAAAAAGCCCAAGTCATCTTACTGTATTTTACTAAAGGGAGTTTAAATCACTGGTGAAAGACGAATAGCTGCAGGCTAACTCCAGACACTTTAAAATAGACATAAGGCACAGTTCAAAAGCAAACAATGACTCACTGCTGGTACACACTGCTAATGGCAGTGGTGGATCCTCTCCTTTGACTCGCAGGAGAGGACAGGGTGCCTTGCACCAGAACGCCCAGAGTGATGCCAGGTGAGGGGAAACTGGGCTGCCTTCTTGTATCACCAACCCATCTTGGTCGAATCCTGCTGAGCATCCATGATCCCAGAACCCAGCCAGTGTTTTGAGGACATGCCTGTTAGTTAACTGTTAAATATTGTCTGGAAAAAATAAGCACACGGGTAACAGCGATGTTTAGCAGTATTAAATCATATTCCTCATCTCCTTTCCCTTGTAAAACACAGAACAGCTGTTCTTGGAAAACAATGTAGAAGCTCCAGCACTTTGTTGTTGTACTCTATTGCCGTACAATGTGTTACCGGCAGTACCCTTCAGTGACAGGTAAGAACAGCCTGACAGGCAGCCCTGTGCCATGCAGGCTTTCTCCCTTACTGCTGGCTGAATGCACCAGAAAGCATCTGACTGTACAAGGCTCTGGGCCTGCTGCACATGCTATTGAAGCTCAAGAAAAACACTCTCATTTTTCTTTGAAATGGAGAGAAAAGTCCTGATCTTGTGCTAATGCTGCTCTGGATGTATGCCCACTAGCTATCAAATAGAAGACGAATGACAGTGCTGCTCTTTCAACCCATTTAATGATTCTGGCAAAAGACCTGGCAGCAGACTCCAAAGATTTCATCTAGGCAGGGCAATGCCTATTCCAAGAGTGGAAATCTCCAACTGGAGAGCTGGCAAGTGCATATTTGTGCTGGAGGCTTACATCAATCATTTCCATTTTCCCCAGTGTGACCTAGCAAAATACAGAAATTGGCTCCTTCATCAACGGCCACAGACCACTTTTCATGTTTAAGGAATTAGTGCCCTGGGCTGCAGTGATACATTAACTTCATGTTAAACAGTCAGTGTTTAAGCCACCTGTCTAGCCATTCTTCTACAGTAGCTTTGCTCTGAGAACTGTCAACTACTGCCCTGTTGGGACTGTCAACAAGGAGTCCAGGGGACCACTGCAACTTGCCAGTCTCCTGATCTCATTCCTCTGTGTCTATGCAAAACATCCTACCACCATGATACATTTCTGATTCTGCTGTAGAACACAATCCTCCCTCAGCATTACCTTGTGTAATGACACAAATTCCCCTGGCACCAATGCCCACGTCCATCAGCAATCAAAATGCTACTGCAGGTCTTACATTATGACGTGCACTTTCTTCCTCAAAGGCTTGGACTAACTTTAGGAGCCTAATCGCAAAACTGGGATGTAGATTAAACTAGAAACCTACTGTGCAGCCGCCTCACTCTAAAGAGTTTATTTAGAATCTCATCTGTTGAGCCTGGAAGGTCCTGAGGTGGCAATAATTCTGGTCCCCTGGATATCCAGAACTGCGCTTGCTGACTCTTGTGGGAATCAAGACGTAAAAAGAACATTATCTAAGCCTGTAAGTTTGCACAGCTTCCTTGTAGGTATGAACACTTCTTCGGTTAAGGCAAATGCCCTGGTAATGCTGGTATCTTCTTACAGTGTAAGCCTGCAGTATGTACCCACCAGAGCATGATTTTCACAAACAGAGGACCTGGCAAGAGCTCTGCATGGGAGGCTGCTCAATATGCAGCGGTGTACTTGCCAGTGCTGCCCCTCTGCATGTTGCGATTTAATGGTTACGACCAACAGGGAGCTTGGAAGGTGCCTCTGTGCTTCTCCCAGCTCCAAAAGGTTGAAACATCTCCCATCTGCTAAGGGACTGCCTTATCTTCTATCTGCTTCTTTAGGCAGAGAATGGCCATCCTTCACTTCCAAACCAGTTAAAAAAAAATTAAAAGCACATACAAAAATATATGGAATCCTTGTTTTTTCACTGACGTCACTAATTCTGTACCAGAACCCAGAAACATTGCAAACACAGGATTTCTCAGACTCCTGAAAATCCAGAGAGATAAGCTTTTCCCTACCTTTTTCTCCTCAAGAAACCTTGTTACACAACTTCCAGCTTGACCCTCCAATAATAATTATGGTAATTAGCCTTTATCTCCTTTGAGCCAGTTGCTAACATAGTCCAGCTGATTTCTGCAAAAGGAATAAGCAAACAAAAAATTTAACAAGAAAAAAGGTCAAGCCTAAGAGGATAAAAGCAAAAGGGCAAACTGAAAGACAGTTCAGTCTAATCATCTGCATCCCTGTGTTGTAAGTTTTCTCTGCAAGCAACCAAAGATCCTGCAAGAAGTGGGAGTTGGGAGGAGAGGTTGCAGTGAGAGACCTTTTTGAGGTCAGAATTGAGGACATTTGGTCACACTCTGTCCTTCCAGCACTGTTTATGCAACTTATAGCAAGTGGTGTTTGTTAAGAAAAAAAACAGTCCTTATGCCCAGTTGTGTGGAGAGATGGGTGTCCCTGCTCCTCCCTGCCCCCAGGACTCTCCTCGTGCCAGGAGCTGCCTACCTCAGCCCCACGTGAGCTCCTCAGTGCTCACCATCCACAGCCCAGTGAGTCTGAACCAGGGTTGTGCATTACCACCATAGCTCCAAAGCACAGAAGCTGAAGCTATGAAGTCTGACCTCCTTTCTTTGGTTTTAGGTGACCAGTGCCCTTACACGCAAAACATGAGACTACCAGAAGCTGGCAGGTAGCAAGGAGCAGGCACCAAGCCTGCCAAGAGAACGCCGGGTTCCTACCATTGGCAGATCTGTGAATCCAGCCCAGTCCATTTTTTTTTGCCAGCTAAAACCACGTGGTAAATGCATCCTGATATTTTATGACCAAAAAAAAAAAAAAAAAACCAAAAAAAAACCAACCCTGCCTAGCTCCACTCCAGAGTTCCCATTTCCAGGCCCTCAGCCAGTTAATACTTCATCTTTTACTGCGGCCTGACCAGCAGTGGAACAAGCACTAAGTGAGTCCTGCTGGTTCTGGTCTGTCAAAAATCCCAGGCTGGAGCCAGCAGGGACCACGTGAGATGCTGACTGTCCTCCATGCCTTCCTACAGTGTTATTTCCTCAGATCCCATGCAGCATCTGCTCAAGAAAGTTCAGTCTGCAGGTGCAAGACTCACAGCTTGTATCTGGCCCATGTATTTGATGTCAGGAAAAACACTTCAAGTAAATAACTCGCTGGTAAAACAGAGAGTTCCAGGGACTTTTTTGTGTTCCAGTGAAAAAACTTCTCTTGGTAAGCATTTGTCTGTTATGTTTGTCACCTAAATATCACAAGCAAACTGAAAACGGCATTGATTAGAAACTGATTCTTGAAAAAAATCATGTCCCTTTCTTTGCAGAGCAGTAATAAATTCTCATCACTGAGTCTCTCTGACCATGTGATATTTTAATTTGTTGGAACATGCATACCTCTCAAAAATCATGTCTAATCATAAGTGTTAATTGCACATAATTCCTGCCAGTGTTTTGCTCTATAAATTAACTTTAATTACATTCAAGTTCACAGAAAATGTTTTAACCCTTACAATTTTTGTATAAACCCATATGAAGACGTGTTATTTGAGAAGAAATACAGCAGTTTAAAATAAAATAAACAATAACTTTTGCCACAGATTTTTATGTGCTATTTCCTGCTTTGGAGAGAAAATCCACTCTCTGATAGCCCTTATCATCCCCTTCAGCCCACCCAAATCATGGTGACAGATTTCAGAAAGATGCCCAAGGCCAATAATTTAAAAAAAGAAACAAAAATAAATCATTTCTCCCCTTTATTTCCCAGGTCATAGAATGAAAACCTATAGGCCTCCTATTTACATCTTTAGCACATGTTCTCACTTGAGAATTAGAAAGTGACTTAAATTTGACCTGCAAGGGGCGAGGAGCATAGGAAGCACAGAGGCACACCCTGATTCCCTGGCGAAAGCATACAGAATCAGGTGTGCTTTGTATGTTAAGCTTCAGAAACCTGAACTCAAATTGCAAGAGGGTAAAGGAAGGCCACGGCCAGGCAGCTGGTACAAGCAAGGTGCAGAAACTGTGCCTCGTCCTGTGCCAGCTGGAAAGGATCCACGTTGAAAAACAGCTTTGCAACCCTCACAGCTGGGACATCGCTGCACAGGAAAGTCTACAGAGCCGTCCGTGTGCACTTTGAAGTGAAACTGTCTCATGGATCTTTGGCTCTACCTTCTTTACAATGAAATAAACAATTGCTTGGGAAAAAAAAAAAAAAAAGAGATCTCATTTCATCATATCCCACTGAAACAAAATACGCACAGCCTATGGCGCGTATCCATTACGGCAGATTAACCCAATCCCAAAAGAAGTATCTTGTGCAAGGTTTGAAGGCTAGCACTGAACGCTTTTCAAGAGTGCGTTGTTTCTGCAGAAAAGGGATCTGAGCATCGCTGTGAGGGCTGAGGCAGATCAGGGCTACCAACAGGGAGAACGACCTCGCAATTGGTGCCAGCTTTCTTTCCAGGAGGCTGGGACTGGGGGACACCACAACCTCCCAGACCTGAGCATCTCTGCTGTGGTCCCCATCACTGTCCGCACTTCAAATGAGCGTAGAAAAACTGCCGCTTAATGAAGGAAAAGTTGTGCGGCGATCGTGACTCTTGTGACCCTGTTTTTTACAGCCTATCCTCATGCAGGATTACCAGGGGTTTAGCAACAGTGCAGGATTTGCCTTACTTTTATATTTTAGGAATATTTTAGTTTTGTACTTCCTTCATTAAACCCCTGTTTTCTAGAAAACAGTGACTAAGCACAATCACAGAATCACAGTATTGTAGGAGTTGGAAGGGACCTCTGGAGATCACCTAGTCCAACGCACTGCCAAAGCAGATTTCCTACAGCAGGTTGCACAGGAAAGCGTCCAGGTGGGTTTTGAATACCTCCATAGAAGGAGACTCCACAACCTCTCTGGGCAACTGATTCCAGACCACTATGCTACCTCTATATATACCTCAGACTAGACTATACTGACATGTACTATAGCCAGTCCAGCCCAGTGCCCAGGAGACAGGGAGGATGTAAAATGTCACACGTGGTTCCCCAACTCCACCTCGGCTCGGCTCCTCGCAAATACACGGATGTGTACCTCTGCCCAGGTTTATGACAAATGCTCTCCTCCTTCCCAATTCTCACACAACTGCCTATGTCTTTGAAGATAAGAGAATTAGTCTGATGACAGAAGATAATCAGTGTTCCTTCTGCACATAGTAAAAGTGTGTGTACATGTTTATGTTTACTGCATATATGCCTACAGTTTTGACTCTTGAACAGGAAGGATCAGATTCTTAAAGGCAGAGTAGACATGCAGCAGAATACTTTGAAGTCTCTTATGAAAATCCTTGTCATTTCCCACCTTTGTCTTTAACATCTATGCACATCTATGGGTTTTCAAAAGCAAATTTTAAAAATCCTGAAGCCTAAAAATATCCGTAGTTGTCACTAAGAGGCATTTAAACTAGGAGAATGTTCAGTTTCATTAATGGTTATTTAGTTTTTCTTAAGGCTTTCTGTATCTTCAAAACACATTTGGGACAGACAGGGGATGGGATTAAATGTGGGATTAAAGTGGGATTAAATAATGTATGACTCATCAACATGCAGGAATTCAATATCTGCTTCAATAAGTCCAATGAAGAGGTGCTGCTGATTCTTGTTCCAGTGGCATTCTTCTCGTTATGTGGAAGGTTCGGTGCTTTCTTCTTTCAGCTTTTAGTTTTCCCCAAGTCATCTTTGTTATTCAAAGTGCCATAGCATGAACCGTAAGAATCTGGTTGTATTTTGCCTGTCAATTTTTGTCCTAAGGAAATGGGTTGAGAGAAGGGAAAAACAACAGCTCTGTGAAGAATTTTAATAAAACAAATCCCCCACCAATCCATCATTTAAACATTCCTTGCTCCAGTAATCATTGTTTTCATTTGACTGGTAGTAACAATAGCTTGGAAAAACTCTGAAAAATTATTTGAAAAATCTGTTGGGAACAGGAATAGAAATTAAGGGAACAGTATATTTATTGAATATGACTAGAGCACATTTCTGACTCAACTTTCCTAGGTCATTCCATTATCTGATATCTCATTTTTAAACAGAATTACAGAAAAAAAAAGCCCTGCTTACCAGGAATACATCCACAGTCAATATAAGGAACTTGTAAATGCTTCTCTTTTTTATTTATTGCAATTACAAATACACCGAGGAAAGACAAGAGACACCTGCAAAATAGCAGTGGCATTGTATTATTAGAAACAGTTCATTGCATCTGAGATGAGAACTTTTTCCCATGTTCCTTTTTCAAGGACTTCCAACCACAAGCTGCTCTGTTTTTAAAGAAACCTTTCTTCCTGGCAGCTCTGTGAATTCATCTTGGGCTCCCTGTCAGACTAGCTTTTGCCTCCTGAAGCTTTACAATCGGTTCCAAAGGCTTCGCAGAAAGAATTACACTTTCAGTAATGTATAGCTAATCAAATGCCTGGGAGTGTGAGACCACAGCCTTCGGATTCCTGAGCAAATCTTCACAGAGCATCTAAGCTAGCATTCTAGCATTGGCAAATTCACCAACAGCTCTGGCTTGTTGCAGACAATCAACATCTCTGTTGTTTTTCTCACTCGACTGCATGTCTCAGGAGCAAGCTGCAAGCCAGGAGCAATGAGGAACTGCTGCGCTTGGATAATCTCCTATCCGCTCTGTGCTGGACGCAGAACCGCTACTTCCCACCTGCCAAATCCATGGGTTGCATTTGCTCATCTCCATTTTCTGTCACTTTTCCTACAGTCAAGCAATGCTGCAGCACTTACTGCAGTCTGACTGCAGGGGATGAAGATGTCTGCAGCTGTCAGCCCCGGCTGTTTGATGGCAAGGTGGCAAGGCTGGTCCAGCAGTTCTGGGAGGTGCTTTCAACCATCTTGTGCCCGCCACTAGACAACATTCACCTGTCCCTTGAGTTGTTGCTGGGCTGGTAGCCATCAGACTTCTGCTCTCACACCACTTAGGGCCTTCTTCAAACATGTATTTTAAGAGCTTCATAGCATGCTCTGCACATTTCTAGGGGAATGCTTCCTCAGCACAGGAAGTTCCTTGCAGGCAAGCAACTCCTGTAAGCGCCCTTGCCTAATGGCAGCAAAGGGCAGCCAGCCACGGGAGTGGAAGGTGGCACGGGAGGAGATTTCTCACAGATGTACAAGCATCCGCAACAAATAACCTTTGGTGGAGCTGTGGTTTCTCCTTCCTGCAGGAGGAACACATGCTGCTAGTTTTTCATTCCACCATGGGATTAGTAGTTCATAAGTGTCTCACATTTTTACATATTTGGATTCAAAACCAGGCCTCCAAACCCCCAAAGCACAGATATTAATCTTTCCTTTAATGTCTTTTCATCCTACTATAATGGCTATTCCATAATACTTTAACAACAAGATGGGTTTCTTCTTACTGAGAAAAGAAGGGGTTCCACTAGGCAATGCTGTTGCAGTACAAGCCTTGGTGCAGATTTCAGGCTGATACACTTACCCGAACAGAAACACGAACACGCTCAGCCAAGCTGCACTTTGGAATTCCTGATAAAATATGACCCCTGGAATGTGACAGAAACAAGAATTGCAGATCTTGACTGGATTCCAAGTGATATGAATTACAGCTGGGAGGGTCAGGAGCAGTGTCATGCTCAAGTGGAGCAAAAAAATCCCAAATATGGTACTATTACATGTTGCGGTGGGTTCACATTATATGCCCCAATTCCATTATCTAGGCTTTCTCGAGATACTGCAAGGGACCAGAGAAGATTTACTCTATCAGGTTGGAGCACGTGCTGTGTTCGTAACTGCACAGATGCAGGTATTTTTTGCATTGTCAGCAACAGTTTTTACACAGGTCAAACTCAAGGTCTTATTCACAAGCAGAGTCATACCCATGTAGTTAACATGTTCTTTGTGGATTTAGTTAAGCCACTCCAAAAGACCATGTCGACATCTTAACTCCAACTGGGAGCGGGTTTTTGATAACTAGCTGTGTCCCTGGTGTTTACAGCAAGTTAAGGGCTCCAGCAGCCAAGTTCACCAAATCTTTCTGGCTGAAGGGATCGCTGACTCCTTCTGGTCACCCCTCTAACAGGAATTAGCACCTCAGCAGTGGAGGTGACAGAACCAGATGTGTATCTGGCTCTCAGCTGCCCCAGTTCACAGCCAAGTGTATTAGCTTCAAACCACTGATGAGCATAGTTTTGCTTAGAAACACCGGAGTGTGAACCACAGCCTCTGAAGTGTGACTGCATCTTCAAAAGCTGCAGCTTGGGATGGGGGAATCACAAAAGGAGGCATCTTCCACAAGCACCCCAGCAAGACTTGGCAGAGCTTGTTCTCTAAGCCCTACACTGGTTTAACTAACCTGGTGCAAATGCATGTGTATCCAGTCTCAAAGCTATTAAGCCATTCCTGAATAGGTACTTGATCTCTTAAGGAGGCACGAGGCCAAATTCCCCATATGGCTGCAAGAATGCAACCCCCTTTTGGAGAGAGCCTCCTCTCAGTCACAAAGTGTGGGCCTCCTCTAACGCAGGTGCCGAGGCAATCTGCGCATGAAGCTAACTCCCCTTCCCATTAATGGCAGCTCTGCATGAGAAACTCCTGCACAGCAATGACAGGAAAGCCCCCAGTGTGTGTTAAAATGAGTCATAAATGTTGTAACAACACGATCATTTTGGCTCATTGCTGATACAGCATCTTAGTCGTCCCTGCTCATGTTCTTCCACTCCGCACCATTTCCAAAACCTGCAGTCCCTCTTTAACAGCACTGAGTTCAGAGTTCTCACCCAGAATAAAATGTTAAACGCTTAAAAGGTCTTTGGAGTCATTTTATTTCCTTCACTTAACCTAGAGTTCCACCTTCTGAAATTGAATATACACTAACTACTATGAAACACAGCTGGTTGTCATTTGAGCGGTTTGCCAGGCTGTTAAAATTATTCTACCAGTTTGGATACGGGGAGGCTGGCGTGCACATGGTAAATGCATTTGCTGGATGTCAAGATGAGGCTAAGATAAATGCAGGTAATTCTAGTGTGCCAGCAAGGCACAGCAAACTGTACAAATCAATCCTGGAAATGCCAGAGTTTGATAATTTTCATTTTGCTTTGAACGTTGTGAATGGACTCATTTTTCAGAGCATAAACACCTGTCACACAGGAAAAACCTTTTGTGAGGACAAACATGACTGGTTTGTGGTCCTGCCTGAAGACAGTAATTCTTGAAAACTTGATGTTTAGAAAATCATTCTGTAGGGACAGAGGGCCAGAAACCAACCTGAAATGATGGCGCTCGTGGTGAAGAACACAAAATTAATGGGCACAACTGTTGTTGCTTCATACAGATGCATTGCTTGATTCAAGAACCTGGAAAACAAGTGTTACAGCATCTCATGGCTACAGGATCTTCATTACACTTCAAGTAAGGTTAAGCCAGCTTACGTGAGCTCAATGTCTGTGACCATTTCTTACCACTGTAGCCAATACCCCTTGACAGATGGGTATGTGCACTGAATTTACTTGCTGTTTTGACTCTGCAGAATGCAAAAAAATAAAATAAAATAAAATAAAATAAAATAAAATAAAATAAAATAAAATAAAATAAAATAAAATAAAATAAAAAGGCAAAGCAAGAAGGTTGGAATGGATTCTTCTGGCCATAGACTGCCATTGGAGAGACCTTTGAAGCACTGTTGGAAAAACTGCCTGCCACAGATAAGGGAGGAATGCTAGGGTATTGCTGGCTATGGCATGCCTCAGCTCTTGGAAGCAGCACTGCCTGCAAGAAGCCAGGGACAAATTGCTCTAATTTAAACAGGTTGTGTAAGGGTGTATTTCCAGCATGGACACGCATACGTGAGTCCTCACAGGAACTGTTTCACTTTGCTGAAACCCACATTGCTGTTGCTGCTCCATCCAACTTGGCTAAAATGCATTTGTATGTTTATCTGTGCAATCACACCCCAGACACACTCTGTCCCACTGGGAAAGTCCAGGAAGGTGGCTCCAAGCCTGTGCTCCTTGGCCTGGAAACTCTCTGCTGCGCTCCTCAGAAAGGCAACACAAACCCTCACCAGCACCAGGAGCACATAAGTATGTGCTGCTCGCAAACCTGCAGCAGCACTCAGACACCAGCCGTGGAGGAGCCCACACCTTCTGCATCAGTGGATGAAGAAGGCAAAGCATTAACCCACTTGTAAGGAGACCAGAGCCATCAACATTTACCCACAAGGTGATGAATCATGAGCACGAGCTCTCGGAGGCACCAACAGATACTCTGTTATACGAAGGGTACATTTCAAACTAAAAGAGAAAAATCAGAAGACTGCGGAGTGTATTCAAAACCTATAAAAAGAACCACACTTAAATGTTTCACTGGTACAATATATGTGAACAGTAAAAATCCAAGCTTGGATCTGTTTTAGCCATTAAAGTAATTGCATGGTTATTTTAGCAACTGTTGAACAGTCTCCATGGTGCTTTAAAAATAAAGAAATCCTACATATCCACAGGATAGTCAGGATTTTGAAGTCATTGAAAACACCTCATTATTTTCTCCCACTTGCAACAAACTTGGTCACAGGACTAAAATAGTGATACCAAAGCCCAGAACTGAATCCAGGAGGATGTAGCAGCCCAGGCTGTGAACTAATACAACAGTCAAATAAGAGAGGAAACAAACAGAACAAAAAATTTAGGCTGACAGCATTGTCTCCTTTAGAAAATGTGTCCAACTGAGGAGAGACGAAGAGAAGCTGAGCCCAGGAAATGAAATGGGCACATTTTAATTTTGGCCCGGAAAGAAAGGATTGAGAAGAAGGAGAGGTTAATTTAGAAGTTTCCTATTTACCAACTTTTGTTTCTTATATTCAATGCCCTGAGCTGTTCTCCCAGTGAAGACAAGCTGGATGTAAATCACTCTGTTATCGGTTACAGCAGAGTTCCTGAGTCAGCCATGGAGAGTCACTGCACAATAACGCATGGACTTTCTGATTCCGCATGGGAATGGTATGTTCTGCCACAGGAAAGCTGGATTGGCTCTTCCACCAGAAAATAATCATGCAAGTAAACACTGGAGCAGTCTAGATCAGATTACTGAATGATGCTATCAGCACCTGAAGCAGAGGGACCAGCATAAAGGGAATGGACTGTCTGTTCAGCTGCAGGTCATATTTTACCAGGCTGCCACCCCCAGCAATCTGCAAAGGCAGCATAAAACAATCACTTCACAGGCCAGAGGCCAGCAGGGAAAACTCTGAAGTCCCCCGCTCACCAAAACTAACTATTTCCTAAAAAACCACAGACATACAAGGTAGCAGATAGCAACATGCAGATTTAACAGAAGCAGGGAGAATGTGGGGGTAGGGTCTTTTTTTCAGTCCTACGAGTGACATGAGCTAGGGAAAATAGGTGCAAAATGAGGGTGAATGTGGTCATCCGATTATTCAGCAATGAAGGTTCCTGAAAGTAATAATAAAAAGTATCAGGAAGACGAATTTCACTTAGTGGGTTCAAAACCTGTGCCAAAACAAGAACTACATTTGGGAAAACCCTGTATAAGTTGATAATGAGAGGAGGTAGCATCTATGCAATTAATCAATTATAAACTGAGAAATAAAGCCTAAATAAACAATATTATCAGCTGTAGGAAATTCATGCATCTTTCAAGGGTCTGCCAGGAATTTCTTGCCTTTAAGTACAACTTGTATCTAGAGTCAATGTCAGTACTGAACAGAACTGACAGATAACTGGGTACAAAGGTTAGAAGATAGTAGAAACTCACTTACTTGACTTGGAAAACACAAGACGCTGCCATTAAAATGAGCATGATATAGAAAACAGGATAAGTCAGCTGCATTTTCCCCTTAGCAGAGAGTGTTATCATGCTGGCCACAGCCTTCACTGCGATGACAGTCAGTGAAGCTGAAAGGGAAAGGGGAAGGATTAGCAGGGCAGGATTTGCAGCAGTGACCTCAGAGCTTCAGTGAGAGGTGCCACAGACGTGATGCCTCAGGAGACACTGAGGGGCACCTACAGCCCACACAGAGTACAATTTTATAAACACTCGCTAAGCTACTGCCTCGACTCAGAGTGCCCTTAACTTGTGTGTGCTTTACCAACGTGCTTTGCAGTTCTTCCAGATGCCTGCAACCCTGCATCTGTTCAAAGAACCCCCACTTTCACCAGGGCAGCTGAGGTTAGAGTCTGATAAAATCTTGCAAGCTGGTACTGTGTGTATGCATGTGAGAGAGGCTGAGCTGCGGTCAAGGAAAGAGTTGCAGCCATTTCCCACTGTTGGGCACATGCCCTGAACACTGAGCTACCAGGCACAACAGCCTCCACACCTTCCACGCATATTTTGTTTAGCCCAGCTGCTAATTCGGAGGTCTTGTTGCATAGTTCAGAAGAGGGCCTGAGAGGCCTCCTCATCCATTCGGAGAAGCTGGGACACCTAATTGCAGCCTGCATGTGACACTGACAGCCAAAAACTGCTCACCCGCAGGATCTCTCTGCTGAGACAGGAGCTGGTCAGAGCTGATCTTTGGGATCTCATCACCAAGCACCTAGCTCTCCCCACAGGTTATGGACAGAGCCCAGGCAGCAAGAACAGGGTCTGGTCAGGGCCAAGATCTTAAGACCGTTACAGGATTTAGCCCAGAAAATAGTGTGTTTTCAATCCATTCAGTCATTGTCAGTGCAACACCACAAAAAAGTCTCCTTTGAAAGACAGTAGACAATTCTGATATATATTTCACCAGTTCGGAGAGGTCTTACAATGCACACCTTTTAGTAAAGGGTCTGACAGCTGAGCTAAGAGTTGCTTTAGATTTTCTTTGGATTTTTCTTTTCTTGGTTTGCTGAAGCTAAACCAAGTAGGCTGTGATTACTGCAAGTAAAATGTAGCAAACTCAAAGAAGCGTCCGGGTGCAGAGATGACCTTGGAGGAGAGGTAATTCATCCTCATGAGCGCTGCTCCCAGCCGGGATCCAGTTCCGCCCTCATCCAGAGCTGAGGAGTGTTGGGTTTCGGTGTCTGATTCATCCTCCTGTCACTGCAAAGTTCAGATTGGCAAGGAAAGCTGCACTGTGCAAAGAGTTCAGACCAGGGGGTCGGGAGAAAAGGTGGGGAAAGAAGAACGGATTCAGGTCTGGGGTTTTGATTGCGAGCATTTTTCTCCTAGCAAGTCCAAAAGTTCAGGGGGAGTTTAAGGGTTGCATGCACTTGTGATGATCCTGATCACCACCACGGAATTCACTCCTCTAACGACAGCCTTTGCACCTAACACTTTACTCCCTGCTCTGTAATTGAAATAGGTGGAGTAGTTTACCAAACGCAGCAGTAAAGGTGAGCAGAGTAGGTCAAATCCTGGCCTGCGCTGGGGCTAATGATACGATACAAAGCCAAAAACACAACCAAGTCCCAGCAAGCAGCCTACATAAAAGCTGAGATTTATGTTGTAACAAAGGACAGTTATTATTTTAAAAGAACACTTCTAGGTAAAAATTGGTGGTTTGAATCACCCAAATAAGAGTAAAAATTGCTGAAAAATTGTTTCTGATTATAGAGCATAATTTATAATTTCAACAAACCAGGAAAGAAAGCATAAGAGATTTTTTGGTTTGTGTGTTTTTTTGTTTGTTTTGGTTTTGTTCTGTTTTGTTTGATTAGTGCAATGCTCTTTTAGTTAACGTAGCCCTGGAATAGGTTTCAAAAGCTAGGAAATGTTTTTTCTGCCTCTGATAGAAACCCCCCTCCCAAAGCTAGCATGACAAATGATGTCACTTTCCAGCTATTAGAGCAGGAAACACAGAAATCCCACTTTAATCTGAAATATTTCCCCCAAAACTTATGATAACTCCCAGAATATGCATGAGGTAAGTCAATTCTCACCAAATGAACTTGCAGACTTACAATAAGCAAAATATTTGTAGATTTTACGATCACCTCTGTACTTCCTCCATAATGAAAGTAGCTTTCATATCCAATGGAACACAAAGGCTGCCTTCTCTTTAAAGAAACCTTTCTATGTTTCATTTACATCCATATGAATCCTCCACCAGCAACGCATCTGTGCAGATGCTGGAAAAGGCAGAAATCCCCTTCCACAAGCTGCCACTGAGAATGTTCTGTGTGGTGACCCCAGCCCCCATCTGCGTGTCCTGCAGCCAGGCCCTCCAAGGGCAGTGAACACGCTGGATGTTTGGGAGCCCTCCCTCAGCAACCCATGGCTCTGCCCAGCAGAAAGGTCAGGTGTGAAGCAGTGTAGCTTTGCAGGGACTACCAGGCACAGAGACAGCTGCAGGAGCTGGAGCCAGCCGCAGTACTGGATCTCCTGCTCAAGGGAATTGTCAGGATTTCAAAAGTTCCCATGAACCCGGATTTGTTTGTTTGTGCCTCTTTTAAAAGAGCAGAAATAATGACACATTTTTCCTGAAGCTGCATATGCTTACCAAAACCTCAGCAGCAACCAGCCAAAACTGTTGTTTCTGCTTGATTTCAGCCTGGCCACCAAGCTGCAGGGGGTGCCTGCTGGGGCACAGGTTTGCAGCTCTGCTGCTGCTCAGCAGCCCCACGCGTCCCTTTGGCACCGCTGGTATCAGGACTGGCAGGCTCCAAGCGAAACAAACACACAAGGCTTCACAGCCTGATGGACCACGTCTCCCAGAGGCAGCCCAGAGCGGCCCTCCTGCTGGGTCTGCCCCAAACTGTGGCTGACGAGCGTGGAAACCCATCCCCATATCTTCAGGCTGCCAGCAGTGTGATGGGGAAGCCGGACTGCTCCTTGCCCAGGACCACAGCGGGGCTGGAAACCTCCAAGCAGCTCTGTGAGCTTGGCCAAATCTGCTAAGCTGTGTGCTAGGAGCTGGCTGGGCTCACACTCTCTCTTCCGAATGATGTGCAAACAGACCGACGGCTTCTGGGGCTCTTCGATCTCTGCCTCGTGCAGGGAGACGGAAATCCTCCAAGGCTTCTGCAGAGCTACTGACCCTTGTGTTCCTGGTGCTGGGGAATTTAATGGGGGACAGCCCCAGAAAGGTAGATCTGAAAGGAAGTCTGAGCTTTTCAGCTAGGTAGGAAGCCAGGCAAGGATCTGGAAGAAGTCAGTTAATAATTCTGCAAGAGATTTTCACATTCAGTTAGGTCTAAATTGTGTCATTGGTAAACTTGACTGAGATTCAGTTTTATCAAAGCAGTTCTGAGCAGCTCCACTAGAAACGTGCTCTGTAAGTCTTTGTAGGCTGGAACACCCACCCTCTGAACTCAGTGAAAATATAACCGTTGGCTTCCATGGCCCTTCAACCACAGCAATGTGGTGTCCTGTCAGTGTTTCATAGACAAGTTGAGAAGGATGGGAGAAGACATGAAGTGGTGGTAAACTCTTATGCCTGCAAGCAGTGGAGCTTTAGAGATAGCCTCCTGGCATTCTCCAGAGCTGGTTCAAATTTGACGTGATTGGAAGCTGCCTGATAAAATGATCTTTCTTATTTCTCTGGGTGGTGGCAACATTAATCAGAGGGCAAACTTCAGTGACCCACTGAATTCTTGTCATGATCCTAGGAAGATGGTAAAGTACAAATGTTGCATAAACAAACAAGCATAGATACTTCAAAGAAAAGTTCCCATACAGTCACAGGGTGTCACTGCATATGCTTACAGAGTGCTTACAAGGACTTAAACTGCTCTGGCTTAAAGAATGGATGTTCACAGCTAGCCTGCTCCATTCCACAAAACAAAGCTTCAAGCAGTCTGCTTTCCCAAGATAGAAAGTGTTAGTTAAAAAAGATTCCGAGTTTGCATACACCGTATTCATATAAGGAAATCTGTAGAAAGAAATAGCCCCAGCAATAAGCACAGAAACTACGTTCCATAATTGGCTTTTCTCTTCAAAAAGACTACAGTAAAATAATGTGAAATGTTTCAGCGATTCTCCTTCAGCACACTGCTTTGAAGTGGGCCTAATCTAAACTGGCTAGGAAGACTGAGTGACAAGGAATTATCGAGTAACAGACAGGAACATTAAAGTGAATATGTTCTTACCGAGCAGTGCTACCATCATCAGCAAAACCACGATGTGCTTCACAGCCTTAATTTTGTAAAAATAAAGAAGAACGCAGAATATTATAATTTCTAAAATCTGGAAATAAAAGGGAAGAAAGAGCTGTAAAACCATGTAATAAATGCTTCATTCAGAGTCTTTGAAAGGTCTTGTTTTTGCATTTCTAGATATATTTTCTCATCGGAAGCACTGGAAGACTTTTTTAAGGTGACAGTAAAGATACCCATGTTTACTGGAAACAATATTTGCAGGACCTCTGTGTTTGTAATTCCTACAGAGTAAGGCACTTTCCTGGAGGAACAGCAGTCTCTCCTTCTAACTATGGTATTCCTAGTGTCACCTCTTACAACATGCAAAATGATTTTTGCCACCCTCTTTGCCCTTCTCCCCAACCCTACTCAGAAAAATCCCCAAAACCCTGTCTTTTTGCTCAGACTTTCTGCCATACATCACAAGGGAGAAAGCATTTATTTCCTGTGGTGGTTCTCAGATCGCAGGCTACCTGTCAGGGGCTCACCTGGGAAAGCTCAGTGACACACCAGCAGACCACACTGCAGGACGTCTGCAGCTGCTGAAGCAGTTTTACTTACACTGTGCATGGTCCAGACTTGGTCTTTCAGTAACATCTGACAGAGAATTAAATTTATGGACTTGCTGTTAATTCGTCTCATTGCACTATTGCCTTAGCAGAAGCTCCCTGCTGTTGTCAGCTGTCCAGGTCACCACTAAGCCTTGCTCTGTGCTGAAAAGGCGGGCAGGTGACATGGCTTTGGGGAGTCACTGAGCTTCCACATCTGCAGCATCCCAAAAGTATGGGTATTCCCCCTCCTACCACAGCATAAGGCAATTGCCCTGATGCCCCTCTATGCCTTAAGGAAACAGCAAGTGCAAGACTAGAAAACTTCTGTGAAGCCCAGAAGGCTCTGAAAACAGGAATGATGGGATCTCCGAACTGAGGGATGCTGAGAGCCCAGTGGCCTTAGAGACTGCATAGAGGAAGAGAAGTTTGTGCACATCAGGAAGGAACTGAATGGGGAAAATAAGACAGAAAACGACATTGTCATCAATACTGAATCTGATTATTTCCATTGTTTTACCAGTGAGACAAGTAATAGGAAAACCTCATCTCCATCCCTTTGGTTCCATCAACAACATTCTATTTCATATTTTATAAAGCCACTCCTCCCTTAATCCAGCACTAGAATAAAGATCTGGGTGTTGCTCTGCTGAAATTTCAGAAGCAACTGAAGGGTTAGCAGCACTGGTTATATAATGTAACATTGCTGATTTCTCATTTTGGAGAACGAGTGCACTAGAAAAGCAGTTGTCAGCTACATTTAGCAGCTAAAATTCTCTACCACAGTCACCCTCCTCCAGTTTAGTACTGTACAAAAATATGAACAGGACATGGTTATGCTTTAATTCACTTCTGATTTACCTTCACACTGATCTCTTGCTCCCAAAAGACAACAGATAACTGCATCTCAAAACATTACAAACAAATTTTTATTTCATACCACAATTCTTTAAAAAAATTCAAACATTTCTCATAAGATTAAAAAAAAATGAACTCTTTATTTTCATTTTATTTTTTTGTAAATGTTTGAATATAGGAAAGCATTTTGCTGTTGGTTGAAAAAATGCTTTCCTGGACTAATCCTAGTTCAATAATCGTTGCAGTCTCTTGTGGAGTGCTGCTCTCCTCTCCCTTCAGAGCAACTTCCCTTTCCCCCAGCTCGCCCCCAGAGGTGAAAGCTGGGACACCATATGGTAGGAAAGAGGCGTTTGCCTCAGTCTCACACTGAAGAACTTCAGCAGTGTCCCTGCTTTATTCAGCAATGTAACGCTGTCTAAATCGGGAAAGGAGGTAGAAGCCATGTTAGGAATTGCAGGCTTGAGAGTTCATCTAGGTCTCCCCATAGAAAACTGCAACAGAATTTTAAGGGAACTCGAGAGGAGAAGTAGAGGTAGCAGCTTCGCTGTTTGTGCCACTGGCAAACACATCTTAGGGCCAGTGGGGAACATCACATTATCCAGCTGCAGCTGGAACAGCCTTCAAATTGCTTCAGTTCCTTTTGTGACAGTGAACAATTGCTAACAGAATGGAGGAAAGCTGTGCTAAATAAATATGCTCCATTTGGAAATGTACCTGCATTAGGAAAGAAGTTCCAGAGATGTCCAAGGAATTCTTTTCCATGACATGCTGGCTCAGGGCAGTGTGACAAGCATGGGGACATGGTACCAGGTGACATGACTCTGCAGGACCTGCTCCCCGAAACCTGGTCCAAACTCATCACCTCTCCCAGCCCCTTGGACTGGTTGTCACTGGCATGCACAAACCCATGAGACAGCCCTGCTGTAAGCAGCCAGCTGCACCAGCTATCAATCCATTTTATATCCCCTAGGGAACTTTAAGAGATTCTGTCACCACACAAGAAAAGGGAAGCACCACTATCTGCCCTGTCACTTAGATTTCAATCTCCCACAAAACAAACAAGCAAACAAAAACAAACCAAAACAGGGACAGTCGCTGGCCAAAGTGCTCTGTCACACCAGCTCTGACACTCAACACCCTCTTCTCCTCACCCATGTCCCGGAGTGGCAGGGAGTGCCCAGCACCACCGGTCTCAAACAAACCATGTTTCCAGTCCATGTTGGTCCTTCTCCTGCCATCAGCTCCTCCCTTGGTAATGCCACCATGCAGCTCCACTGACATCCCCCTCTGTTTAGAAGCAAGCAAACCTACTAACAAAACTCAGTTCTGTATGGAAACAACCAAGCAACACCATCAAATGGGCAGAAAGGATTCCCCGATGGCAGCCCTGGAAGGGGCGCACAGGTCTGCATGCGTGGCTGCTTGTACCTCTTGGGGAAGCCCCATGAGCAGTGGTGTTGTGGGGCCAGGGACAAGAGTTCTGCTGCTGGAGGTGGGGAGATAGCTGAAGTCTGCTTTTCAAGGCTGTTATTTAAGTTTACTCAGCTCTGCTCTCGCACACTGAGCACGAAATTCAAACAATTTCTTCCTACCTCATGCTACCCTGCAGACAAACTGTTCTTCCTACAGTACAGTACAGTAGTAAGAACTCCCCAGTACAGAGGGGATGTGGAGCTGTTGGAGTGGGTCCAGAGGAGGGCTACCAAAATGATCAGAGGGCTGGAGCACCTCTCCTGTGAGGAGAGGTTGAGGGAGTTGGGATTGTTCAGCTTGGAAAAGAGAAGGCTCCGGGGAGACCTCATTGCGGCCTTCCAGTACTTGAAAGGAGCTTACAGGCAGGAGGGGGACCGACATTTTACACAGGTGGATAATGTTAGGACAAGGGGGAATGGGCTAAAACTGAAAGAGGGGAGGTTTAGGTTGGACATCAGGAAGAAATTCTTCCCTGAGAGAGTGGTGAGGCGCTGGCACAGGCTGCCCAGAGAAGCTGTGTCTGCCCCATCCCTGGCTGTGTTCAAGGCCAGGCTGGATGGGTTCCTGGGCAGTTTGATCTAGTGATCTAGTGGCTGGCAGCCCTGTCCACGGCAGGGGGGTTGGAACTAGATGATCTCTGAGGTCCCTTCCAACTGAAGCCATTCTATGATTCTGTGATTCTATGATTCTATGACAAGGGGGAGGCCGTTGCACAGACTCACAGTGCGAGTGGAGAGCATGGCTCCCAACAGGACCCCATGCGCATGGGGATCCTCCTGGGGTGTCCTGACTGTTGCTTACAATTGTGTCCTCAGAATTACCCACAATGGTTCTTGGTCTCATAGATGATAACTGTGGTTGTGTTAAATACAGAAACCAGTAATGGGAAATGTGTAAATTGTTTCAGCTTCATATATTCTGCTTAGAGCAACTGAAGGAACTTAACCTGTTCACAATCAGTTTTACTATTATAACTAATCAGTGCTGAAGTCTTCTCAAGCCCACATCATCAACATTTTTATAATCATGATGTTTTCCATGCTTCTAAGCATTACCAGAAGGAAGCAGAACAAAATACTACACTATCTGCCTCACTTGTTTTTTTCTGGGATATACAGCAACTCAGACCAATCAATCAGGAGGATCTTCTTGGCACTTTGAAGGAAAAGCAGAAATGTTTTGAACCTGATTTTACAGAGATTAAATACTAACAACCCAGTGTTCACTACATTTCTGTTTAGAAAAGCCAAAGAGCTTCATCCATGATTGATATCTTCTGTAGTGACTCAAAGTGCACATAAAGAAAAAGGAAAAAAGAAAGCTAGGAATAGTTGTTCTTGCTCAGACATGAGCATGCTAGTGCAAAGTCTCAGAAGGTGACACAAAGCTGTCTCGTGTGGGACCTACAGGCTCTTTCCGCAGAACTCATCTGATGCCAGTGGAGTGCCACATGGGGAAGGTTTATCACCCACACAGAACGTTTCGTACCACTGGGGCTTTGTATTTCTCAGCAGACCACACTTCAGGGCTACTTTTAGCAAGACTGCTGGACTGCATTATACTGCTGTACTGTCCCCTTTCTATCTATATTTATACTGGAAACTCTGCAACTTGTCCTGTGGCTGTGCTTTTTAATAGATCAACAGCCAACCTGTGCTAGAAATTCTATGGACAAATATGAAGATTTAGTTCCCTGTTCAAAGAGAATGTTTACAGCAGGGTTTGCTTGACCCTCCAGCAGCACCACAGGCTAATCAGGCTGGTATCTCTGGGTCTCTTGTGGAGCCTTGTACACTTTCCTTTTCTTTTAACACAGGAAGCTCAAACCAAATGAATCCAGGGAGCAGAAGTCTTGAGTCAACAAGACTTGCAATGTAGTTGCTCCATTCTCCCCTGCAATCCATGCTGTAGAGCTGGATACTGGCAGAGGCAGGGAAAACAGAGAAGAGAGGAAAGTCCAGGGGTCACCTATTGCCTCCTTATAATTTCTGCTAATATAGCACAATCTTGCTAGGCATTCAGCTGTGTTCTTATTAACTGTTCCTGAAACAAAGTCAAAGAGTTCTTAGATGGGGAAAAGCCCTTTTCCAGCAACTTGTTGTCTTTAAGAAAATGTGAACACTGTATGGCACAGAAATTTCTGGTGTCCTGGGGGATGGATGGAGAATTGTGTCCCTACAGCCTCTGTGCACAAAAGGGTGAAGCAGCAGTTTAAAGTCAGTGCCTAAAAAAACAGCGTGTTTTTGTGCCTACAGGTGGAAGCGCATGGTGGAAGGGTATATTCAGTAGGAAAAAGAGAGGGTCCTTCAGCAAGCAGCAACAGAGCTTCCTGCTCTGAATCACTGTCCTAAAGGTGTCCCTCTCCCTCTGCTAATTACATGGATTTGCTGAAGCTCTTGCTGAGGCTGAGGATGGCCTTACTGAGTACCCCAAAACTCCTGGGCATCAGCTTCAAAAGCCAATCTACTACCTGATCGGAAGTGTGAACTATGATTTATGGAGCACGACCACTAATTTCTTTCATTGAGCTGCATCACCATCTCTCAGGAGCTTTGAAAATGCACAGATAATAGAGCAAGAGGATCAACTTTCATTTTGTGTTAGCATGTACTTTCTGCTCAGTAAGCACTCTTATGGATAGTTAAGATACATTTAAAGCCTGCAAGCTGGGTGAAAGATTAAAATCCTTTAACTGCCTACTCAGTGGCTTTCTAACTCAGCTTCCTACTGAGAAAAACCCGAGCATTAGTAATCTAACCCAAGTGAGTCACTGCACTGGGAAAAAAGCAACCACTTCTGAAGGTCCCATATTGCATCTTTTACATTCAGCTGGAAGAACAAATTTTCAGCATTCCAGAGTGGAAGGGAGAGAGAAATTCCTCCTGTTCACTCTTGTCTTGTTCCTGATGCTAATTAGATACATCAAAGAAGATGTGTGGGGTTTGAAGTTTGTATATGGATTCTTTAATCAAAATGGTATTTTTGTATTTGAATGCAGGCTGAGGTTCAGATTAACCTGAGTGGCAGTGAAGCAGGCTGTCTCTCCACATTTCAGCTCCATACAAAGTGCTTTGGGGCAGGCTCAACAACATGGGGATAAGACAGACTGATATGAAATAATAAAGAGGACCTAATTTTCAAAAGCACAATTCCATCACATTCCAGAAAGGCACAGCAACCAAAATATATATGCAGACCATGTGGCATGAATACTACATAGGAAATACAAGCAGTGCCGATATTTAGGCTTTCTCTCAAGCCCATTAAAAACAAATTCTTCCCATTCTCATCAGTCTTGCTCAGCTGTAACTTCCCCCTGGCACATGGCTTGAAAGACATCTTTTGGTTCAGCAGATTTTCAGCACGGGGACTGAGGTGGTGACCCAAAGATTTGCTCTCTCTCCCACGAAAACCCCACAGGGAACAATACCCATATCTTCAGCAGCAGCTTTTTCTGCCACGAACTCACAATGCCGCAAAAAGCCCAAGAACCCCAGTTTTTCTGATTTAGGGAGAAGAGCGAACCAAATACTCACCACATATACCAAGAAAGGCCAGCTCACTAAACAATTCTGTACTCGTCTTGCTGTGAGCTCCTGGGGTACATTTGGAGCAAATGTCACCAACAAATATGTCCCTACTACTGCCAGTGTTCCTCCTTTAAAGAAAAGGGAACATTATTTTGTTAATACACATGATTGTGGTCGTTCCTGCTCTCCAGCTCACTTGAAAACAGATTCTAGAAGAAAACTGAAGTCCACTTGATCAGGTCTGGGCTTAGGTATTTGGACTGCCTGGCATTTGTGGTCCTGGCAAGTATAATTTTTATTAAAGACCCAAAGAATTCTGGAAATACAAAAAAAAACCTGTCAGTAAAGCCCCATGGATTAGGGTCACAATGCAGCAACACCTTTTCAAATATGCTCAATTCTAATATTAACTGCATGACAAAGGAGAATCGATCCTTTGTATTCCTCATAGACAGAAAGCAGGTCGCATAAACTTCTAAACTGAAAGGACAGCTTCCTTGCTAAGGCAGACAACCAGGTCATCCACCAGCATAAACATCCACTGGTCTCCTGAAGTCACTGTGGCCGCAGCTCTCCACCAGCTACAGACCTGCCCTGGAAACATTAAGTGCAACAGATATGTTCCAGTCCAATGCTTATGCAAAGCTGTCATGAAGCCAACATTTTGGCCACTCCTTGTTGCATTTACAGAGCTAAGAACTGTTTTATAAAAGGCTGATTTGCAAAAGACTGTTCAGCCACTGGGTTGCTGGGGCCCCTTTTCAAGGTCAAACTTGTATTATTGTGCTTTTAATAAAAATCTGGAAGTTCTGCTTTGTGGACAGCCAGCTGACAAACACAGATGTTCATTGAGTTATCTAGATAGGAGTGAGCTGATCCTGAGCTCATAAGCTGTATTGGATTAAGGAAGATATTAGCTAATCATTTTTTTTTTTTCCAAGTAATCTTTAAAATTCTTGGCAAACCTATAAATTGGTACGGAATACAATGCTCAGGTATACAAAACAAAGCACATCCGGAGGACTTTGCTGGCACTGCTATCCCACACAGTTTCTTTGGAAAAGCAGAACTGTTCTATATTTATGTGCTTGCAAAAACATCACCATATTTCCCATCATACAGCTCATTCCTATGGAATGTAGCAACATTGTTAAATCCTTCTTGCAAAGTCTAACTCACAGAAATAAAATAAATCAGTGCTGAACACTAGTTACAGCAACACACAATGTATAGGGCCATAAGGGAAACATGATCAGTTCAGGAGAGGGGGGGAATTTTGAATGTAGCAGCTGAGCTGGCAAATTTGGATCCCAAACCTAAATAAATATTATGTAGTACTCCTGGAACAATTCAGAACAGATCTCTCCAAAACATGCGTGAGAACAGCTGGGATGTCCTTGTAAAATCATGGACAATGAAGCCTAGATGCTAGAAACACCACAGTAATGCCAGGTGCCCCACGGCAGGTACCCAGTACCCACCAGGTGTGTTTTCCCTGTCAAGATGTCTTAGTGTAAAATCCAAGCTCTGAAATCTGCTTGTCTCTCACTATTACAAGCAGAGCAGTTTTGATATGCAAAAAAATCTTGGACACACACAAATTTGCCATGCTTTTGCAATGAAGACTATGATTCTCAACAAAACTCTTGACAACATGATTATTTGCTCTTTGAAGTGATAAAATTAATACCAAAAGGGAAGTTGCCATTTTTAGTTGAGCTTGAATTTTTGTGCAATAATTATACAGTAAGAAAAAAACTTACATTTGAATGAATAACTCAATAGCATCATTGATTCTATTAAAATTGTGTTATACTCATAAAGTATAAAATGCTAAGAACAACCTCAGAAGCAAAAATAAGCAATAAAAATAAATTTGAGCAAAAGGACACATAAGGAATGAGTTATGGTTATTAGAGTAAAGAATTTGGGAGCGCAGTCTTTTTCACATGCATTGAAGATTCGCCCTCTTTTTGTCACTTCTTTCTTCCCAATTTTGTACGTATCTGCCTTGAAACACTCGCTTTGGAAAGTGGGAGTGTGAAGGTGGGGGGCTGCGTGAGAGCTACAGCTTGCTAAGCATATGGCCAAACACATCCATATCAGCAAATGCTTACTTACCCAATATATCAGCAGCCTTCACGGTCTTCTTTAGGAATAAGACAGAAATAAATGCACTACCTAGAACAGAAATATAAAGCCTTTTTTTTTATATATATATATATATTTGGTAGAATATCAAGTGCTATAGCAAAAAGCCACCCTGAGCCAAGTATAAATATATCTCAAGGCTGTTGTTGCACCACACCACAATATAACCAGACAGGAGTCCATTCCAGCAACCAACCAATACCCAGTTCTGTGCAATTTTAAACATACCCAGCAGGCTTTTGCATAGTCAAAGGGATGCAATACCCTTCGCATCTCCCACACAGACACTGCACAAACCGCCCTGATTCAGTCATATGTGCAAGTGTCAGGAAACTTGGGCAGTGATCAGCCCCACTGTTCCACTCCCTCCTTTTCCCTTCATACATGGACTTGATCAAGGCATAGAGGGATAAAATTCTGCTTCTCTAGACTTCAGTATATTTCAGGCTTAGAAATAAAGTAGCAGAAGTACAACTGAGAGGATGAAAACCACTGCAGAAGCATAATACTATTCTGAGCTAAGAGAATGGTCCTGATGTCTGCAAACAAGCTGGAGGAGGAATCAGCATATGTACCTTGCAGGAGGGGTGCCCATGGTCTTCTGAGTGACTTGTAGTGGGGAGGGGCTATCAAGGAAGTGAGCAGTGGAAACGACCTCTTCTTTCCTGGGCAACTCCTTCTCTGGCCCAGGCCTCTCATCTCACCTGTGCCAGCTCCCCGCCTGGCCTTGGCCCCTTCAGGAAGGGCAGCAGGGGGTGGGCAAGTTGCAGCAGCCATCACAACAGGATTTCTAGTGAGTAGCTCATTGTGGACATGTGCTAGAGAAGGAAGAAGGGGTTTGGACCTAGGATGGGTAAGACCGTCAGCCACCTGGAAGAGATGGCTCTCTTCCAGCATGCAACGTTAGAGCACCTACCTCTAAGGAGAAGCAAAAGAGGCTGAAAAGCTGCTATTTAAGAGATGCCTCTGGGGGAGGTAAATGAATGTTAGATTCATTTAGAAACCTCAAAGAATGAGGTTTCACTGTCCCAAGAGGGACTGTGAAAGGATACGTCAAACCTAAATCATGGGAAGCTCTGCTCCTGCCTACAGCATGAAATTATTGTTTTGTTCTTGAAATAACAGATCTTTTTACAGCCACCTTTGCCTCATTATCTCTATTGTTCTGATGGAAAAAATTAATCTGTGGTTAACTACTAGATGTACTCTAGATATATCAAAAGAATTTCATAACAATAGGAAAACAGAATGGGAATTCAGCATCATGTTGGTAGAAAATTAGATAAAACATAATTTAAACTGCATGAAGAGTGATGGAGATCTATGCAAATGAGTAAGTGCAATAAATCTATAACTGAAATCTATAACTGAAAATGAATCTATAACTGAAAATGTCTCACTGAAAGCAAGCTACCTGTCATGGATTTCTTTATTCAGTGTTTCAGTGACAACTTTGCTGGAGAAAAGACACTGGTATCCAGGCAACACTGGCAATACCATAGCTACCTACTTTCAGAAAAGGGAGAGGATAAAAGCCAGGAGAGAAGCAGCAGCAACCCCAGAGCTACTGCTCTGTCTCCCTGCTGTCATAACTCTCTCACACCACATCTCAGACCACCCTGTAGGCAGCCACTGTAACAGCACAGACCTGTTGCTTAATAAACTGATGCCTCAGTGATCTCTTTTTTTGACTACCCCTTTGTCTGGGCTCCCCGTGAAGATCTAGTAAACATAATTCAGAGTTCAGTTCCTGTATTGGCATCCAGTTTGGGGTGAGATGAGTTACGTCCCAAATCCTACTGCTCTCTGGAGGTGCAAAATGGCAGCCTGGGGACATCACAACCTCCGAGGCTGGCAGTGGGCATAGGAAGGCATAGAAATGCATCCAGATAATGACACCAGGAACTTAGTCTGTCATCTTCTTTAATAATGCAAATGCAGCAAGCTCTTTCTCCAGAGATAACTGGTGATGCACAAGAGATCATGAGCTTAACGTAACATATGTATAATTAATGTTCTTTATGATGTGTACTGTGTAGAGGAATCTGGAAAAAAAAAAAAAAAAAAAGAGGTTTGGAAGACATATATTAGGCCATCTGGGATGAGAGGAATTGGTAAAACCTGAAGTAGGAGTGGAGGTGCAACTGGAAGAGGAGCAGAGTGAAACCCAGGGCAGACTTTGAACAGAAAAGGCAACTGTCCCTGTGGATAAGCCACCAAGGCTTCATACGTATGCAAGTGAAGGACATAAACAAAAGCTTCACAGCCTCAGGTGTATTTTGCTGCTTAAGACTTTGGCTTCTCAAGTCCATGTTAGCTGACAAACACATTGCCCCTGCCATCTCCTCCGTGCCCAGTGGCCTCCAAGCTGCCCCTGCTGTGAGCTGGAGGCTGGGACCTCCCAAGGTCCCTTCCAGCCTGAGTTATCCTAGGACTGTGGGAACCCTTGGCAGGCCACAGCTAAGCCCACCAGCAGACATGTGAGTTAAAGCCCTTCCTGCCACCCAGGCCCAATTTTCCTTTTCCCACGCCAGGCTCCTCATGTTCCCCCTCTGCCACAGAAGCTGTGGGCATCCTTCCCCTCTGATGTGACACTGACGTGGGAAGAAAATCACTGAACTTTATGTTCAGCCCTATGAATGAATAGATCAAGGAAGTTGGGCAATTGCTGTGCTGAAAATATTTATGTGTCTTTGCAATTCTTTATTTATTTGCCTGTTTTTCTTTATTAAAAAAAAAAAAAGCTATAGGCAGTCATAGAGATCGAGGTCCATGTCAGTGAGGAATATGGTCTGTTTTTTTTTGAATTGGTCAGCAATTGAATTCAACAATACAGAAAAGCAAACAAAACACTGTCAGAGCACAAGCTGGCAACAGTGTGGCAACAAAGCAAGCAATTTATCATTGTTTTACGCTGTAATTGTTTTTGAACCACTGGTTCAAACACACGCAGAACTCCAAGCCTGAATTGTCAGCCCGTAAGTCGAAGCAAAGACTGCATCCATGCTTGTCTGAGATGATTTGTATACTTTCAGCTGAATCAGAACATTTTTAGCATATTAACTAATTATTGAGGTCAAATTTTCTAAACTAGGCACAGATCTTACTCATCCTGAAAGAAGGGGCAGCTAGCTTGCTATACCAAGAAAAGTAGAAGATCTGGAAGATGATCTGAAGGACTGGACACTACAGAACAGAGCCTGGGCAAAGGAGGGCCATACAAATCAAAATACGTCCTAATGAAGCCTTTGAGTTATCTTCCTGCTTTGATTGCATCACAGTTGTATTAATATCCACAAATGGAGAAGTAAGCAGGTCGGTAGAATATCTATATCTTTATAACAGAGCCTTTCTGAGGCTTTCTGAAGCTCTTCCAAACACGAAATACAGAATTGTTATTTCAAATGAAAAATATTATGACTTGTTACTACATCAAAATAATGATAAATTAGAACTATTGGCTGGAAAAGGGAAAAAAAGAGTTTGTTCAGGAGCTTGATTGTTTTGTTGAAACCTGTCTTTTCACATGTCAGCATAAAACAGTCTGTCTGGTATTCATTGTTTATTACTACAGCACATGAATTTCTATTTAAAGTGAAAAATATGTTAGGAAATGTCCATTTTCTGCATGCTATGCAATTAAGTACCTTAAGGGAGAGGTGCAATGGTGCTACACATAAATTAGTCAGATGCTGGATCTCCTAGGAGAGTGATACTGTGCAATTATCTCCATATGTAGGTTTTCTCCAGCAGAAACAGAAATAAAGAATAGCATGATATGTGGGTTCTGCCACTAGCAGACACTGAAGAGTGAGAATCCAGCTCACAAAACAATTCCTCTGCCTCCTAGACATGAAATCTGCAGTTAGGCTTGTTTCCTGTTTGTTTGCTTGCTTGTTTTCAGAAAGAAAAAAATATATGACAATAGAGGTTAAAGACAGAAAATACATACTGAATATTAGAGTGTATTTTCTGCATTTTATCCAATTCAACCTTTAAAGACTCAAATGGAAAAGTGTTCACTACTTATTTTTTCTACCCATAATATTTCACAAATAAGTATTTTTCACTATTAAGTTGTTTCCCTGGTACTGAGGCTATTTGTGAATCTCACAATTTTACCTTTATTTTTAGTGTCAGACCCTACCCTAACCAATTACTTTCATCACTGTCAATAACTATAAATGCTAGCATACACTTCATTTTCTTCATTTGAAGTCTTAGATTAGCTTTATGTACTATTCTAAATAATTAGGATTCTCCTCAGAAGTGTTGATACAACTTTTGCTGCTTTTGTCTAGTCAACAGAGACACAGAACTGAACAATGCCTCAAATGTTCATTCTGTTAAGCTTAACTGATTGGTAGAAAAGCTGAAGTCACATCAGTTAGGCAAAGGCTCTTAAACCATCAATTTATGCTTTCGTATCCATTTCACTAACAGTCTGCATAAATACCAAAGGAGGTGTACTAGCCATGATGTGAGGACTTGTTTAATGTTTGCACCTCTCTCAGTCTGTGCAGCAGGGAAAACATGTCACTTTGAGTCCAAGCATTTACACTTCTTAATGTAACTTAAGGGTCTGCCTGCAACTTATGAAGCAGTTTAATCTCACCCAGCTGATTTCACAGTAAAACTGCTGAGGAGTGCTCAGACTGTGAGGATGCTGTTGCTGCTGCTGGGGAAAGTCACATCTTAAAATGTGACCTTAAAGTGTGCTTAATACAGAGGGACCCTCACTCCTCTGTCTATCTTCCAATCTGAAGAGACTCAGGACCATCCTGGTACAGAAGCAGCAGGAGGTGCTTTAATCCATCCGAGCTAATGTAGCCCAGCATGCAGTCAGGAAGATCTGGAGGGAAGATGAGGCAGGTAGTACATTTGGTCACTGCAACCCAAATGAGCAGCAGGCTAAGGGGCAGATAATGGGGAGCAGCTCTTCCTGGGCAAGTACCAGTATGTCTGCAGGGCATCTGGAGGCTGTGCACTAGGGGTGGGACAAGAAAAAAGGCTGAACTGGTGAGTTTGTTGGTCACGACAAGAATGTGGTTTAGCTGAAGAAGGATGGTGTGAAAAGAAAACACAAACAAACAAAAAAATCGAAACCTAAAACATGCCCAAGGAGGTAAAGAGTTGTTAAGCACATTCAGAAGGAAAGGAGCTGGTTTCAAGGAAAAAGCTGTGCTAACAGCCTTGGAGCAGACTGAAATACCTCCCTCCTGTGCAAAGGGCTGCTGGGAGGGACAGGAGGACAGAAAGCCTCTAATGCCCACACAGCACAAGAACAGGAAAGGCCATGTGCCCTCTGCAGGCACCTGTAATGTCATCTCTACAAGGTGGTCAGCAACTAGACAATTCACCACTGAGAATCTCCCCAAGACCATTAGCTTAAAACCTCCATCATCTTATCCTGTCTGCATCTCAGGTGTACCATCTTGTTCACGGGGAGGGCAGGAGCCCAAGGAAATCCAGTCATCTGCCCTACTGTGGGCCATTTTGGGGAGAGGGGAGAGACTTCAGGTACGAGTAGGAGGGATGCTGTCAGACCTGGTGTGACCTGGGTCCCAGGGCCAGAGCTCTGTGCCAGAGGATGAACATGAATGTGGAGAAAACGAAAGAACACCTGCATGCATAGCTGGAGTTCAACAGAGAGCTAGCTCTGCCCCGGACATCTAGGAACAAATTAATCACAGATAACTGACCATTAAAGCTATTCTTTGTTTATGCAATAGATATTAATGGTTCACTAAATTCAGAGGAAGATATTACAGATTTTAGTCAGTTGGTGCTTGACCTCTTGACAGCTATTATGCTCACTGAGCACATAGTACTCAAACATGATTAAATATCACTACTGGAAAAGTGGTGGACAAGGCATTAAATATTTTTCCCCGTCCCCAATGTCAATACTCTAATAAACAAGCAAGCAAGATGTCAGAGGAACTGGTCAAAAGAGAGAGCATTAAGGTGGGTTTAACTCTGGAAACTGACTTACTGAACACACACACTGCAGAGAGAAGGAAGGACCCTGGAAACCTTTTGTTGCATCTTCTAGACAAGTACAAAGAGAGCACTTTAAAGCAGTGAATGCTTCCCAGTTCTCATTAGTAACAGAGTTTCAAAATCCCATGGCCTTGGACCACAAAGGTGTTGCATTACAGTGAGTGGGAGAAATCCTTTTCTACGCAAATATATGAGATTTTTTTTCCTAAAGCACCATCAGGGATATCATTTTCCAAAGCCTAAAGCAGTATCTTGCCCCACAGCTGTTTAGAAGGAGCATACAAAAATTAAAAGGGATCTCGGCACTGTCAGTCTAAGCGAGTTAAGTGTAAAAAAACTGTCTAGAGAACAATGAAAACTGCGTAAGAAGCCACCTCTGATACCACTGGCCTCTCCTCACACAACCACCCCTAATTTATTTCTGCAAGGAAAGGCAAGAGAATGAACGAAATACATGAGTCTAAAATTACACAAGCTACTTGTAAAAAATGATTTTTAATTTTTAAGCACAAAAACTTTTTTAATGATCACATCAAACATGTATTACTCCTTCATTTTTTGAATTAAAAATTTACCAATTTTTCCTCTTGAAGAAAACAACTGCGGTCTTCTCAAACTATTTAAAACCCTGAACAGATGTAGAGCTTGCATCATTGCAACCACATACAGAAATGCTTCCACTCCGTAAGAAGAAAAATATAGTCTTTGTAGCTTAATTCTAAGAAAAATCTACTGGTGTCATGCCAACTCGTGGTCTGTGGTGATAAATTCTTTCTAAAACATCCATCAGAAGCAGCCAGCTCAATAGGATGAAGCACAAACTTTTCGTTATTTAATTGGTACTATGTTAAATGCAAAATTCAGTTGGATTCAGTTAAATGTGATTGCAGGGCATGATAGATGTTGGCTCCATGGCTCCATCTATTTTAGGACCCAGGATGCTTCCTATTTCAGAGTCTGGAGATACATGATGGGAACAGCCCAAATCCGGACTGGGCAGAGGCTGCAATGTGCCTTATCATCTCCCCACATCCTGGTTTCCAAGCAAAGAAAACTCTCTGTGTGGACCTAGAGTCACAAAGGGCTTCAGAGTCCCCTTGACAGTTGGCACACCGTGAAGCACACCTCCCCTCTGCACAGCCACAGGCACTCAGTACCCAGTGGCAGCGACAGAGCTACCTCTTACCACCTGAGATGCGCTGACACCCAATTCAGAAAAAAGTGCTTATCCAAAGGCTAGAGTTAAGGTGCAACTAACATTTGGAGTTTATTGACAAGTGCTTAATTTCTTCATTTAAAAAACTAACTTATGAAAAGTCACGCATTCAAAAACGTACCTCAGCAGCCAACTAGACCGTGCAAAGTTCACTGTCCCCCATTTAAAAGAGGTCACAACTTCATGAAAAAATATTTATTGATCTTTGAACCTGGAAGGCCTATTGCGTAAACTATCCCCTGCACAGTTGTTGGCAGCTGATGTGCATGTCTTGGTCGGTCTGTCATTGCCCTAAATGATGAGCTGTTCTAAAACTATAAGGATGCTTGCTCTCTCTCTAGCTCTAATTTCAGAAGACAGGGAAGCATCCAGCGGTAGGAAGTGTTACTGGGAAGTTATTGTTGTAATTGGCTGTCCACATAATTTTTACTTTCCCCCCCTTAAGGGAATGTTAGCTAGACTAAATACAATTTCAGATATCTCAATTGTTTGGGCTATGAAAGAGATACTGCCAGCTGATATGTGGGAATGGAATATAAAGCATTAAAGTGCTTTCTGGGGTCTTCCAGAATAAACATTTTAGGGTCAGTTAAAAGTAATAATAATAATAAAAAAAAAGTGGATGAGAGTTTTGATAAAATATAACAGTGAGGAAAATGATTTAATTATTAAATGTTATAAGTTAGGGGAAACGGAGAATGGAGAAACAGACGCAATGTTTCTTCACATATTGCAAGGTATGGAAGAAGGAATCTGGCCAGATAAAAATCACCCTAAACATGATTAAGCTGCTTTGTAGCAGCTTAATAACCACTGTAATTATTTCCATTCACAATGCTTTTCATTTCTTCTTTCTAGATGTATGTATTTGCTTTTTCTTCAGTTTGGGCAACAAACTCGATCAGGTCCCTGTATTTTCAGAAACATCTGGAAATGTCTGCAATTGCTAAAGATACAACTACTGCCACCAAAATCACACTGGGACATGTCACGTTAATTTACATTTTCATCTCAGGTAATATCTCATTCCTTTCTTTCCTGCAATGGTGAACTACAGTGCTTTTATATCTCATTCTCCAAAATTCTGCAATAGTTTAACATTAAAGGTTACAGTAAATTGCCTGCAGTTTCCTTCCCACACTACTTCTTTGCTAAATTGCACCCACATATGTTTGGCTGCCTCCTTCCACTACAGCCAGACAGTCCACAGGGAAGATAATTCATCTCTTCTACCTTCCCATGCAGAACGGCTCACTGTGGTCTTGCTTCCAAGCATGAATCTGGTAGCTAGACAAAGACCGTGAAATGTTATCACTTGTCAATAGCAAGTGAATGAGCTCCAGCATTTGCAGAACTGTTGTGGTATCTCAGCCTTGTGCGTTTTGGCAGTGCATGTTGTATCCTTGTTTTCAAAGAATGTATGATACTGCCCTGTCCACTCTGCTTTGTGCTAGCACAACATGAAAACGTCTTTAAAAATGCATATTTCTTTATCAAAGAATCAAGGCTTCTCATAACTGATAGCCCTCCAAATACCTTAATTATAAAAACAAAACAAACAAAACAACAACCATGAAGAGTAAGATTGTACCAAATGAGTCCTAATGATAGAAATAATTCCACTAAAGTCTAATCAATCTGCACATAAAGGAACAAATGTCTGCAAATTTCAGGAAATTTCTAGTCCCTGCCACCATAAGTATTCTTTGCTCAGAGCAGGGTTCCTAAAACACAGTATGGAAAAGAAGGTAGTGATCTAATGAAAGAGAAATTGCTGCAGACATACAGAACGTATCATTTGTCAGAGGTGACTCCGATGTGTGGGTCAGGCCAAACCCTGCCACCACGCAGACCATGAGGTGCACCTGAGTGTGAGGCACCTGCCAGTGCTGGGTGGACAGAGTCAAGTGAGTTTATCCAAGCCAATGTGAAGCACGGGGATGGGCAAGGGGCAGGCAGCAGAAACTGCTTGCTGTGTAGGTAACATAGAAAACGCTCTGTATGTACGCAGGATCCGACCATAACTCTGCAGGCAGCAGGACACCAACCCCTTGCTTGGGGGCGCTTGTGTTGCCAGCAATGCTGGTACAGAACTGAGTGACAACTGGCAGGAATTAGCACAGCACGGAGTGATGAGAGTCCACAAAGACAAAACCATAGGAAAAAGGAAAATATTAGAAGAGTCTCCGAGTTAAGTAGAGGGTTTGTGTTAAGTTGTCAGCTTGTGTAATTATATGAATCATTTCTTCTCAAACCACAGCATTAGCATTTTCCCCACGTGTTCCTGCTGCAGCTTCCCTGGTATTAGTGCTCTAGTCACAGATAAGCATTCTATTAAAGTATGTACCCAAGAAAATACGGCAAACCACCTCACCTACGATAGATACACATCCTAGTGGAGCGACAAGGGCAATGGGTGCAAATCCGTAGGCTGTGAAATTGCCCACCTCTCCAAGCCCCAGCAGGATAATTCCACACCACCACAGCTTGCTCATGTAGTAGGGCTTCAGCTCTGTTTGGCAAGCCAGTCGGAGATGAGCGCATTTCTAGAAAATTAATTATTAGGAACAGGCATGAAAAGAAAGTCTTCCATTGTGTTCTTATGTATAGCAAAAGTGGAGTAATTAAGGGGGCTGTCAACTTCAAATTCCAGGTGTGTCAAGGTTTTCTTTTTAAACATGCCTTTCAGCTTGCTGCTGCAGACAGATGGCTTTGTGTTAACTCAGTGCTGCCTCAGACGTGTGCTTCCTAAGCCATAGTGGAAACGACTTAAAAATTAGACCTCCAAATAAACCTGAAAAATATTAAGTGAATACTAGCTAGTACTTCCTAGCTATCCCTGTAAGCCTCTGTTCTCATCTCAAAGCACAGCTGAGCAGATTGCTGTGTGAAGCTGGAAACACCCAAAGGGAAGAGATGGGCCAGAGTCAGAACTGTGGCAACAGACTGGGAGAAGGGGACTGGACAAATTGGTATTCCTGCTCCCTGATATGTATTCTAGCTGGAAATGTGATTTCAAGATGGAAAAGGCAGCACTTAACCACATCTGCTGTAGGGGGGACTCTTAGTTCATTAGGGAGTATTTAGGATTCGGCTACAATAGCCTATCTGACCTTAGAAAAAGATCTCAGGTGAAGTATTATTTTCAAAAGGAAAACCAGCTTTACCTGTGTGAACAGGTGTAATATATACTCATCATCATCAGTGCTTCTTGTAACATGGATAAGGTATCACACACTCTAATTGTTTTCCCTCTGGCTGTACAGAAAGTGCCTGTATATAACAGGATAGTTAGGCTTTGACCATGCTGGACTTCTGAAACAGAGCCCAGGCATTCACCGTCAGGAAGGTGTCATTATGGGGAAGGATGCAGTGTTTACCACATTAGTTCTGTGGAGTATAATTTCCTTTCTAAGGTTCCTCACCAGCCCCTCTGCACAAGGAAATGAGTCCAAAAAGTTGGAAATGAAACGATACAGCTATCATAATATAAATGGTTATAAAATACATTTTTACTCCACCATCTGATACTTGGTTTTGGAAGTGCCACTGCAGGGTCATGAGGAAGTTGTAAATCATTTTCCTCATGCTGCCACTCCACTCTGTAGATTATGCTACAGAATATGGGCCAAACGGTAAAGTCTGTGACACACCACGGTCCCAGTTGTTCCCCTTGGTGAGAAAAAGCAGAACATTTTTGCAGCTTCATGCTGTGGAGTATGCTCAGGGGATAAAATTCTAGGAAGAAGCTTAGCCCTTGCAGGAGAACAAACTTCCCCAAACCAGACCAGCAATTCACAGTAACATACAGTATTTTGCATGTTGCATTTCTATAAACAAAAACAATGCAAACAACTTTATGCCTGTGGGCATTTAATTACATTGATCGCCCCATTAAGCAGCCCTAAGAATGTGTAGTCACTTCCAGTTTAGATTTGGACGTACTGATATAGGTTCACATGATGTCTAGCAGGACTGCATGTAGGTCATTGCTGGTGTTTCCTTATGGCAGGAGGAGCAGGAAGACTTATGAATTTTTACCCTTTTCCCATATGAGAATCAGAGCAAAGAACAGGCTGAGAGCTACCATGTTCCTGAAAAATACTGCAGGACACTAGTTAAAGAAAGAGAGGGAATGATTGTTAAATGCAACAAAATTTGTATTTTTGAACATCATAAAAACAAATTATAAAATAAGTTACTTGCTAAATACAAACAACTCAGAATAAAGAGAAACAATTTCATACCTGTATACTCAGAGAGACACTAATCAGAAAATTTGAAGCAGCAGCAAGTAAAACTCCCAAGAGCTCGGTCTGCAAGATCACCAAACAGAGAAATCCAAAATTACTCATTAGTTTATGAAGAACAATATAACAGTGGTATTCTGACAGTACATTGTAACAGGATCAAAAATGAATTATTACACTTCTCAGTCACTGAGTTCATGCTGCGCTGAGTAAACTGATAACAAATTTCTCTGCACAGTGGCCTATAAGAAAAAAGAAGCTGGTGCATTTTTCCTAGGGCTTAAGAAGTAAACAGCTGGGAACTGGGAGGGCATCCCAGTGCATGAGGTGGTTTTGCAGTCCTTCAGTAGAACATGTCCTACAATCTTGCAAAATAAAAAAATAGGTCTCATAGAATCACAGAATGGTTCTATGACCATGTCTCAGCTGAACGCAACACACATGTATACTTCTATTCAAAGAAAAAAAAAAAAAAAAAGGACCTGTTTTATTACATAATCAGGAGGTAAAATCAACAGCAGTCAAATTGTTCACATTGCAACACAGAGATTTTATGTGTTAACATACCCACTGTTTGATAGGGCAGACAGGATCACAGGTCTCCTGACAGTTTCTTTAATGTACTGTGTTATTTCACCAAATTATTTTCTAATCAGCCTGTCTAATTTCCAGGAAGATTTACTAACTTTCTATGAGGCTGAGAAATTAAAAACCTTCAGGCAGGATCCATTATTTTGGGCAGCAGCCATTCAAAGATGCCATTTCCGCAAGTTCAGTTAACAGGTACAGAGCAGAGCTTTGCATCTACATTCAAAATGTTGTATCCTTTGTACACTGACCTAAGCGTATTCACCCTCCCACGGCCACTGGTATGGTGCCATGAGAAGCTTCATTAGCTTGCAGAGCAAACAAACATCCTGTTAGTGGGCTTGTAGAAACAAGGTCAAGGTAACATAGCCCAGCACAATTATTACTTGCAAGCTGTAAAATGGCATCCAGACAGGCTCACAGTTTCAGCTTTTATGACTCTTCTCCAGTGAGCTCCCTGGGGACTTAGGAACAGTCAGTGCCCACCATTGGCAGAGAAATGTTGTCCTCAGTGTGTAAGAAGAGGCAACACATGGTCCGGCAAGCCCTTGGAGATGACAATGGAGGATTACTGTTGTGACCAGCTAAGTCCCAGATGAGGAAAGCCTTGCAGACTTCCTTATACACTGGGGAACGGCTACGAAAGGGCCCCCACCCAGGGCCTCATAGAAGCAGAGGGATGGGCTTTCCTCCCCAAGGCTTTGATGCTGGTGGTACTACATCTTGAGTTGAGTTTGACCAATTCACAGGTGGATTATTGCACTCCTCTCACCATCCTGCACACATACAGCAATTTCAAAAAAAACAGCAGTTAAATCAAAATTGTTTTCTTGCTCCCCAAAGCATTTTTTTTTTTTAAATGACAACGCGTTCTTTTGTGAGGGGGTGGAGAGGTGATCTTGTCAGCCTCATCATGAAGGGTTTAAGAAAAAGGAGACAACAGGGAACAGAAAACATAAACTGTCACTTCATTTACCTCATCATTTTGATGCTTTCACAAAAGTAATTTTAATATATTCCCACTAATCTCAGTAGAGAACCTGGTCTCTCTGTGGCTTTTCCCAGTTCAGCAGCCAGTCCTGCTCTTCCAGCTGTATCACTGGGCAACCCCTTGCAGCTCCTTAATCCCAGCCCTGACACTGAGCAGGACTCAGGAGGCAACAAGCACTCCAGGGAGGAATCGTGCTGGTCTCAAAGGAGGCTCTCCATCCAAATTTGAGCTACCAAAAGCACATTCTTCATTCAATGCAAAATGCTTTAGGCAGGAGCTCTAACTCCTGGGGACAGCCAGTGACCCTCATACATGGCATACATAAGTAATGGTAGCTAGGGGTGAGCTAAGCTGTCAGTGAAGAACAAGACAGGTGGAAATGGGGAGGGCACCAAGCTTGATCTGCATGGGTGGCAGACCTGTGGCCTTACATCCATTCCTACTTCGGTTGCTGAAAACCCAGATTTACGGCACCCTGTGGAATGACTGTAATGGCCCATAATATTTCTCAGAAATGTCCCTTTCTCCTGAGGTAAAACTTGCATGCAGCTGGTGGCCAGAGGATGAAACCATGTGTTCAATCTGTCATCAAAAACAGTGTGCAAAATCACATTCACTTATTGCTTCCAATGATGATTGCAGCATCTACCTCCAGAAACTGTGAATCAAATGCCCCTTTTATGGCTCTATATAATACATAAATAGTGATTCCAGCAGGAAGTCTTGCCAAGCCGGTCATCACTGGTGTCCTCTCAGAACTGACTTTTTTGTACCTCACTGGTTGCTTCACTGGGTATGTGAGAGCATTGCACTGATAGCCTTGTGTGAGTCACACTAGTAGGTCACCTGATGATCACCCCATGTCTGAATTGGAACTATCTCCCAAAAGTCATTGCTCTTTTACAGCTTCCAGAAACTCCCAGGAACAGAAAACAGCTCAAATGCTTAGGTTTTCCCAGTCTTCATATTTTCTGGGAAATACTGAGACATATCTGTCCATAGTTTCAGTACTTCCCTGATACTGAGACCAGCATTTCACTCAGCATTCCCTATGACATGCTCCAGGGACCAGTAGTGTCACTGACTCCTCATGGGGACCATCAGAGCAGGGCCTGGCNTCCATCCCATCCCATCCCATCCCATCCCATCCCATCCCATCCCATCCCATCCCACTGGCCAAGCCAGGAGCAGGCAGCCAGGGGGCACCAGGGCAGCCGGGGGCACCAGGGCAGCCGGAGGCATCAGGCACCTCTCTGGGGATGGGGACAGACTGAGGCCAGGCTGGGCCAGGGGCCTGGCTTGGCAGGGCTCATGGTCGGGTTGGGCTGTAGGTAGCTTGAGACTGGCTCTGCTGTGGCCTCGCTGAGGCAGGGGCTGATCGCCCCAGGGCTGACAGGGAGGCCTGGGCCCTCGGCAGAATAGGGGAGCCAGGGGAAAAACAGTGCTTGCGTAGGATCAAGGCAAATTTACAGCAGTAGTCTGGGCTCAAAACTTACCCTCACTGCTCAGGTCATTTTATCGTAATGACCACATGGCTCACCCGAGCGTTGCTGTTGGCATATATACTACGCTGCCTGCTCTAGACTGACATGTGCTAATGAGCTCTGGTTAAGAGCGTGATAGCACCATACTTCCAAAGCCAGGGCTGGACAGAGCCCTTAAGATTAAAAGCAGAGTACAGTGCATGAAGGAGGTCAAATATCACATGGATCGATTCAGGGAGACGAGATGAAAGTACAGTCACACCAAACAGCTATAGCATGGCAAAACTTTCTTACGCAAGTTCGTAAACATACTTGCCAGTGTAAAAGAAAACAACAGGGAACAAAAATTCAGTATGAAGAAAACCGGATTGTAAGCTTCACAAATAAAAGAGCATCTTAAGCTAGCAGGCTTTTCCTAATGCACAAGAGCTATCATATACAGATGTGCCCAAAGCAGGAGAGGAAAACTAAGATACGGTATCTCAGGGTAATAAAACTTGGCTTGAATGAAAGATGATGACCTGCAAGAGAAGACTGATCACTCTGTCAAACCAAAATGGTTGCTGTGTTGTCCTGAAGGCCACAAGAATCCTTCTGTTCCCACATTGTCATGTAAAAGGCTTTATTAGATGTGCTGTGTCTGCCATTCAGTGTCCTTCAGAGGCTAGAGGTCTGGTGGAACAGCCAGTTTTAGAAGTAATAAACCTGATATTCTCTGAACACAGAGTTTCCAGTTGTGATATCCAGTTGTGATATCATCCACAGCACTGTAGAGCTTCCCACACACAAGTCTTGAGACAGATGTCCGTGAGGGAATTTAGTTGCAGACACAACTCCAGAGACATGGTGCTACTTCACTCAACTAAGAACTCCTACAGGAAAAAGACTGAAATACTCCAAACTGTTGGCATAAGATGCAAATCCCTTCATCTCCAAAACATCTGTCTGAACCTACAGGCCACTTTGTTGTACCCTAGATTTCAAACTGTTGACGCATTCTTCCAATGCTTCCAAATGCATGAGGCTCGTCCCAGAAACATCCTTCCCTGATGTTTTCCAATTAGTTAAAAAAAAAAAATACAGAAATTTTATTTCCTTTACCTTAATTTGGTTTTAAACAAGAGTTACTTGCTGACTTTGCAGGTCTTTCTAGACAGTTTCTAAGCACACAGGCCATGGACTAAGGCTGTGGATCTGCTGATGTTTTCCTTGGTGGCAAAGCTGGCCTGACAACTGCCTTCCCCTGACCCCCTGTTCCCAGGCCCCAACTGCTCATTGCCTCATTTGTGTTAAAATAACTGTTTGTGAGTCTGGGAAGGCGCTGTTCCAAGATTGAAATAACCCTCCCAAAATATACCCCATTAGCATTATGTTCTTTATAAGCCACCTGCCAATGTTTAACACTGAAGGCGGATTAAAATTCACAAGCCATAGTGAGGGGTTTAAAATGGTGACCCTGTGTGGTTTGCCAGCTGTGGAAGTGGCCAAGGGGACAACACTGTACAGGACACTGCCGGGGGACCTGAACAATGGCAAACTTTTCTCTAGGAAGACACCCTGAGCAGTCACCTGGCATCCCCTGTCCTGGCTGCATGAGGCTCTCACAGAAGCCCAGGCGTGGTGAAGGGAGCTCTGAATGATCAGACAGAAGGCATCTATTTGCCAGCTGGAGTGGCAATGTATTGCTGTTCAAAACTAATGAGCGGCAGTATGGCATACTGCTGCACACGGTCCTGCTTCGAGCGCTCATGCAGGGCCTGATGCTTATTTACCCTAACAAGTTCCACATCATTCTGGCAGTGTTTTAAAGGGGCTTTTTACATGTAAGGTCTTTTTTCTCTGTCAAAATAAAGCAAGGGACTTACAATAAATGAAAGCCAGGCTGAAATCTAAATTTTTGGCAGTAATTCTAATAAATATGTCTCTAGCAGAGTAAAATCTGCATTGGAGATTCAGTTATACAGTGAGATGCAATTTACCCATATTACATCTGTGTTTCCTAATGCACATTAAACTGAAGTTTCCAGGTCTGTGAAATGAATGCTTAGAAAGATTAACTGAATTTGCATTGAGTAAAAGGTATGTCATTATTTATGGAAACTTTCCATGCTGGTAAATTAAACTGATGAAAGGGAAAAATAAAACAAACCAACACATTTCAAGTGTATATTCTCTGCTACCTTATCAAGGCTAGTTTAACCATTCCTCCTATTTTTCTTTATTTCTGCATTTATTTATGATCTAAATGTGTTGTCAACAAGTGTAATGAATTATGTGGCTTCAAAAGCTACATTTGGCTTCCAATAATTAGGATTTCACCAGATTTCAAAGGATTCTGTAACAAAAGTAGTCTTTTGGGAAAAACGCCTCCTAAACTTCTAATTCTGTACTAACTCTGAAACAAGAGGAATTCAGAATCCTTAACAAAAAAACACATTTTTGTAAGAGTCACCATGTGGAATTAGGAGAGTCTTATCATTTAGCCATTATTATTTACAGAGCTCTGGCTGCACTCAGTGCTTTACAGACGTATAAAGAAAATAAGATCCTTGTTTTCAATGGTTTTCACAGCGCAATTCATATATTCATATGGTTCAGGCCCATACGAAGTACTAAAAGAGGCCTGAAATAATAGTAAAAGAGCACTCACCAGTGTTGGAACAAGTAATGGGAATACATGTAGTTTGTTCGTTGTGACATAAAAGACAAAGGACTTTGTTCAGTATACAAGGAGAGAATTAAAACATTTGTCACCATCTTTTTTAGGAACAGAAGAAGAGAGGAGAACTTAGGAACCAAGCCAGGGTTAATGTGAGTAGAGATAAGACAATTTATAGGTTTTACATGAGTTGTCAAACTGGATTCCAGACCACAGTGGATGACGTTCCTATCTCACACATATTACAGTTCCCTTGCCTCTACTAGGTTTTATCTTTCATTAGCTCATGAATTTTTTCCAGAAAAGAGACAAATTGTAGAGACTGGAAGACGAGCTTGGTAAGGTATCAAAAGTTGTGAGACACCGAGAGGGTAAAACAACCACAGAAGTGGATCACTTCTGTTCATCTCTGTGCTTTCATCATTTCCATGCATTCTTATTTATATTTCTCAGTCTGATAAATGTCTCTGTTCAGTTAATGTCCATAATGGATACCAAATTCAGATGAAGAATTTTAGTGGTAAAAGATAATAAAGCATCTTTTAACGCCTCAGTAAGTATATATACAGACATATCCATCCGCTATAATACTACAAGCACTATGAGCAGTCATTTCTTTCCTTTTCGAAGAGTTACAATCAAACCTTCCATCTCCTAAATTTCAATCCCTTATACTCAGGAATTGAATCTCAGAATTAAATGGGAGAATGGGGAAGGGACAGAATGGATTTTAAACTGTTCCTCAAGTGAATAGTCTGGGACATTGTGCTGCATAATCAGAGAGAAAGTAATGTTTTTACATCGCCTGTTAGATTGCAAATAAAACCCTCTCTCCAGAGAATGTATAATAGAGGCTCTAAAAATTTCAGTCATAGTTGGTAACACCTTAATAGAAAGATTTTCTCAAGGACCACCACATAGCATCTCCATGGCAACTGTAGAAATTGCATGCCCAGAAAAGCAAGAAAAGGATTGTTAAACTTTGCCAGTTTCCAGGTCCCTCAGGAGAAATAAGGATGCAAGAGTTGCCCGACAAGTTTCTCCCACAAAAAGGCCAGCTGGCTCAGGGATACCCCTCCACTGCTACTCCTCCAGGAGTAAGCTTCCTAGGCATTCCAGAATAACCCTGTCTAGTTTCTGGTATACAACACAAGGTACAAGCCAGAACACTAAAAGCCTTGGTATGTTAATCCCCAGAAACTATAGCCTGGCTCATATTGAGAGGCTGCACTGCTCCTCTGCCGGCTTCACATGGCTCACTGGACACCTAAATCGAGTCAAGGAAGGGGCAGCTGCTGGCCCCAAGCAGACACAAGGGTCACAGGGAGTCACAATGCCCCAATTCATGCTCTACAAGATGGAGCTAGCTCTGCCTGTACTCAGGAAGGCTGGCAAGCTCAGCAGGGATCAGAACAACTGAGTAAATTCTGTTGTTAAGTGTTACCTCAGGATCAGGACAGGGTACAGAGCATGTTGGAGAGATGGCTCGCTGTGTATACACGCAAACATGCCTCTAAACAAAGCATACCTAGCTTGTTCCCTTCGGGTATTTTAGTACAGGCCCTGCTGGAGTATAAATTCCACTTACATGAGATATGCAAAGCCCTGATAGCAATGCAGCCAGCTGAACAACAGTATTTACATATATTAACACTAAAAAATTTTATGTAAAAATCTCCCAATATCAGCTGTAAGGAGCAGGGCGGTGATGTGCCTTTTCCAGCATGCACCTCTCCAGCATCACCTTCCAACAAAGGCAGGCTTGTCTCTCATCCCTTCTCAATCAATCCTCTGTTATTTATAGGTGACCCTTCCTCTGATGTGCACAGAAATAAATGTGCTCAGCTGCTGAACCCCACTGTCACACGCATGGAGTGGTGTAAACATGGATGGGAGATGAGGACTTTTCCAAGCCAGTGGCATTTCAGAGCAGCTTCTAACAGGAGTAACAAGAGAGGAAGGGAAAAAAGGAAAGATCCAACCGCATTTACAGTGGAGTTTGATCCATCTGTGAAAAAAATTATGTGATGATATGGTAGAGGAATGGAAAGCCCAAAGGCCCTTGCAGTCTGCTGCTCCCGCTGAGGAGGGGTGCTGCACATTCATTTCTTGCTTTCCTTCCTGCACCTCATGCACTTGGCTCTCCTCATTTCATTTCCACTGTGCTAATCATTTACAGATAGTCTGTAATGCAAAAAAAGGACTGGTCTCCAGAAGGCAGAACATTCTGGTTAGCAACATCATTCATTTAAATATAAACAACTGCTAGATTATCAGTGATGATTTAAAAACAAGAGGTCTTGCACTCACTGAAGTATTCACGCACATGTATATGGGTGCATTCACACACAAACACAACTGGATGCTTTTAATTGACAGATGCTTCTGGTCAAAACTTTAAGATGTAAATCTGGGATTTATGATAATGAATACATATTTTAGATAAATGATCTCATGCGCCTATTTCTAGCAGGGGCCTGAGATGTAGACAATGACCTTGTTTTCCCCTCCTGTCCTCTGACACATTACAGTTGTGCACTTTTAACTTCAACTTTGATCTGTAACTCAACTGAAAGTATTGTGAACAATTTTGTAGTTTGTGATGGGTGCTGGCATATGGAGAAAGTGTCTAGTTCACAACAAACCAAAACATCTATTGCACAGCTGCCTTCTGCTGCAGAAAACAGAAATCAGTTTAGTTGGATAATCTGTTCTAGGTACATTTATCACCTTTTTGTGTTCTCTGCTGCATTTAAACAAGGATTTAAAAAGTATTTTTTTCCTGGTTTTGAGTATTCTTTCAGCAACTGTAGCTTATGTGGATTTTCCAGATACAGAATTTGCTGTTTTTTTTCTGCTGCTTTAATATAATATAGGACATAATAGTACAGCAGTTTCTACTTGACAAGGAATACTACAGAGATGGGGGCTATGAAGATAAATTCTGTCCATTTCCTTTAAGAATGAAAAAAAAAAAAAAAAAGGGAGAACTGAGCATCCTTTTCCTTAGTCAGGTGCTACCAACTCCATGCTCTTGTAAACCACACAATGATCTTTAGTTTGTCCTAGCAGCTTCTGATCTATAGCTGAGAGATGTGGCTAGAGCTTTGATCTGATAAAAGCTGTTCGTCTTTGTTTGACTGAAGCTTTTGCAGTCACTACAAGCTTTGCTCTCCATCATCTTGACATGATGACTGAATCATTTTGCATGATAACACAGACACTGAATGATAATGTTCACGGTGCTTTAGTCACTGCAGGGTGCAATAGACTGTCACTGAAACAGGCAAAAAGCAAAGAGATTAATGTCATTAGAAGCCAATAAATGCAATAACCTCATGACCAGTCCAAAGCATAAATGAATAAATAAAATGCTGCGAAAGAGTAGGTTAGAGTAGGTTAGAGCAAAGTAAATGGAGTCAGGATCTCCAAAGTTTAAAGCAGGTTTTAATTCCTAGAATCATAGAATCATAAAGGTTGGAAAAGACCTCTAAGATCATCTAGTCCAACCATCATCCCAACGAAGCCATGTCCCTAAGTGCCACATCCAGAGAGTCAGTTAGCTGACTGTCTGGATACAAGACTGTTATGTAAACAAAGCCCATATTTTGATTATTTTTCACAGGAATCTCTTTCCAGTGTGAATATCTTTGGCTGTTGATGAAAAAGGATCCAAGTGCAATCCATACCACTTGGTGAAATGACTTCATTTTGATCAAGATAACAGTTGCATCATTGATCCTGCTAGCTAAGACTCTAGTGTAGATTTTAGCTCTCATTAAGCTGATTCTATTCAAGGGGATTAAAAGTCAGCAAGTTAGACGTAATTAGAAGAGAAGACATACCTCTATGTTACTACTTTGTGTTAGCCCGCATGAAGTAATGATACCCAAGCAGCCAGCATTTACTTTGCTGTGAGTCATGTCTTCCACACAGGGAGGGTTTTCCTCCAGACCTTGCACTCAGCATGGTGTGTCAGTACCCCACAGGCCTCTACATCATAGGATTGCTTCTGCAGAACACAGCACAGGATACAAAGGGCAATATAGCCCTTCTCTTGGATAGTCACCAAGTGCCTCATCCAAGTTTCAAACTTCAGCAGTCCCATGATTTCATTCTACTACAATAGCACAATCTCTCTTCATTTCCACATTGTGGGCAGAATGGTTCATAGCACCAAACAAGGCCGAAGCTTCCAGCCTAGATGACATAAACCAACACGAGTATCGTGGAGGAGAGTGAAGTTACACTGGCATAACCTCAATTTACACAGTACACATCTGTTTGGTTTGATATTGGTTATTTACTTTTGAGCATACTCTGCAAATATCACTGCCACATTTCTTAAGATCTCTGCTCCAGGCCTGGCGTTGATTCGCACACCAACTGGCTGTCTTTCGAAGCTGCTGGCAGTCCGTTTCAAAGTCCAGATTAGTCATAGAATGCAAAGAATATCTTCCAACTGTTCACATTAACAAATGCCATTCTTCTGGGATGATCTGTGGTGACATTATAAACATGAATGTAACAGTTTATACATGTCACCACAACTCCATGGAATAATCAGGGCCTTTGGCTAGGTTAGCCAAAGGTCCTCACCTCCATGATGGCTGAAGTGCACATTCTGGTGTTTGCTTGTATTTCTGAAGCCTTGTTTTTTGAGTTTGGTCAAAAGTCTACTTGAGTCACTGGGATTCTTTTGATTCCTTCAAACAAGAGTTAATCAGATCCAGAAGACTGTTGGAGATATGCAAGGACAAGATTGAGACATCGATAGTTTTTGATGCCCAAAGCAGACTTCTAGAACATAAGAAGATGAACATCATACCTCGGCTTTAAGTCCTCTTTGGATCACAAAATCATGAGTGCTCATATGGCCACAGGTGACATTTTACGAAAAGGGCAACTTTTTTTTAAGAAATTAAATCAATGAGTATTTCCCTGGCTAGTTATCCAGAAAAACTGCCTCACCAAGGAGTCAAATGAGCACTAGGGCAAGCGAAGCAGCAGAAGCACAGGTTCAGTCTGGGAGCAGCACCACCTCTTCTGCAATGTCCCAGATCCAGACAGCACCTTGAGGAAATCTCACTTGCAGACAGGTGCTCGTATGAGTAGCCAGACCTTATCCTACCTTATTTTGCACGTCTGAGGCAGAGCTGTGGGACACCAAAATTAGCACAGTACCCATGGCCAGTTTAATTTAGAGTCCATTATTTGCAGAGACGTCTGGAGGCTGAGGGTGGGCAGGACAAAGCACTGCACGGAGCCAGACAGCTCCAAAGCAGGGTAGGGATTGAGACTCATCCTGTGCCTGGTGTTTCATACTCAGTGCTGACAAGGGGAAGAGCAGCACTCTCCCAGCTCTGCTCCAGAGTAAATCTGATTCTGCTCCTCTGAATCACTGTGCTAATAGGCAGTGCCTGTTTTAAGCCCTGCAATCAGGGACTGAGCTGGATATCCAACATAGTCTGTACTATGCCCCAAATCTTTCTGTTAAACACCATTATGAGGCAGTCAAAAGCAAAACTAATTTCTGCAGTAGGCAGGATATGTAAAATTTGACTCAAGTTTCCTTGCACTTGTCTTCTGCACCTCACTTTCTGACAAATTACAAGATTTTTAATTTTATTATTACCTAGAAAAATTCCAAAATAACAGTCTCAAATCTCTTTAAACAGATTAGCATAATTAAGAAGAATCTGGTTAACTCTGCGTCCTTAATGATTAAAAAACAAAACCAAAAAAAAAGCACATGCTCTTTAATGTCCTCAGAAAACTGAAAAACTCATTTCACCACAGTAGGAGTGGGAGAGGAAGCATTGGAAAGAGTCTGAGATTTGGGGAAAATAACCCAGTGAGAATCAGGGAAGAGACACTTGGCAGAGCTATAGCTGGGTCTATACTTATAGTTCTGCAGCCAATAGCAGTGCCTGGTAGAAACCGGATCAGCAGGTCACTCCTCAGGCTGACCCAGCAAACTGTGTGCTACCTCCAGCCTTTGGGCTACTTTCCCACCCCTGTCACCTGCTCCAGACCTGCCGCCCTGGCCCCTACCTCCTCTGTATTAAGACATAAACAGCCCCACAGCTTACTCCCACTTTTCAGTGAGTGGAGGAAAAAAACTACATTTCCCTAAGGAATCTGAGAGCTGCAATGACACAGGTTTGCTTATGGTACAAGTGCAAGGGGGACAGGCAAAAGGTAAAGCTCTCATGTAGCTATTTCCCTTATCTCTGAGTAATGAGTAAGTTCCCATGCAGCAGATGACCTTCCTTTAACTTGAAGACTGTAGGTTAGACCTACAGCTCTATTACAGTCAGAAAGCTTGGGTGCAAGGCTGGCCCAGCTGACAGTCCTGCATCTGTGATCCAAAGCAACATGCCATTTTCTAGCAGAGCTTAATTAAACGGGGACTATGCAGTGGGATTGCTGCTGGATTCCTGAAAGTGGAACAACACCAGAAGAGCATGTAACAGCATTGTCAGCAATGGTTTGCAGTGCTTCTTAATTAAAAGTTTTGACTTCTGGATTCCCTATGAATGATTCAAAAAAAAAAAAAAAAAATTGTATTTGAAAGACAGAACAAAGTCCTTTTCCCAACTATAAGGGCTATAAATAACATACATTTTCCCCTAAGAAAACTGTACAAATTTTCTCCTATACACATTTGCCTGTGTGATGAAGGAAACTGAAGCTGTCTGAACTCCGAAGTCTGACAGGTAAAGAATAATATGATTAAGTGGAATCAGTGTTTTGATATCCTTACGGGCTTTCAACAGCTTTTGAATAAGGAGCTGGGGTACAGGAAAACTTTCTGCCATAGCCTTCACAGATGAGTACAGCAGCAGAAAGCAGAGTGAGGGTATGTTCGTTTCTGCTCTCCTCACACTGAGGGACTGGTTTACCAATCAGCCTGAAGCAGTTTGCATCTGCAATCCATCAAGGAGCAGAGTGCAGCACAAAGAACCCAATAGAAACTAGGAAATGGGTACTAAAAAGCCTACAAAACACTTGAAATGGAAAAAAAAATAGGAGCATCTGCATCAATTGCTTTCACCTCTAACAGCCTGATAATACGTGGTGGTTGTTTCTTGCAAGCAAAAACCACAGTTGGGAATTTCATTGTTGAAGTTCTCTAAACATCCCAGTGAAAGTCTGAAGGACGGCACATGACAACTGTTTCCTCTGGTGGTGGTAACAGCTGAAGAGGCTCTCACTGTTTCTGGGGTGCTTCCTCACCAAGGGAAATGAGGACATCATCTTCCTCTCTGCGGTGGCAGCTCCCTCTGGGAACAAACCACGCTTTCACCTTGCTGAGGGCATCAAATGGCTGCATCAAGCTCGTAGCAACATGGCTGAGCTGAAGCACTGAAGACTTCCTTCTTCGGCGGAATGAGCCAAAGCCTTAACTGCAGCACTTTGTGTATATGACAGAAGGCAGCACAGAAAGACCTCACAGCGATGTGCTTAATCCTTGGGATTTCTCATCACACCTGATGGCAGCCACTGGATTAGAGCACACGACGATCGGGTTTCCTAGCTGCACACACTCGCCACCTGCACAGCCAGCCTGTGACAGATGGTGATAGACTGTCATGGGACGGGAGGCCACCGATCCTTCTGAAGGAGCTGTCAACATTTCAAACCTCAAGGACAGACCTGAGATGATTTATTGCCACAACCATGAAATAAAACCTCAAGAGGTGAGTGTCTGGGCAGCCAGTAATAACCCCAAGCTTATTAAGAGACAGGCAAAGGGGAGAAAAGACAAAGAAATGAAATTGTGTTCCCCCTCAGGCTCAGCTTCCACACTTTAACAGCCACACACAGTGACTACACCCAACAGTCTTGTGAAATACTGAGTTACGGAGGAAGTATTTCTTCTGAGCTTTCATTGACTGTTTGCACTCAAGCTCTTTTCTCCTTCTCTGATACAAAGTCAAAGTTAATATTGTAGCTAGTAACCTCAACTAATGTTGCAAAATGTTTTTGCCCATGAACAACACTATTGGAAATAAATAAACAACCTTTGAGAATTGCTGAGAGAAATAATAATGATAAAAGGATTAAACAGAAGCAATTACATACACTTTAAATTAAGCAGATCAAATCCACATGTGGTGGCTTCTTACATTCATTACTCCAGCAGACTCAAAATATTACAGAAATATTAGCTTGTCGGGAAATACTTCAGGTAACTAAGCACATATTTCATCAGATTTTACTACATCATTAAACATGGACGTGTCCCACAACGCGCAACTCAGGGTTGTCAGCGCACAGCCTCAAGCAGCATCAAACAAGCTGCATCTACGTTGATGCCAGCAAGTCCCACCTCCACCCTTTGCCCTGTGACCATGCATTCCCCCTGCTACCTTGGTGCCAACAGCTAGGAGCAATAAGCTTGATCAGGGATCTGGCAGGAGAATATACCTAACCAAAAAAAAAAAAAAAAAAAAAAAAAAAGTAATGCCAGCACAAGGACCCATCACAATGCGCAGCCACAGGGGCACAGGCACTTCAACTTCTTCCAGGGAGCGGCATGTTTGCAGACATCCTTTAGGGCTTACTGTAGTGCCACGGATTTCCCTAGATCTGCCTTCTCACGTGAATGTCCCCAGCGTCCACATGGCACAAGGCAGCTGTGACCAGCAGCCATGGGGGCTCTTGCAAGGGCTCTCACTCTTACACCTCCTAACGGTTCATGGAGCTGAAGGAGCTGAAAAATGCTCCCCTCAAAAGGATTCACCTCCTCTTTCCTGGGATGTGTTCAGGAAGATGAGAGCTGGCAGAGGTAGTAAACAACAAGCTTCTCTTCAAAACCAGACAAAGAATACAAAACAATCCCGGGAACAGATGAAGGGACAGAACCTCTGCCTGCAGACCTGAAACTGGATTGATCCACGGAAACAGCCAGGATAGTCCATTTACTAGGAGTGGAGTTTTCTGACATTTCCGAAAATATAAAATGTGAAAATGAGGGTGCACAGAAGAAGCTAACCCTTGGGAAACTGAAGGCTGGCAGCAGCACATGACCCAGAGTTATCCATTGCCTGCCCCAAGGCCCCAGTTCTACAAGTAAATGGAAGCACAGAAAATCAGAGCAAGAATACTATTAAACTTAAAAATTAGCAATCCTCACACAACCACTCCAAGAAATACTGAAGCAGGGGTGGGATGTTTAGCAAGCAAAGCTACAACCCCATTATGATCTGCAGGCAGGTGTCCACATGACAAGGGACCCCTGTCCCTGCCCTCCCCGGCAGTTCTACAAGCGCTGCCAGCCCCAGGGCCCTGATTCCCTAACCCACACTAACCTCTATCTCCACACTTTTGCCTTAATAAGAGAACCCAGCTCTGGTCCCCAGAAGCATCGCCACCAGCCAGGACTGCTGCTGCTTTGGGGACCCCAGCAGAGGAATTCACAATTCTCCTGTCCTCTGAAGCTGAGAAATGCCTCCTGTCACCTGGACATCCCGCCAGCAGCACATGCAGAATCAGAGGGAAATGTTTTGGGGACCTTCCCTCAGTTATGACCTGCTACTGGGCTACTCACAGAGAAAGCAGAGCAGTTATTTGCAAGCCATTTCATGCACAACTTGTAGCAATACTTTGCATCATAAAAAAGTGGTTTGCTTCTTATGCAGTGACGAACAAGAATGTTGAGTACCTTGTCATGTCTCCTACCTTGTGAAGCAAAAAGCAAGAAAGAGGTAAAGGGTTTAATCAGCCTCCAATTCATTTTTATTGTTAGCAGATGCTTCAGCTTGCTAGTACTTGGGGGCCACTTCAGTCTCTGTTTTGCAGTCACCCAAATACCAAATTGTCAGCACTGACAACATCAGAAACACCACCAGCAAACACTACAGATGCTCCAGCACAGAGCAGCACAGCTCCCTGCCCTGCTGCTGCTTGGAGCGGAAAGACAGGGGTGCCCAGGGTTAAGAAGGAGCAAGTGCCAGCAGCAAACAGATGCTGGAAGGGGCTCTTCAGAAGACTGCGGGGAGAGGCTGAAATGATTTCCCTGCTCTCCCTCATGGTGCTGCAGGGCCAGAACTTACCTTGTGCTTGCTGTACCAGGGGCTAGAGAGGGGCCCCTCAAACAACGCATTCCAAGCTGCCCGCTCCGATTCGGGGATGATGCCCATGTCCCCCCGAGCCACGCCATGCGCGGCCACGCCAGCAGGGACAGGCGGCTGGTAGGCAAGGTGAGCAGGGGACGTGGCATTCACTTCCTGGTGTGGACAGGGCTGTGTGGGTGGGTCACCTTGCACCCAGGGGAGCACAGAGCTGTGCAGCGCAGCCAAGGGCACCGGCAGACCCTCAGCGGAGGAAGGTCCACATCAGGGTACCTAGGAGAGGAAGCAGACTTTGTCAGCGGGTGTTGCTGCTCCTTCCCAGGGCATTCAGGTGCCTTTTTTTCCCCTCTCTCTGACTTCCCCAGTGCCCCACCCTGCTCTGAAAAGGCAGTCTGGGAGTTTAACTCCTTCAAAGCAGTGCCTGAACCTCATGGCCAAATTATTTACTCCTCACAGCTAGGTTATGAGGGTTACAAGTTGTTGTTTCCATACTCATCTAGTTGCTTGCATAAATTCTTATTTCTATCATGTATTCTTTACCTGCTGCTGCTTTACCTGCTTTTCAGCTATCCTGAACAGCTTCTTTGCAGAGATTTCAGGCAATGAGTTTGTTTGCCGTCCGTGTCTTTATCCATTCATTCTGTTAGTTGTGATGTAACCCCTTAAGCTCTCATGGGGAAAACAATTAAAAAAGCTCCTTAAAATGGAGAGTGGCACTGGTAAGGTAGGGGCTTGGCAGAGTTACACTAAGGGACAGAAAAGGGCTTCTAGAGAAGAACAGAAAGCAAAAATTAAGCTACTACATCTTCAGGCTCCGGACAGGATAACTGCTTGTTACTCTAGAGAGCTCATGAAATACCATGGAAGTATTGGGATGTTGGTCAGCTGGGCCTGAAAATGTCCAAAGTTACCATCTCTGTGACAGGTGAGGCTCAGTAGGAAGTTGTATCAGCTGCTCCAGCAGAGATTTATCCTGCTGTTACATAGAAGAAATGGGACTGATTCTTAACTGCAGTGCGACCAGTGGCCCCACCATCGGCAAGAAGCGTAAGGAGAGAAGAGAACAAGCCAGCACGCAAGAGAGCAGGCTGGGGAGTGAGCTTCCAGCAGGCGAGGAGATGCTATACCCAACAGATAAACAGCAGCAAAGTTGACTACAGTGACATAAATGAGGATACAGCCCCTGAGTATGATTAACTTATTGACAAATGGAAGGAACACAGAATTACAGGAAGGAAACTGAAGTTAAATCAATACTCTCCCTCTTTACTACATCAACAATGCCTGCATTAGCCACAGGGATTATATGTGAAGCCAGCCAGAGGCAAACTGGGAGAGGCAGAAGTGGCAAGTAGTGCTTTGGTTAGATGATGGTATAACACCCCAGAACAGGAAACCTTGCCTTATAGGAAGAAATTTTTTGTTCATGTGTCTGGTCTAACTTGAAATACCAGTTTCTGTGATCACAGTTCCAGTGAGTCCTCTGTAAATACTGGAGCTAGCTAGCTGCAGCCATGTGTACTTAGGTACACTGGGAAAAAAACAAAACAAAACAAACAAAAAAAAACAACACCACAGCTCCAATATTTCACAGCTATGTAAATTTGCTGCAGACTATTTTTACAGTGTTGCGTAATTATTCTCTGGAGTCTAAGCTTACATTTAAAAAAAGAGTTTTTTTCTAGGCAATTTGGGTTATGGTTGCAAAAAATCCCCTTCCACTTTAAAGTGGAACTGGAGTGTAAACTGCTGCAGTGATATTTGCCCGGTCCAGAGAGAGTTGGAACAATAGCTCAGAGAGAAGTGTGAATGGACTCATTCTTCTAACTGGAGTGCTAAACTGGAAGTCTGCTGACAATTTAAGTGTCAACATCAGCTACTTCAAGGCAGATCATTTTAGCAGAAACACCAGGCTAATGTTCTTATTTGTCATCCTCAATTTGCACTTGCTGGATGGCAGATCCTGGGGCAAGGAGGAACAGCATCAACTGGTTGTCTAAGGTTGCCCGGCTGAGGAGAGCTCTCCCTTTCCTCTATCACCCACAGTCACCTCTGTTCCAGCTCAAAATGGGGAGAAAAAAGGTTGGCATGTCCCCAGGCTGGGTCCCAAAACTGTCTCTGGTGGCCAAAAGCCACAGAATTCCTCACCAGACTGGCAGTGACCTATGGAGCATGGTCCTCTGCTGAAAAATAAATGCACAGACTGGTAAGAGATTGAGGCAGAGTCTAAGGGGAGTGGGAGGAGAGGTGCAGACCAAAATATCTCTTGAGGATGGTTCTTCTTGTTTTGCTTTGTTCTTATTGGTTCACTGCCTAAAATACAAATGTGGCTGTGGTTTTCTCATGCATAAGAAAACTATTGGAACGGGTTTTCTGTAATGCTATCTATGTGGAGTCCTTGTTGAATTGCTTTTGAAATTGATCTAGCAGTGATGGATCGCTGTTCCGCACTGGGTCCAGACATGCCTACTCTGTCTAAGCACTCCAGGGGCTCTTCTGGCATGCTTTATTTATTAAAATCTCAGATTGTCTTGCATATGTAGAAGTTCAAAGTTGCTCAGATGTATTTAACCTTTCTTTAGGTTTTAAGCCAGCCCTAACAGGAAAGTAAACAGCATTTTAGAAACTATTTCTCCTCCGTTACCACCCTCCATTACTAAAACCAACTCAAGATGTGCATGTCCCTGTACTTGTGCATTGCAGATTTCAGACTGCAAGTGATACAGAAGTGACAGGCATAAAGGTGCTAACACCCTTGGAACCAACATTCAGAATATTCTGAGGACGTGTTCCATAGGATGGAAGCAGAAGGTAGGATCTATAGGATGTTTTGACTGAGAGCAGTGTTAGCAGCCTTCAACGTAGCCGAAGGTGGAGTAGATGCTGCCTGAGATGATATCATTGCTAGAAAATCTCAAGGATGTTAAACTGAGTCAAGTGCAAGATGGCACTCTTTGACACCTCCCATTCTGTTGCCAGTCATTTTGGGGTGGGAGAGTAGGAGTTGCACAGACTGGGAAATGACATCCACCTTCTCTAGTGGCTCGCATCAAGCTCTTATCATTACTTCTGAGCAATGGAGACGCAAGAGACTGTTGTTGGTTTTAATTGCATGTCTTCCCTTACTTGGATGCTGTATTTCTATCTGATAGTCCTTGGCCAAGCATGGGTCTCTGTTAACAGAAGATGATGTTACTCTGTTGAGTCACAAGGCTGCAATGGACACGCTGTTGGTCTCAGGTCCAGGTAGTCAGGGAAGGTTCTTGATCATTGCGTCTCCCTGAATCCTGGCTTGTCTGATACTGGGACCACATAAACTAAAACAGTCATTGTGCAGTCCTTCACATGCAGTTTCCTAACTCTAGTTGCTTTAGGCTCACATTTCTCACTTCTTCCATGGACGGCTTGACCTGACACCAGGGTCACTTCAACTCAGGCACTCAGGGTACTTGGGTGTCTGAAGCCTTTGATGTCTGAGAGGATCCCAAAGCCTATTCTCTTACTAACGTTGTATTTTGGCTGGCGGGTACCTACAGCTTTTGCAAGAAGTAGAAGATAGAATGGCAGAATGATGCCTGAGCAAGTTTCTAAGAACATTGCCCACTGCCAGTAAAAGGACCATATATGAGGGATGCCTCAGTTCCTATCATCAAAAGTTATTTTTTTGACTGCATTTTGCTCAATGGGCTCTTTTTTTTGTTGTTGCTGGCATGATTTTGATAGCAGCTGGAACAGCCCAGCACTGCGCCATGGTTTCTCTGAAACACTCTGGGAAGTAGGTTTTGCTTGTCAATGTCCCATCGCTTCTCTGAGTTTAAGCATCGTTTCTGTAGATGAACCGTGTTTTTAGCTGCGAAGAGTACATATCCTTGACTGCTGGGTTTTGGCCAGTTACAAAGTCTCCTTAAGCCAGAAAATGATAGAGGTTATGGTTACTTCCTCTGTTGAATAGGAAGGAAGCCCTTCTCCAGAGTATGTCAGCGTTCCCACCACCATTTGCTCTCCACTGTGAGGACAGAGCCCTGGTGATGGGATGAGATGTCTCAGCTGGGTAATACAGGAGAAGGTGAAGACCTTGACTTTGACCTGCTGCTCAGAGGATGTGGATGCTAGTGCTAAAAGCACAAAACTTGAGGAGAAATGTTTCTGAGTTAATTGCCCCCAGCAGGCTTTTGTTGGATCAGATGCTGTGTTGAGGTGGTACCTGAAGGCTTGATCCTGTGAGCTGGGGAATCTTCCCACACTGGGTCACGGGCTGAGTGTATTGTGTAGTGTTAGCGTAGGACAACTTGTGTAAGGTGTAAGGCAGACCACTGATTGTTACACACCACTTTCATCTCCCTTCCCCCAGAACCTTTACAACTTCATGGTGCAAGTGTGTCCTACTCCATATGCTATCCATTACTGGAAGTTACTTTCCATCTTGAAGCCTACAAATGTATGAAAAACAGGAGTCCTGGAATCAAGATGTACATTACAGACTTTGGAGAAGGCTTTGTCTTTCCTTTCTGGTTGGTGGATCAGTGAAAGATTTGTAGACTTCAGACATTTTCATTTTTGCCTGTTAGACCCTACCAATTTAGGCTTAATTCTGATCCTTTCAAAATCAATGGCAAAATTCCCGCTAACTTCAAAAGAGAGACCCTGAGCTCTCAAATACTTTAAAGAACAATTTTAAACAAACAAACCAAAAATGGATAAGAATTGCATTTTCTCTCTCTATTAGGCACATAACATTTTTTTTTTTCCCCCAAAAGTAAACGTTACCTGCAGAGCTAAACAGTGATGTGTTTTTTATTATTTCTTTAGGAGGCTACAGTACCCAAAGTATACTCCATACATACTTGTTCATTTAGGAGCCAAACACAGCTATGTAAAGTGAGCAGCTTGTTTACAGTAGGCTTGTATGGCTTGCTATCAAATTAGTGGCAAATCAGGACTGTAGTAAACAGAGGTCAAAGATCAAACCCACAATTTCACATAAAATTCCAGACCATGTACACAAAATTTAAAATGCAAAATCTTCAAATCACAAGACCATCAACTGCTCTTAAAGCTAATCAAAAGCAGAATAGGGACTGGAAATGAAATTTAAACATTATTTTAATCCAAATTTTAATGGAACAGCTACATCATGGGAATCTTTTAAGCTATGACAGCTGACTCCATGCCACTTATTCTCACTTGCCATGAAACAAGCTTTTGATACATCTCACTCACTCTTCATACATGTTGTTTGGCTTCCTTTTCTCTAATTTGAAATAAAAATAGAATAATTACATGATAATTATTGCCAGCTAAGAATTTACAGCGTCTCAGTCCCTGCCCATGGTAGTTTTGCATTACTCATTTTTAGTGCACTGATTGTGCACGTTCAAAATGAGAAAAGGCAAGACACTGCTTGCTCCATTTTGTGCTGGAATGACTGTGTTTGAAGGCAAGCAGGTGGCTGGTGCTCCCTTCCTTACCTGGTGGCCATCACCAAGATATGCAGGACCATGCCAGTCCCAAAGTTGTGCGTGGATATAATTCCCAAACCTGAAACAGTCTGGGAGGAAACCTCAGTTTCCTGACCCAACTAAAGGAAAATGAGCATACAGACTCCTTCAAGCTGAAATGTATTTGTTTAATGAAGATTTGGTTACTGAATGCCACCAGATGTCAGCATACACTATATGATTGAAAGCAAGTGTCAGACCTCTCAGAAATGAGCGATGATAGCACTTCAGTCCTCTGTCTCATGGAAATGATGTACCGGGTCAGCTTTGCAGGGGGGAAAATAATGGCTGGGATTAGCTGGAAGGAGTTGTCTGGAGGCATTGCTTGAAAACCTGCTCTGTCTTTCCCTCCTTGGGAGTGCCCACCCACACCACCACAGCAGAGTGCTGACCCTGCCTTCTCTTATCCCTTCTCTCCATCTGCAGGCCTGGACCAGGCACGTCCTCCATCTGCACCTCCTAGGATTTCCCAGCACAGCTCCAAAAAATTGCATTTTCCTCAGATCCAGGGCATGGGGAGGAACTTGCTGTGGATCCAGAGAACCCTTTTTCATACACATGATTAGTGAGGATACTCCTCAACCCAGAATACTACAGCAGTGTCTGCTCTGTCTGTGTAGGAACACAAGAACCCACCATGGAAGTGGGAACAGAGAAGGACAGTGATGACTTAGGGAAAAAATATGAGTAGCGGGAAAAAATATGAGTAGCAGGAAAACTTCGTTGTGATGTTTTTCCTGCCAGACACTTCCCTGCTCTGGCAAATGCCAGTAAGCCAAAGCTGTCTGCATCATCCTGTTTAACGCCTGGGCAGATAAAGTGATACCAGTTTTAGACTTTATGTGTATAACAGCTATGTTTTCTCTTTCTGAAATCAATGACAAACCTCTTCAGAGTAAGGGCCAGGTTTCTTCCCTGTCTTTGTCTTGCCGGTCTTATGGTCTACCTGTAATAAAACCAAATGTGCCCGGTCTACGTCTTGATGACTTGGCAATGTAAATTTTCATACATTTTCTGAATGAAGTTGTTCAGAGCTGAAGAAATTATTCTGCCACCTTATATTTTGGCCTCAATTTGCCATTGACCACACACATTCCCAAAGGTCAGAGAGCACTGGTCCATTAGAAGGCACAAGCCCAAGTAACATAGTCAGAGCCCCAGGACAGCTGGGCAAGGTGACTTTCCTCTGGAGCTGGGAGTCAAAGTGCCATACAGCTGACCTTCCCAGGACATGGCCTTTTTTTTTTTCTTTCAGAGATTTAAGTTAGTTCTGAGAATTTTGCTCTATTTGGCTAACTTTCTGTGTATCAACAGCGGCTTTAGCCGAAGGTCCAGCACAAAATCTCCAAGTGCGCTGGTGTCCTTCCAGACTTCGCAGCCGTGGCTACCGTGCTTCAGCAGATAAATCCTGCTGGAGGCACGTGCTGTTACCACCACGCACCACCACAGCAGGTCTGGTGCTTTGGGGCAGCTTCAGAGGTTGCACGTTCATAGGGAAGACACAAGAAACTTCTGGACACTATCAGCGCCATTGCCTATGTGCTGCTCAGCTGCCTTGCTCCTGCTCAGCTGGTCTGGTGCATCCCAGGAGCATCAGATGTCCCTTCCAGAGGCAGGTGTCTGCAGACCATCTGTGCAGCAAGCTTACTACACGTGTACATGCATTTACATCACTGATACTCAAGGAATCCAAGGGCAAAAGATCCATCAGGTCTTTCATTCTCACAGCACAAGCTAGAGCAATCTGGGGATGGCTCTGCATCATTTAAGTCCCACCTGAAGAAGGGCACGTCCTGCTTGTGTCTTACATTAGAGGCTTCACAGTAAGGCTAGGTGACATGCGGTCATGAGATTGCCTGGGATTACCTGAGTGACTCTTTAAACACTTGCTAGCTATGGCCTGGGGAATCCTCCTGCCTTTGAAGGGGATCAGGCAGGCACCTCACTTCAAATCAGCAGAATATCCTTAAACAGGATTTGGGTGCCTATGTGCCTTTGAAGATCTGACCTGTGCCTTGGTAAACTTATTCCATTGAATAGCCCATTGACTTCAGAGGAAGGAAACTGCATATTATAAAAGCTGTATTCCAAAACCACAGTGAAACCAGCCCTGGAGCCAGATACTTTATGTATTATAGCCTTGACAGCACTTACATATGGTGGCAGTGAACTGAAACAGGGTATGGGAAGGTCTGATCTGGATTGGATCTATCAGGGGGAAAAAAAAAAAAAAAAAAAAAAGTGATTTAAAAATAAAAATTATAGTATTTTGGTAAATCCATAAAATCCCTTCAATATTAAAGATAAAAACTAAAATAACCTGAGGCAACCTTCAGGAGAACTGGACTGAGAAAGTACTGCTGTATTTCCTACAATAAATAAATTGTTAGCATGAGTATCACATACATATGCGTGTCTGTGAGTGTGCTGGGAGCAGGGAAGAGCTCCGATATGTTCAATAACTAGCCTACTGATATTGCAAAGCTTGTATATACATAATATTGCTTGTTAAAATATTTGAGGAATTGGAAACAAGCTTTCTTCACATTACAAAGAACAAAATGATTTTATGCCTTTGCATTTTAAAATAAGATTCAATAGATTTATTTCCTTAGAAGTTCTGATTTCATAAATGTACCATTTTACCTTACAAAAATAGATGGGAGATCCTGATTATAAATTAGCTTTTAAAAATGCCAAAGATCAAAGTCCAATGTTTTTTACATTAGCTTCAGAAATACTCACTAGAGTGTTCCAGAAATGCTGCTTTAATCGTTGTAAAAGCATCCAGGCGAACAAAACCAGTACACGTCTTCAGAGATGAGGATAAACTTGTTGGATTGTTTGGACAGCACAACATTAAATAATAATAAATCAAGAGCACGGCGACAGATTTCTTTCTCAGAGAGCATCCTCACTGAGGTGTATCGACACAGATGTTTCTTAAAGGAGCAAGTAGAGATCCCTGAAGCATTTGCTGCAGAAGCATAGGTGCTTATTTTGGTGAGGAATACTATGGCCAGGTGTAAGCAAACAGGGCACAGATTGTGTAGGGGTATCTGGCAAGGGGGAGGCTACATTTTCTCCAGATAAATGATAGATTTGAAGCACTGCACTGTAGAAAAAAAACTAACTGCATTAGTGGAGAAAATACATCTTTTGCCTGTGATTTGTGTTTTCTGTGGACCTAGACAGTTTTGTTAAAATATGACTCGTGTTCTTAAAAACATGGAAAGTGCCTCCATCAGGGATGCTGCATGGGATTTATCTTCCTTTGGGGAAAGTATTTCTTTTCTTGCCAGAAATGTAGGCCCATATTAAAGTCTGTAGAACATTCCTCCCTGTATTTATAATATTTTATTTATTACATTTTTACCATATTATAATAATTTTAAGTTGAGTAGATTTTTTTTTTTTTTAACCTCAGACTGTGTGACAGTGACCGTTTTTCAATTTAGCCATGAGGAACTGATCTGTCTTCTGAAAATACCTTCTTTATTATTAGAAAGCCATTTGCAATACAGATTTTACAGACTGTTTATGATAGTTTTGAACATGATAGAAAGAAAAAAAAGAGCAGTATAAATTGAAATCTAGCTGTACCAGACAAAGAAACATATATAAGGAAAAGATTTACAGGATTTCAATCAAGAGTGGCTTAAGTGTGTAACACATGGAGAGGTTTCAGTTTGGTTGTTGCAGATCCTCCAATTTCTCATCCAGTCTTTGCACATGTGGAATAAATGGATTCCACCCAAATCTCAAGTCTGCAAGGTTTTCCTTTGCCCCGTAATATACTCTCCTAAGCGGAACAGGTTTTGTGGCTTTCTCCTAAAGGTCGGTGATCAAATCCCAGATGAGTGTATGGGAGGGGAGGGCCCATTTCCAGCCCATGGTGGAACCGTCTTTTCCAACTATTAGCAGAGTTTCATGCAGAAACCCACTCATCTCTTTATAAATCAAATGTGGCAATTTTTGTTGGCTAAATACGCGCAGTTCAGACTGCACACAGATCTGCTCTTATTACCATGGTTATCTAGATCACTGCTGTATCCGCTAGTTTGCTAGCTCAGGACATGTGTGACTGAAATGTATGGCAGAAACCGTGGTGATTGGCTTTATAAATAGCTGAGATATACATAGAAACTATATGCCGCGGGGATTTGAGGGCTCTGACATTTTGAGTAGTTTTGATTTTTTTTGCCCTGTTTCCTTGAGGATGATTTAGATTCTCTGTGAGAAATGGTATTTTGGAGTTCGAAGGCTATAACAGGTTTCCCTTAACTTTTTACATTGGATGCAAGCTGCGTTTGCAATTTCTGTGAAGTCTTGTCTCATCCCCCTGACTTTTCCATTTTTGTATTCTCCTTCAGGATGGATCTTTGGTATGGGTACATCCTCCCTTTTCCCCTCTCTCTCCTGAGGTATGGGAGTGGCAAAGCAGGGGTTATGCTGTTAATTCTGTGGTTCTGAGATCCTATGTATTTAACCTGCGTGAGTCCTGAGTCTGTTACTTTTGAAAATTCAAATGTAGACAAAGACCACTAAAAAGAAGAGGAAAAAAGTCTTGGAATTTCTTGCTAAAAGGATCACAGGGACAGGAAACCCCTGTGGACGGGCAGGCACCACAGCAGCCCAGATACAAACACCCATCGCTGCTGGCAGGATGAATGGGGCCTTGGGGCATGCTGCCCGGCATGGCGCTGGTGGGGCTGGGTTTTGTTCTGACCTTAGTGTGTAGCACTGCACAGACATTCAGGACAAAGCAGTCTAAAATAACCTTCAGTTATTTTTGCCTTATCTACAGCTGAAAATGAATTTCTTACCATTAGCAATATTATTACTGAGAGAGCTGCTTGGGAAAGGGATATTTATTCTTTGGCAAGGATACTTTGTTTTTTTAAACTCAATAAAAAGCACAATTCAGTCCCAGTTTTCCAGATGAGCTCTTGAATATCGTCCTGAAAAGACAGGTTTGCCACCAAGAAGCCAAAAAAGGATAAAGAAAAGTGAATTTTTCCATGGAAAACATATTTTCCAGGCATTTTGTCTTTTGTAGGTCACCCGTCATCCTCAGGTATGGCTTGCATGTGTTCCCTGTGTAGATATGTCAGTAATTTTAAATGACATGTTGCAAGTATCAAGCTTTTGCAACAAATTAGTTCTGCACCAGTAGCTCAATCTTACATTGTCTGGAGATAGGAATACAGATTCCGCTAACTCACTATTTTCAACAAACACTCCAAAATAATATTGCTTTTCCCCTAATGATTATTGTCACATGGAGACAAACAGCAACATCTATTTGCTCTCTGCAGTTTGATTCAATACTCCAAGGTACTGAAAGCAGCTACTTCAAAATCATGTTAGATCTCTGTGTGTGGTCACCCTGTAAACAGTTTGTTTGGGATTCCCCATGTGTACCATATTGCCTAGTAGTGCACGCTTATTTCCCACATGCCGTACTCTCAGAGATGTATTCCTTCCTCTGCAAATGCAGCATTGTCTTTGAAGTGGTTTGTTGTGAGCTTCTTCTCAGTAGAATTGTGTGTGAAACTAACCACAAAGGGGAAAACACATAGGAATTGGAAGGAGGGTGATTTTAAATTTAATAATAATAATAGTAAACAACCCTTCTCTAGGTATAGCTTAAATGTTTTGTCCCTGCAAGGCCTGATCCCTTACCCACAGTTTCCTATTTACCATATCAATGGAGAATAATGGTAGTCTAAGACTTTCAAGGCTAGGAGTTTCATAGGCTTTCATTTTGGGTAGTCCCACAGGCTGGCTGAGGCTGGCAGGGCCCTCTGGGTCCATCTGGCCCAATCCCTGCCCCAGCAGGGACACCCAGAGCAGGGTGCCCAGGCCCATGTCCGGGTGGCTTCTGAAGGTCTCCAGGGTGGAAGCTCCACAGGCTCCGGGCAGCCTGTGCCAGGGCTCAGCAACGAGCTACAGCAGTGCAGTCTGGGGACGTGGCTTGTAGGAGCTTTGTACACCTCATCTTGAAAATCCTAACACTCCCAGGCTCTCCATCCAGATGCCGAAGACTGAAACCACCATCTGCTCTCCACAGGACCTTCAGTACTGCGATGTAGGGTTAAGTGACACAGATGTCTATGAAGCAAGCCCAGGTGCCAAGCTGCACTAGGAGAGCCCTGTGCCCAAACTGGTCTTCCTGCCACCTCAGAAGTCAGGGACTGCCCCCCATTTACCACGTTTCCATGTTTGAAGGTTTTTCACTCCAAAGACAACCCAGATTTCCTCTGCTCATCTCTTCAAAATCTCCAAACTTAGTCCTTGAACAAAAGCTGACCCTAAAGGACTTGACTGGTCCTGAGGCTTCACAGACAACTTGAAGCAAACAAGCAGGGACTGCCAGTGGAAGAGCCTCCTCCTCCAGCTCTGCTCCTCCATCCCCTCCTCTCATTTTGGCTCTTGTAACCTCGCAACCCTGTGGAAAATCAGACATGAGCCGATCCAACCGAAGACTTTTTTTTGCTGGGTTAGCTTTGTAGTTTTTCTTGCTACAGAAGCACACACTTCTAGTTCACCCTATGAATTATTCACACACTATAGTACACAGAAATAGCATGTTACTTGAAGTGTGCTCAGGAACCTGGCGTGTGAGGCCCACCACCCCTCAGCAGGGCCTGCGTAAAGTGATGCAGCCTATGCCCAGGAGAGGTGTGAGCAGGGCCTGAGTGCCTTGGCATGACCTGGGGTTAATGAACCTGATCTGAAATACAGCCCACTGCCCTTAGGTTTCCATTTAAGATTTAAATTAACAGTGCTTTTAAGAGTTATTTTTTAATTTCATCATAGTTGCCTAATTGGCAGGGAGACACTGAACATTTTTTTTTTTATTGGAGCAACTGAATTTGCTCCAGAATTCAGTGTTTTGCCATATTTACCCTTGCCTGAAAGTGCTGACACCCCGTTCAGTCACAAAATAGAGCACACACAGCCTGTTCATAAACACGTTCCTATTCCAATCTCAGTGGCAGTGTGCCAAAGTTATTGGGAGAAGATTTTGCTTGTTTCAAGACTGAAGACAAAAAAAATAGCCTTATCTAGTTCTCTGAATGCCATTAAAAAATGAAAGCAGGTGATGCAGGGGCTGGGGCTCAGCTGTGCCCAGCCATGTGTGCTGAGTCACGGCTGCCCAGCCTGGCCCACTGCTCTGCCGGGGCTAGGCCTCCTGACAGCTGTCTCCCAGCCACTGTTTATGGTGGAAATTACACTGTGGTAGTCACCAGGAGTCCCAAGCAACATGTTCTAACATGATGTAATTTCCCAGTGTAAAGCATCCCATTGGTGTCTCTTTCCAGTTGCAAGGCCAACAAACAGCATTAGCGCTGGGATCAGTTGCTACTATTGTAAAAACATCCAAGGATGCCAGTGTAAGGAAGCTACAAACTCTTTTCTTTCATGCTTCTAATCCAATTTAATGCAACCATGGGAAACACAGATGAGACTTCACACCTGTTCTGCATGCACAGAGATGCATCAACTTAATTACAGCACCTTTGAGTGGATTCCATTAAATACTTTTCCAGCCCCAGGGCTGCAGGCTGCCTGTCTGGTCGCATCTGTGACTGCTGTTCCCAACTCTGTTAGCACTGAAGGGGATATGAGCACCCCTTCCCTCCACGTAGTCCAGTGTCTTCTACAGTTCAAACCATCCCTGGTGACTTAAAGAGTTCAAATTGCAGGCTGGAGCCAGTGCTGAGCTTATGCTACAAAGCACTTGCACCTGAGTCCCCATGAGCAAGCAGCAGGGACCCTGCCAGCAGCACCTCTGCCAGCAGCATGCCTGGACCCTGGGTGGGACATCTGTCATCTGACAATTGGCAACTTGCACTGGGAACACCCACAGGTGAGCAGAGCAAATGGCAGCAGTAATGTTCGCCTGCACAGTGTGGGTGCTCGCACAGCCTCACAGCTCTGAGTTACTTCAAGATTTATAAGGTACACATAACTGATGCTGACACTCCCCTGGCCCTCTCGCTGACCAGTGGTACTTAATGATTTCCTACAGGCACAAGAGGGTGCTTCAAAATCATGATGCCTCAGCTTCACATACAATTTGACACTTACACAGGACAAAATGTGCTCTCAGGATACTGTGGGGAGGGACAGGAGAGCACCGAAGGAAAGGAGCATTTGAAACAGCTTCAATATACTCAGCATCTTGCTGCCACATGGATACACTTTGCGGACAGAAAAAATAAAGAAGATGATAATAATAATGATAATATTTTGCTGTTGGTATGTTGCAAGAGCTAAAGCAAACTCTTAACTCACCCTGTTAGCAGGAAGAAGAAGGAGCTTTCTGATCCATTGTGTCTCGCTCGTGACATTTTTCTTACAAGGAGCTCCATTGACTATGACTGCTTTACATCTTGGTAAGTAAAAACAGAAGCTGTTGTAATGCCTTGCTCCTCAGAAAGGAGGATCTAGAGTCAAGAGCCTGCATCAGGTGGTTTTTCTCTTTCCTAGCTAATTGATAGGAAGCCAGATTTTCTGTCAAAACAAAGTCACAGTGATGTGGCAATAACCATTTGTAGAACTGGGCTATTTCATAGACTCCTTCCAAGCCAGGTGGATTGCTGAGCACATCCTCAGTAGATAAGAAATTGATGTATCCTTCTTATTTAGAGTTGGCACAGCAGCCATAAATGCAATAAATCCAGGCAGAGCATGGAGCTTGAGCACAACCATGATCTCAGCTGGAGAATTCGGGAAAATTAAATTGCCATTCTGTAGCATAGAAAGCAAGCACAGGAGATGCAGGTGACTCTTCCCTCTCCAAAGGCATGTTGATGCTTTGGAGCTGACAGCACAGTTCTCCTTCTTCAGCAGGCATCAGCAGGAGGGAAGGTAAACACACACAGAGGGAAAATCGCCCACCTGAGAAATACTGAGTGCCTGAATTACATTTAAACACCTCTGCACAGCAATGAGTTTCCTCTGCAAAAAGGGCATCTCTTCATACAGTAAAAGCAGTTTTAATGCAGCCACTTACCACTGCACAGCCATGATCCGTTTATATTGGCCAGTCCCGTTGTCATTAACCTGATTCTCTCTGTGTGACAGCTGATAGCCTTTGTGATATTGGTAATTTAGATTAAATAAACACAGATATATTAATAAAAGGCAAGATATTGTCTCTGTTCTGCCCTTATAGAAAATGACAAGAAGAAGAGAGTGCCATTTGTTACAAAGTGGTTGGATTTAATGCTGAGATTGTTTGGCTTTTGGTGGAAGCTTCTCTGCTGATCAGCTGTCATCCTCAAACAAGAGTGTCTGGTGCTGGGTGGCTGCAAGCGGCACATTAGCACTGAGATTTTCAGCCTGTTTGCGATGTTGCCATCAATCTCTCCAAGCCCAGAAACAAAATGGCAGCAGCCCAAGTGTCCCATGTAAAGCCACTGATCTCCCCAGAATTTGCCTCCGTACCTGCAGAGATGGCATCAAATCTGCATGATGCTGAACGATCCTGGTGTCCAGGATGGATGCAAGCACACTGAAGAAGGCAAAAAGCTGTCTCTGAGTTTAAACAGTGAATTTATATTTATTTTCTTTTAGTGCTTACTCATTTACTAACAGGGAGAGAATTTGTCACTTGCTCAGTTTTTCCAGTGCTGCACCGTCTCTCCCATCCTCTTTCACAGCATATTCTTCAGCCGGTTTGTGTAGGACTTAACACACTCTCTCCTACACCCACTTAGCTCCCCAGGCCTCTGAAATGCCTACACCCTTTATAGCCATGAGAAACCTTTTTCTTATAAATGACAGCAGAAGTGGAGACCTCATATGCAGTGTGCGGGAGGCGGCGGTCACCCCTCCTCAGGGAGCACATCCTTCTGCTCCAGAGGAAAGCTTCCCATCCCACCCCATGCCCCAGAGGATCTCCGTTAGTTACAACTACTCTAAAACCAGCCCGGTCCCCAAAGGAGAATGGTAACATCTACCCTGATCCAGAGCCCAGAAGCCTGGCTGCCCTGGGGCCATGGCCTGGCAGCCTGGGAGGGTCAATCCCAAAGCCAGCACCAACACCGTCAGCACAAAGCCTTGTCTCTCCCAGAGCTGCAGAGCAGTGGAGAAAGCCAAGAGACCTCTGCTTCTGTCCCTGCCTCCTTGCTCAGCCCCTTTCATCCCTGGGTGGCAGGCCCTCTGGCAGCAGCTCCTCCCAGATGTCCCTGCATCCTGTGCTGGGATCCAGGCAGACCATCGTGAAGCTGCTATTAGACAATGGTTTCTTTTGGTGGCAATAGTACCTGCCCACCAGGAATCAAAATCTCCCTCACATGCACTCAGAGCCATGGAATGGGATGTTTGCTCATTAATCAATACCCATCACTTTCTCGGGTACTTCTGGTATTCTCCGTGATGGGAACTTCTTCACTTATACTTCTACCTTAACGTTGTTTCATTTCCCTCTGGTCTCTTACTAAAAGTCTGCTTTGATTTAGCTCCATGTGGCCAGGCAGGATATTATCAGTCGGGAAAATAGAGACACTCTTGATATTGATATTGATGTATTGATATTTATGAAGAAAACAAAAGGCATATATTTCTCCTCATTCTTTGTTCTTAACTTATAGCAGTAGCCAGGAAGGGTCCCGGCACCAGGGAGAACAAAGCCAGCCTTTTGCCCCTTCCCTTTCTTTTAGGAAATGGAAATGTGAAAACTTCTGTGATCTTTTGTTCTGGTGGAAAGCTAAGACTAAAGTCTTAGAGGAGTGCTCATTCACTGCCTGACACTTTTGTTGCCCTCAGGATTCACGAAAATTGAACTGCAATTTTAAGTTCTTTCTACTTCAAAAAATTGCCTTACTTTTAGAAGGAGACATTCCAGCATCTATTTTGTCTTTGTGTGATAGATTTTTCCCTTCTCAAGTCTAGGACTTTGTACTTGCTTTTATGGAATTTCATCTAATTGATTTCAGACCATTCCTTAAATTTATCAAGATCATTTTAAATTCTTCTGGCCTCCACAGAGCCTGCCAGCATGGTGTCACGTGTAGGTTTCACAAGCATGTTTCTTCTTCCATCATTCAAGTTGTTTGTGAAAATACTGAACAGTACCAAGCCCAGGAAAGATTTCTATGAAATCCCATGCATGCCACTTGTCCAGTTTGTCAACAAATTCTTGAGAACGACTTTCTTTTTTTTTTTTTTTTCCCAGCAATTTGTGCATCCTCCCCATAGCAGTTTCAGCTGGGCCAGACTGCTGAATCTTTGCATGAGAAGGTTTTATCCAAAAAATGTCAAAAATCTTACTGAAGTCAAGACAGATCACATCTCTTTCCCCCTTTCCTGTGATGTCCATTTCTTTTCAAAGAGGGAAAGTAGATTGCTTTGACATGAGCTGTTCTTAACAATTCCATGATCCTGTTTTTAACCATATTTTCTCGGTCTAGGCACTCCTAAATAAATGCATTTACTTGAATAAATCCTCCCAAAGCTGTCTAAGTTGCACATTTCCAGGCCCTTGTCCTACCTCTCACCCTTTTAAAGGCAAGTATCTTTATCTATCTTAACTCTGTGATACTGGCACGTTTCAAAGTTTCATTTCACATCTTCGAATTTCTTCTTGTTCAGAGATTGCTTTAATTCTTTGTCGCTCCAAGTTTTATTAGACCTCCTACATGAGATATCTAGCCTATCACAATAGGCTTCACATATTTCAGCCTTCTTTCTCAAAGACACTGTCTCCTTCTTACTAATAATTACATTATATATCTGTTTAAAACTTATTTTCAATTCTTTTTGGTAGGATTTCCTCATCTGCTGCATTCATTGAAACCTTTTCTGTTTGTTTGGGGCTGTATACACCTCTTGCTGCTTTGGGGTTTCTAAGTCTTTTTCCTGGCTACCTTGTTCTTATGCTGCAGTTTCTATTCAGCTTAGGAGAATGCTCTTGTTTCTCTTTTTTTTTTGTATTTCCAGACAAAGAGGAGCTCTTGAGTACAGTCAGGGTGTTTCCTCCCATGCCAGACTGCCACAGTGCCTTTGAGCAGTGCCTGTTCAGTGCAGAGTGTTCTTCCCTGTGGCTCTTGTTAGAGCTCATTACCCAAGGGAGAAGGAACAACAGTTTGACTTTCCACTTAGCAGGCAGTTAGTGAAGGATGCACAAGCCACTCTACCCCATCCTGCCTGAGACCTTCACCCTTTGAAGAACCTGGGATCGTGTACAGGCTGCTGCAGGTCACTTTGCCTTGGGACAAGAAGGTGCAGTAACCCCAGAGCAAATATTCCAGTGAAGCTGGGGAGGGTGATGCTCAGGACTGTCTCACACTGCCCACAAGTGAACCTACTTGCCGCTGTTTGAGCAGTGATGGCAAAGGTGCTGGGACAAGAAGAACAACCTTTTTTTTTTTTTTTTGTGGGCTCAGTGATGTCTTTCAAAAGTGAAATTGTACTTGAGTGCTCTTCCAGTGACAAGGTGACATGTAGGAGGCTCAAGCCACCTGCCCAGAGGCTGTGGGGTCTCCTCCTGGGAGACCTTCAGAAGCTGCCTGGATGTGGGCCTGGGCACCCTTCTCTGGGTGTCCCTGCTGGGGCAGGGGCTGGGCCAGGTGTCTCCAGAGGTCCCTCCTAGCCTCAGCCATCCTGGGATTCTGTGATTCATGGGTGTCCACCAATGTTTTTTTCCCAGTCCCCTCATTAGGAAAAATGCAAAATTATGTCTGGATCAGAGAGCAGATCCAATGGAAACAAAAGCGTACTTTCACAGTGTTTTTTCTTTTTCATTAAGCTAGTTCAGAGCAAAAGTGCACAAAACACCAAGGCAGTGCCACAGGTGGAGCAGTAACGTAGCTGGAGGTCAGGAACAGCAGGAATCTCTTCACTCCACTCCCTGGTGGGGACAGGCCAGCTCTGAAGGGTAGACTGACTTGCAGATCTGAAGTAAGCACCAGAGAAATGCCATGCAAAGCAGAGCTGGTCAGGAATTTTTGCTTTAATTACTTTTCTCAAAAAAAAAAAAAAAAAAAAAAAGTTTACATTGCAGCTTTTGGCAGGAAGAGGGCAATGGCCAGAAACCTTTTTGTAATGTTTTGTAAATAATTGAAATAGGATAGTTCAAGGGGTTTTGGTTCAAAGCCAGCTTTTTTTCACTTGCAAGTTAATTTATAATTTTAAAAATATGATATCAACATCAGATCTATTTCTAGATTATTAGCCAGGCTGTGCAGGCTCTTTGGACTGATGGCTGTTCCCTAAAAAATGCAGTGTGGTGCCCTTAGGATGGACTTTCCATCTTTTTCTTCCTTTCTCAAGCACTAAATATTTATCCATTTTTGAGGAGGAAACATAGCACAGGAAGGAATAATTGCTGTGGGGCACAACAGGAGGCAGGGTGAGCTGGATCAGACTTCAGGAGCTAAACCTTACTTCCTGGGCTGCACCCTAATGAAGTGGGAAACGTTCTGCTCGTCGGTCATTTTGAAACAAATTATAATCAAAGCTTTAGCTTCAGCCACTTCTGCCTGAACACAGCAAAGAGGAGGACCAAGCAGAGTGGATCAGCTGAGGGGGCTGAGCATCAGTCAGTGATTTACCCTTGCACAAAGTGAATTATAAGAATATAACGTAGCTGTTCCGGTTAACAGCATCCCAGGCAGGGACAGTGAAGGTTTGTGGATGTCCTAAGAAGCGTCAGATAGCTCAGTTAACTCCTCAGACATGTGCCAGTGAAGAAATGGCAGGATCTGGCCCTGCTGCAATGTGATGACTTTTGAGAAGTATAAAAGTCAAACGTGTTGTTGGTAGTGAAGATATCTCCCCAAGATGTGATCATGGAAAATTCCTTTAAAGAGCTGGTGTTTAGACCTCAGAAAATGCACAGCAAATTGCATTGTGATTTATTTGTCAGTGTCTTTATAGGTTGGGCGTTACTTTACCCCACAGCTGGAGTCAATTTTTAATATTTAAAAATGGAAAGAAAGCAAAACCTAAACATATACAGATCTGTCTGTTTTAGATTGTACTTCTCCCAAACATTACTGTTTAGAATTGAACCCTGAATAGATTTCTGCAGAGGCCAGCTGGCAACGCAGAATTAAAATAACTGGGACTGGGTAAACTATATAGAAAGACCTCCTAAACAGCAGTTAGATGATCTGGTATTCATAGTCCCTACAGGAATAAATCCAATTGTTCCCTTTTCCTGATAAAAGACAGAGGGTTTTATCTTTCTAATGTTTTAGCTCCATCTCTTTCTCTCTTTGTCTGCCTTTCTATCTTCCTTTCTCTTTCTTTCTCTCCCCCTTCCATAGCAAAGCGCTGTGCAGATTAGGTGTGGTGCAGTGCATTCTTTAAATACAGTAGTTGCTGGTTACCATGAGAGCCTGCTGAGGAAACAGATAAATAGAGTGAAGTGGCACTGATGATTTACATCACTCTTGAATCACACACATTCAGAGCAATTAATGGAGAAAAATACGACGAAGAAATTTTCCGGTGCCCATCAGCTTTCCCTCGGTTAGCCAGGAAAGGCTAACAAAGTAACAGCTGCAGTCAGAAGCAGATCCTATTTCAAAGCCCAAACTGTACCTACATGAGAAAACTGAGTCTGCTGTGGGACATGCTCAAGCTTTGTTACAACCCTGGGCCTGGTCTGCTGCAGTGGTAAATGAACTGACAGGCCAGTGCTCAAAGCACAGTTACGAGGACCAGGATTTGGGAATTTTATTGCCTCTTCTGCCAACAGTGAGCCAGGAGGTTTCACAGCTTAGGTGTAAAAGCAAGTTACTGCAGTTATTGCTGCAGATCCACTTATTTCCCCACTTCCATCCTTTTTTTTTTTTTTTGGGAGCAGCACCCGTGGATGATCCAGTGTGCCAGTGGCTTCCTGCTCAGGGTCCCCACACTATAGCAGTGCACACTTGGAAATAAAATCATCTCTCCATGGCACGTTGGACTTCATGCACAATTTCCGTCTGGAAGTTGCTGGTGAGTGGACCTGGCACCCCTGCAGGGAGCCATGGATATGTTTACCAACAAAAGAGTTCTGTAATTTGCAACATATGGAGATAGGAAAAACAACTCTAATTGGGAAAGGCACAATCCCATTTGGTAACATTGTTGTACCTCTTAATAGTATTTTATTTATTCTCTCTTCCCTACTGAGTCATGGTGGATGCCAAAAGCCAGGACCACCAAGCAAAGCTGGCTCCTTCCCAAAAACATGCCTTGCCTGAGTGGAGTTTCTCTGTGAAGGATTGCAGGGAGATGTTCTCCTTCAAAGATTTTTATATGATTGGAAGGAATGTTGTGAGATAGGCAAAGAATGCTTCCAGCTGAGAAAGGTTTTAGCTTTCTGCCTGTCTAGTCCAGAGGAAGAAACTTTTTGGCTGTCTTCGTGGAGCTGCTGTCTGCAGACCACAAGGCTCTTGGTTTAAGCCTCAGCTGTGAAAATGTGCACAAAAGGAGCATTTATTCAGCAGATGGGGGACATGGCTGCTTGAGGAAGGCAGCTTATTCAGAGTCTGGCCAGCAGCTGGCAGTCCTGGCAAACGATCCTTTTTTTAGAAATATCGGCTCTCGTGGTTTGTCATCTCTTTGATGAACTTTCACATTGATTCTTTGAAGATCAGCACAATTTCAAAAAGGTTGCTATTACAGGATCAGAAGGGATCCTGAGAGCAACTCCCTGCTCCTAAGGGCATGTGGCCTGAACCTGTCAGGCTCCCTCATGACAGGATTGGGTTATCTTCCAGAAACCTGCAGGAGGTGAGAAAGGCAGTGCAGACTGCTGCAGTGGCTAATAGGAACTGCCAGCGAGGAGGGCTCATTGCTTCTTATTTCAGACTGCATCTTGCTAGCTCTCGGTGCTACCTGTACTCATAGGAAACATGGAATGAAGTTTTCCCAGCAGAACTATACTACATGAGCAAATATTTTTTTCTACTCCTTCAGTGCTTTTGTTTGAAAAAATCTCCTGCTCATTCCAGCTTCCACGAAACCTGGACACCCAGCCGCTCTGACAGTGAGAAGAATCCAAGCCCTAGCTCTGACCCTGTCTCGCTGTGTCAAGGCGGGGATGCCGGCATCCCGAAGAGCCCCAGATGGAGGTGCCGCTTCCCAGTCACAGTGACAAGACAAGCCCCAGCACTTCTGCCTTGGCTTACAGTGCTAAGGTAGGGAATCTTGCCCAAACTGAAGCAGACACCTAAAGGAGGCCATCTCCTTCCCTGGCACACATGCAAGCTTATTATGGGCTGCATTTGAACCTTACTCCCATGAATTATGTGCTCAGCTATCTGAATAAAAATGAGTAGATTTGGACTAGATTTTTCAAGAATGATCCAAATCATATCCAATCATTGCAGAACTGACATATCTGTACAAAGATTCTCAAAATCAAGGAAATTAAAAAGTACTTTAAAATACACACTTAGAGCACCAGAGGATGAAAAGAGAAATTCTTAACATGCACAGAAAAAATACAAAAAAATGAAGTCAGACACAGAAGTATAAAGGTCTGTCTCTCTTAGACTCCAACCCATTTGATCCACAGTGAGTACATGCCAACTTTTTCACATATTCGAGCTTTCTTCTCTGGGGTAAAGAGGACATAAATGTGGAGTCTAGAGATGGAAGGATACTTGAAAATCATGTAGCTGGATCTTATGTAACACAATCTCTGGGCTGATCTCTGCATCATGTCTCAGCCTTATTGAACACATCCATATTCAGATCTGACCAACAGAGGAGATGACACATCCCTAAATAAGTTGCTCCAATATGAAATTCTCCTCAGTAGTAAAAATGCATGCTGTCAGGTATTGCCAGTCTGCATGAATACTACCGGGAAGTGGATCTATTTGAAAAGTCACATGGCAGAGGAAAGATTTAAAGGAAGTTACAAAGTTCTGGTCAAAATTTGGATATAACAACATTCTCATCCAGCTGAGGTCAGGGGAGGTTAGGCCGGAGTACCTTTCTGCAGAGAAACCAGGTGTGGGTTTGCATAGCCTCAGGACCGAGTGCAGTATATAAACGTGAGCCAGGACTCCTTAACCCTGCCCATGTTTCTTCTGTTCAGTGTCACTCAGATGTGATGGGCTTCCTTGCTGTAGTCACCCAGAGACTTCAGCCGTGGTGGTGTGCATGGCGCTGACATGCCTCCAAGCTGAGCAAGATAGTCTCAGAAAATCCATCCCTAATTCCTGTGGTGAAATCTGACTTCCCAGGATCACACGTGCTGATGAGAAGGAGAGGGAATTTCCCTTTACCCCACCCTAAGCAAAGTACTTCTTCACAACCCAGAAGAGTTGCTACCACCAGTGACAATGGGGATCTGTGTGCAGGTAAGCTCAGTTCTGTCTGAGAAACTTTTACAGACATTCTCTGAAAAATATCAGAGCAAGAAGCTATTAAACAGTATGTCCTCCTGACAAAGTGCTCAGGTGGATCACCTACAGATGTGATTTATAGGAAACCCCTTAAAGAAGGCTCAGGGTGGCTTTATCCCCAGTTGTAAATACCTGCCATGTGGCACAGGTGATCCTCTTCAAAAAGAGGAGGCATCCCCCAAAACATGTCCTCATTAGCACAGATGATTCAACAGCGTGCAGGTGGGAGCAATTCTAGCAGAAGCAGTGAAATCAGCCTTCCTACTCCTGGCAAGATATGACTGAGATATTCCCCAGTGCAGCTCCCCTGAGCAGCAGAGCACTGTGCTGTTGCCGGGTATGAAGGAAAGAGCATTAACCTTCAGGAACAAATCCTCCTGCCTTCCTGTGTCAGATTTTATAGCACAAATGAGGAACATGCCCAAAGGGTCTTAGCAACGCTTAGATGTTCCCTTTCAACAGTTTGTTTTTATATATGCCCAAACAAACTGTTGTCCAGCTCTCTGGGTTGTCAGGAAAAGAAGCTATGGTGCTGTAACGCTTAAATTCCTGGGTGAGATCTTGGCCACACTTAGTCACTGAGGTATTTGCTATTTACTTCAACAGGGTGAGAACTGCTCAGCTCTCACTTGCCTGAAACCACAGAGCAGGAGGATCTGAAATGCTGGCTGCAGGAGGCTTTCACACAGCCATGTCATGGGATTTTTGAGATCACTGCCCAGGAGGTGGATTCTTTATGGTTTCTCATTGGCAATCTTGTGCTGCTTTTAAATTCCACTATCAGATACACAGCTGTAATCTCCAAAGTGTGAGTTGTGAGCATGCAACCNTCTTTCCAGTATGATTTTCCATTTTCTTTTTTTTTTTTTTTTTTTTTTTTCTTTATAACAAAAATTACACACATTATGTGTGAACTCCTGGACCTGTGAGTGCTTTTGGGCATCTTGGTTCAGATGCATGCCCAAGCCGTGTCTCCACTCCATGCTTGGGCAAGACCTGCCTGCAAATGGGTGTTGCATCAAGGGATGCGCCTCAGAAGAACAGCCAGAAATGGGGTTGGCAGAACCCAGTGTGTGCAGCCAGGCACCTGGTGTGCATAATCAGTGCCATAGAACCTGTCTGCAACAGCACATAGAGATGACTGGTGATGCTCCACTGCAGTTCATCATTTTTTTATTACTTGCATAATGCTAGCCTCAATCCATGGAGTGCCTTTTGTGAGTGTAGATGTGGTCTGCAGAGCCTTCAAAAATGAGAGATCTTCTTTTCTACAGTATTACGGCTGTTNNNTCTGTTTTTTGGTTTTTCTTTTTTTTTTTTTTTTTTTTTTTTTCTGGTCTGAATTGCCAGTTATTAATAGAAGTGATAACACCTAGTTTCTACATAGCATGCTCCAGCAATGTATCTCAAAATGTTTACCAAAATTACACAGATCCCTTTTATTTCTGTATTCCCATGGAACTTCCGTATTCCTAATTTAGCTTTACACAGTCTGATACTTCTCAGGAGGAAAAGGCAAGCAGGGAGGCTTTTACTTGCTACAGTTACCCTAGAGGGTATCACTGGTGCTACACACCCATGCAGAACCTGGAAGAAAGGATAGGTGCCCGCTGCTCAGGGGAGAGGGAGCAGCTGCGAGGACTTAGCCCCACACTCAATGCACAACTGCGCTGAAACTGGCCTTGCCTTCAAGAAGGTGTAGAAAAAACCTGTAGCATAAATTTCACCGATGTCCTTATGTCTCTGAGGCATGGGAGCCTCAGAGAGTGGTTCATGGGACCTAAAGAAGACAGGCAGCTGTCTGGCTAGTCAACAGGAACCCGAGGCACAGAAATGCAGATGGAATTTAGCCCCAGCGGTCTAATATAAAAGATCTGCCAGCGACCAACCCGCTGCTTGGGTGGTTCTTTCAGTGGTAGTTTGTGGTTTCAGTTATTACTTTCCACAAAAGAATGACGATAGTAAAGTCTAAAATAATCTTATGAGGCTTGTAAAAGTTATATCCTGTACCAGCTTTGTATTAGGCACAACCAAGTGGCTTTTATTTGTGTGAATGTCCTCAGCTTCTGAAATATGCACAGTACATGGAGACACCAGATTCTACAAGAAACACAAGGATGAAATCCACATTTATCGTGCATTAAAACACTTGATCCTAAATGTCAAAGGCCTGTCAGGAGAAATTGTTTCTTGCAAACAAAACACTTCAGATAGAGCTGAAACAAAGTTTTACTTTGAATTTAGTCAGATGCTGTATTTTCAAAAAAAAAA
>VXAV01008924.1:171526-203957 GCA_013399715.1 Alectura lathami | reverse complement strand
TTTTAAAAAAAAAAAAAAAAAAAAAAAAAAAAACTATGCTCACATGACAAACAAAATGAGAGTTCTAGATAAATTATGCTCTTATGCCAGCTATTGTGAAACTCTGAAAACCTACGCATGCTTGTAAATAGATCACACTTACATGGAAGGAGTTCTCTAAATACAGTGTGATTCATGCAGCTTGAATATACAAGGATGGATAGTGCATTGCATCGTGTTGGAGTTTCTTTTAGTCTTATATATTATGCAGCATTACAAGGAAGCATGGGTAAGAGCACTGGAGAATGAAAGTGGCTGTTTGCCTAGCAGATTTTGAGGTATAAAGATCTAACTGTTGCTTTAATTTCCTTCTCAGTAACTACTAATCAGTCTAATAATCACCAAAAAGACATTGTAGAAACTTTGGAAGGTCACGTTTCATTCAGTAAGGAGGATGTGGCTTCACTCTGCCCTCATGCGGCCCCCCCTGCAGTGCTGCATCCAGGCCTGGGGCCCCCAGCACAAGAAAGACGTGGAGCTGCTGGAGCGGGTCCAGAGGAGGCCACGAGGATGCTCAGAGTGCTGGAGCACCTCTCTTGCGAAGAAAAGCTGATGGAGCAGGGCTTGTTCAGCCCAGAGAAGAGAAGGCTCCAGGGACACCTCATTGTGGCCTTCCAGTACCTAAAGGGAGCTTATAAACAGGAGGGAGAGCAGCTTCTTACATGGTCTGACAGTGATAGGACAAGGGAGAAAGGTTTTAACTAAGCTAAAAGAGGGGAGAATTAGGTTAGATATTAGGAGGAAATTCTCTGCTCAGAGGGTGGTGAGGCCCTGGCACAGGCTGCCCAGAGGAGCTGTGGCTGCCCCACCCCTGGAGGTGCTCACGGCCAGGCTGGGTGGGCCCTGGGCAGCCTGATCCAGTGGGTGGCAGTCAGCCCATGGCAGGGGTTGGGGCTGGGTGGGCTTTAAGGTCCCTTCCAACCCAACCCATTCTATGGTTCTGTGATTCTATGAAATAATTGGCTGTCCACAGAGAATTGTATTGCAGCCTTATGAATCTGCTCACCAAGTTGTAATATAGGACTTCTTCTCTTCTTTTGATTCCTTACAGTTATGAATTCTCAGAAATGAATTGCTTACAGGCTTAAAGTTAAGTGCATGCTAAGTGCTTTGCTGGACTGCTGCTTTGCTTAAGTGCTTTGCTACGTTCTCAGTAGACTGTGAGCTCAAATTCTCATCTGTCTTCCCTGTGATTTTGGCATTTAATCTCATAGTCTCTGCCTCCAAGGCCCTGCAGGATGATGGACTCCGCAGCCTGTGCAGACCCAAGCCCTTCTGCAAGACCACCCTCCTGATGGTGGGTGAGCACACAGCTCTATGTGGACAGGTATTCCCAAATCTCCTGGACCCTGTGTGTGGGCTGTGCCTCCAACTATGCCACGGAAGGTTGGAGTAAGGGGGGCTGGCACAGCCCTTCTTGATGGGGGTCCTGAGACTGCTGATATGAGACAGCAGAGACACAGTCCAAGGCATGCAGATCTTGATTTGAAGCTATTTTGAGCAGGGAGGAATCTGTCCATGGCCTTCTGAGCTTTTAGAATCTCAGATGAGATCTGCTTGTCAAAAACAAATGCTCAAAGACAGCACTGACATGTTTTTTACATTTTTCACATTATTCCACAGTAATGAAGACTATAAACATCCTTAATTTGAAGCTGAAAGATGAGATTTTGGAACGCAAATCTTTGGCAAATTTGGTAAGGAAGTTGCCTGGAGCACTGAATTTGGCTGATGAGCGTACTTGCAGGCTTGTGAGCCAGAACGGGGCAGTGTCAGCAAACACAACAGGGAAAAGAAAAGAGCTCAGCTTTGCACACATCTACCCTGGGAACTTGCTTTGAGCCCCATCCATCGATCAGCACATGCTTGAATGCTTCCTTTAACTGGTGCTCTGAAACAACACAAACCATGTGCTCCAAGGGAGGAAAGGAACTCCTGAGACTTCTGTAGCCTGAATTTTGAGCATCAAACACTAACATCATTAATTGCTTCCAACCAAGCTAGCAAAGCCAGAACGATGCAAACACATCTGTGCATGAGCAGCTCACACTGAATGCATTTAGGAACGTTGGGGCAAGTCTGTTTGGAAGGCCAGTAACATTCGCTAGGCAAATCAGCCGCTGCCAATTATCCACTGTGCTGTAATTCAGAACACCATCCTTATGTTACAGACTGCGTGATTGTGACCTCTGTTCAGAAGGATTTAGAGGCACAATACACTCTGCATACAGGCTCTGGCTCTGCACGGGGTTTCTGCATGTGAAGGACACCTATTTTCATTGGAAGAGACTCTCCAACAGCAACTGTCAAATTTTGGCCCTGTGAATTTTGTTTGTGAAAGGAAAATTTAAAATCCATTCCTTGACTTGGAAGACAACTGAGTTTGTGATTCATCTTGCTGTTTGAAGAGACAAATTAATGAACCCTAGTAATGCATTAATGCAATTGCCTCTTTTCTCCTAATTAAAAAAAAAAAAAAAAAAAAGATTGTATAGAAAGAGGTTAAAAAATGTTGCCTTCCTGCGTTCCTTGAGTTACGAGGTGCACACCTTATGAGCCTGCAGGGCTGCAGAGTTTTGAGTGCATTTTGGTACCTTCCACTCTCTTTGCCATTGAGAAGTTTGCTGACAACCTAAGTGGGTGGAGGCACCTCTGCAGTTCTCTCTGGGGGCTTTTAAGCTTAATTCTACATTTGTGTTGTATTCCAGGCTCACAGCTGCAATTTTTCTACTGTCCATTTGATATTATTACCGGCCATGAGTTCATTTCCTTACCCAGACTGGCTCAGACCTGTTTGCAGCCATCCCATTCCCTTGCCACGTCTCATGCCTGAAGACAGCCCCACAGCCAGTGTCTGTGTGGGAAACACTCACACAGCAGCCCCACTTTCCTCTTGCCATGGGCTAGGATCCTCTCCCACAACAGGACCGTGCAGTTCAGGGACCATGGAGATGGCACCTAGAGATGAGGAATGTGCCTGAGACCACCAGAAGCCTCTTCCAGGCACGGAAAGCTCCTTGAGGCTCTCTCAGCCCAGCTGTCCCCTCAGCCCACTCTCACTTCCCCAGCTCCAGAGACTGACGCGAGTCCCCAGCACACCACACGTGCGCCAGGCACAAGGAGGAGTGGAGTTTGGGTGGGTTTGGCTCCAGCGAGGGCCACAGCTGAGGCAGCCGCACCCTGGCCTGTGTTCAGCTGGCACAGAGTTGCTCCCCAGCTGCCCATAAGCACAGATGCTGGCTTGAAAACAGCAGGCAAGCAAGGCTGAACTGCTCTTCTACCTGGGCTGGAGGGAATGCCTGTGACAATGCAGCTCGCTGACTCAGTTTCCCTTGTTGCTTTCTATCTGGATTTTTGCCGCAGCGTCTGAATGGCCCAAAGCTGTTGAACACTCAGGAGAAATGCCTACAAAATATAAATCATGAAGCTGGTTTAAGTAGGAGCTTTTTAACAGATCAGTCAATCCAGTCACTATTTTTTCTCCCTGTCTTCTGAGGCATTAGGATGTGTGTGCATCGCATTTTGAGTTTTTCCTCTGCTGCCCTTCTTTCTTTAAATAAAGCCTAAGATTCTCACTCAATAACTTCTCTTCGCAGCTCTAAGGAAGAAAAAAAAAAAAAAAAAAAAACAGAAATATGATGACAAGTGTTAAAATCGGTGTTGGCAGCACTGTCTCTTATGCTGAGTTTTTCCATGGCAGAGCACAACATCGCCACTAGCCCAGAACATGGAACACATTGTTGGCTCCTAGAAACATCGCCTGGTAGCCAACTGCCCCTTAATCTATGGATTTATTGTATTAGTGGATAATTTCCCTTGGCAAGCTTCTTGTCATATGTATGAAGAAACCAGACTTTCCCTCTATGGGTGCACAGCTGATGTGAGTAGATAAGCCATGAAGACACATGGGCATCGGGTAAGGTCCTGTTGTGACCTCTCCAAGCCTCTTCCACAGCCTTCACATCACACTCCCACCTGAAGAAAAACCCTCAGCACCCACCAGAGTGCTTCTGTATGGAGCTGAGCTCTCGTGAGAGGGAGCATCTTGATTTTATACATATGTGGTACTCTGTATCATTGTCATGAAGGCATCTCACGCCCTACAGAGGACAACATTCAATGCTGAAAGTTCACTGTCAGCATCCGTAGCTTCAAACTTTCTGCAAGGGGGTATTATTCTGAATTCTCAAGTCTTTGCCAAGAGAGAGACAATCAGTCATGGCATAAAATATCCATACTTTAATGGCACCCATTTTATATCCAGGCTCAGGACTTACAATAATCGAGTTAGTGTGGTTTCTGTTTATAGCTAGTTTCTGCTCAATTTCCTCTCCTGCTTTTCCTGCAGTAACTCAGTGTGGCAGGCCTTGGGCTGCAGACCCTACAGGAAAATAATTAAATCCAAGTTAAAATTTGCTTCACAGAAATATACTCGCAGTTCATACAAACCCATTTATTGATCCCATTTTCAAAAATCTTCACCTGTGACCTACCTGAACTTGACTACAACCCTCTAAGCTTTTGATGAGATGAATTTCCCCAGATGTTGCTTACTGTCTGTTTCTAATTCCTATGCATGTTTCTGAGCTATGACAACTGGCTGGTTTATTTTTAATATCATCGCCGCACATGAGCAATAAGGGGTGACACTTCTTCAGAAACCCACAAACTTGCAATGAGCTTCTTCAGTTACAAAGGAAAAAAGCAGAGCCCAGCCATCAAGGAGAAACCACCAAATCTGGGGGAGAAGTTGCAAACAGGAAGAAAAGTTCAAGTCCATGTCTGTTTGGTGAATCCTGCCCCACAAGGAAGAAAAAGTCCTCACATGATTTGCACCTGACGTACATTTTTTGGCCACTCAGGTTTGTTGCAATTGCCAGCCAAGTCCTGTGCAGCAAACTCCGGCTCCATGGGTGTATCTGAACTGCTCTGGCATTCTGAAGTAAACTTGAAGCTGCCCTATGTAGGCAGATGCGGTTTTCCCAGTTGCAGAGTGTCCTGGGATGAGGATTGAGAAAGTCACCAAGTGGACATGTACAGGGCTACCACAGAGTTTCCAAGGGTCCCTAACACTTGGGAAGGTGCTTCACAGGGGAGAGTCACAGTGGGTTTTCAGAAGAGGCAGCTACAGATGAAAAACGGCCACCCTGGGGCTAAATAGGCACACAGGGGACAACAGTTAGGGTGGCCTAACACCCCATTTTACTTCCTCTTCTCCACCTGAAATGAATATAGCCACAAGCTCCCTCTCCAGTGGCACCATCTCTCCTGCCTGCTGGATCTGAGTGGAATAAGCAGCACGAGCATGGAGGAGCGCACAGCTGCTCTTGGATGAGCTATAGAGGGAGAAGCTGAGCCTTCGCCAGGCTCCAGTGGCTGAGGCCACACCACCAAGGCAGGCAGATATTGTATCTACAGAGTAAAAGGGTGTTACGCATTACATTTCTAGATCTGATCCTGGCTTATTGAGGGAGTTTAGAAATATATGTGGGTAAAGACCAGCTCTTTTCCAGCAGCCCCACTGTTTTTCTGATAATAGCGCATCCGTGGCTGGTGAAGGCAGATCTGTAAAATGAATGCACTTCCACCTCTGCAAGGCACCAGATCTAGTGTTACACAATGCTTTGATGACAGCATTAGAAAACATCAATAAAGTGAACATTAAGCTGGTGAGGAACTGATATCTCATAATGACAGCCGTTATCAAATCAGGCTGGCTTTATTAAGGCTCTGTCAGGGTGGGTGCTGAGCCTGGCACTGTTCGGTATCTTCACCAGCGATCTAGAAGAATAAAATCACCACTAATAAACAATTTTGCAACAGAAAGTTAAATAATTGTGAGGACTGGTCTGTTATGCAAGCCTGAGACTCTATAGTGATTCTAAATACCTTGTAATACAGGTAAACTCTACATTGTACACAACTGAACAAGGATTGGAGACCAAACCTTTGTAGAGGGGAGTATTGTTTGCCTTGGATGGGTGGCTTGGACTAGGATCTAGGGTTCTCATTAAGCAAATAACTTACCAGAAACTACCAGTACATAGAGGAATAGATGGTGAGCAAAACTAACAGAAGTCTGCCACTGATTATGGGCATTGAAACCACAGTAATGTAGATCACCAGCAATTTATCTTCTGTGCTTTTTAGAAGGCTTCTGGGAAACTGAAGACGATGCAAAAAGGCATAAAAATATTTGAGCAGTGGAGAAAGTGCCTTATTTTGGGAGACTTTAAGAGATCAGGCTGCTAAACTGGTTTAAAAAAGATGATAAGGAATTAATTTGCAACCACAGTAATGGAAGAAAATACTTAATTTGAAGGGAATACTCCATTTTCATGAAGAAAAGCATGAAAGAAGAAGCCAAACAAAATCACATTGAAAATAAAGCACAGATTCTTAGCAGGGAGAACAATTAACCACTGGGAAAAAAAAAAAAAAAAAAAAGTTGGAAGGGATGTATTTTCCATAATTTTCTCCTAATGTCCCCTTCTCAAGTCTGGATGCCTTTCTGCAAGCTAACATTCAATTAAAAAAAGTCCCAGTTTTTGGACTCAGAAGCAATGGGAAGTAACAGAATAGCTGGAGATGCGCAGGAGGTTGGGCTCAGCTGGCAGATCCTTCTGGGCTTTAAAATCCCCTGAATCTATGAGCTGTCTTGCTGAAAATTTGCCTGATCTTACAGCACGTGTAATAGGCAGAGAAATGTTCTTGGAATGGATAACCATCAATTTTGATTGGCCAGTGACACATATCACTTAATGAGATCTAAAATGAGGTGGCAGATACTATCAAAAACATCACTGATAGAAATATTTGTTGTGAGCCTCTGTTGTTATATTTCTTTGTCTGTACATTTGCCGAAAGATGTCTTGGCCTGCAGAGGTGATTATGTGCCTTATTGTACAGATGGGAAGAAAGCACTCTTTTCATGTAGGTGATGCAGACCATATTGATTGCAGTAGCCAATTTATTAGAGAAGCAAGCTCCAAGATGCATACCAGTTAGTTGCTTGGGGATCATAGTGAGCTGCAATTTTTTTGCTAATTTAAGTTACTGTAGTAATAAAAATATTTCCATGTTGATTTTATTTCAGCAGCAATGAGATTGCACTTCTAGTGCACAGCTTTATTTGACAGAGAAGTTTGCATCTGTATTGTATCACTGACAGCTAAAGCATTTGCCTGCAGAATACTATGGAAAGGTCATGATTACCAGGAGAAACATAAATGTGTATGCACTTACTAGCTTATTTGACTTGGAAGCTTGCAGCTAGATGTAGCTGAACACAGCATTGCAATAGATAGGGATATTTCTCAGAAAGGGGGGTAATCAATCCATAACTTTCAAAGAAAACCATGAATGTGCAGTCAATCTACTGTCCTTGCCTTCAGTGGTCTTGTTGGTCTGCGTTACATTATTTTAGGCAACAGCTGCCTCTTACAAGTTTTGTGAAGGTCCTGCTGATTCTGAAAGAGCAGGTTACATGCAGACAGAGTGAATAACAACACTGTGCTAGGTACTTAGCTTCCCGCTCTGGCTGTGGTCGATTTAAAATCTTCAGGAAAAGAACATATTCTTGTTTGTTGCTATCTCATGCCTTGTCTCTTCCCTCAGTGGATAATAACAAATATTTCCCCAAAGCTGTCTTTGTTTAGATTTTCAGAAGATGTAGCAGTGATTGCACTGAAAGGCTCAAGCTCCAGAGAGGGGAAAAGTTCACCTCTCCTGGTAAAACTCAGCATGCCTCTGAAATCATCCAGGCACTCAGCTCTGACTGCCTTTCTCTCCCCCACATCACAAAAATAGCCCTTGAGTTCAAAATGATCACATACTCATCTTACATAAAATGCATAGGTTCCCAGAGAAGCTTGTGTCCTATTTGCTGAGGCGTTTACGGAATGATTTCAATCCCTGGCACATGATGGAAAAATTCAGGGCTAGTGCTACTGTTTCAGAGCTAATGCATGGGCTGGTGACGATGAAAAAAAGGATATTAGAAATAATGATGGGAACAACACTTTTATTGATGGTCCTTCAAAACAGACTGACACAATGAATCTCTATTTCAAAAGAAAGCTGGAAGTATAGGTATTGTGTCTATACTGCCTGCCAAGTCTGGACCTCATATTGTGTTTGGAGTCCAAATCTCCTGCTGTGTAGATATTCTGGACAGATACCTATTCTTAGGAGAGCATTTGGTCTGTTCTGCCTTTGAATGTGTGAGTTGTGCAGGCACATGAATGCCTGTTCCATGTCCATTACTGTACATTTACCCCACCAGAACCTGTGGCTGCAGCCTATAGCCAGTACTAGGCAGATGAGTCTGCTGCAGAGGGGTTTTTTGGTGGGTCTGGCACAGTGAGCATCACAGACTTGCTGGGGAATCCCTGCCATGGTCTCCGCCTGGGCTGCAGCAGGGATGGAAGCTCTTTGAGTAACTTTCCATCTCAGCTCTGCGGGGACCCTTAGAAGAAAATCTGAATCCATCCATTTTGGCCCTGCTTGCCAGCTTCCTAGCAGCTCCCCAGCAAGCTGGGGATGGCCTGGCTAGGCAATGCTGACCCTTGAAGGTGGAAATCACACATCTTCCTCATGGTCAGAGGTAAGACTTGAGCCTTTATACACTGCCTTTAAACACTCCAAGTCTCTACTTTCAAGTGTGCCCAGGACACCAGAACATCTCCTTTTATTCCTTCTACAGTTAGCTCTGCTTCTGCCTGCTCCTGCTTTGCCTTTGGAGTTACCAGGTGCATTTCCATCGCTACCACCAATGTACACTGCTCAGCTGAGGGCTGGTGGCCACAAGAGCACATGATCTGCAGCCTCAGCAAAATGTCTGAACTTCAGTATTCAGGGTTAGGACATCCTGGTTCAGCTTTTCCTACTGCCCAGTTATAGGCAGTGCCTGACCCATGTGCCAGCGAGCTCAAAGCCAGCAGCCTCTGACCTGCCTGTGGCTGCATGCACCGTGTCCAGACAGGCATGGCCATTGCTCTGCATCCTTCCTGGCTTTAGGAACCTGATGGTAACTTCCAGCAGGCATTTGCCTGTCTTGCAGCTTTCGACATGGACATAAGGTGTCTCCAAATTTAGACAGTTACTGAGCTAGGGTGTTTGGGAACCATATTTTGTGCTCTGACAGATCCGTACAGACAGGACCTGTGCACCCAACCCCTAGAACGAAGTCTCTTTGATGGCCTTTCTGGAAACCAGGTGATTTTCCAACTCCAACCAAGTTAGTGCCTTTGAGAGGCAGCTGGTCAGTTACAGTCTGGGACTAAACACAACTCCCACCTGTTGATAGCACTATAGGTTTTACTGTTTTTCCAGGGGAAGGGAATTCCCAAAAGCCTAATAAGCAATGTGATTTACATTAAATACGGCACACTGAAGTCCCTGTAATTTAACCAGGAGAGGCTCTCTGGCTATCAGTGCCCTACTGTGGTTCAGGGATTTATCTCAGTAAGTCCTAGCAGGAGGCCATTTAATCAGCAGGGCCCAAAGTCAGAGTCTGCAAACAGACCTTAAAATAAAAAACGTGGAAGTGGGTTGAACTGAGCAGGCGGCATGGCATTCCTTAACACAGAGGCAATTTGTTTTCATAACTTCTGTAACTACAGCTTCTTGCCCCTAGGCACATAAGCACCAATCAACCTGCAGGGAATAATTGGTTTAAAACAATTACCAGCAGATTTCTTTCAGGTCTCAGGAGTGCTGGAGACTGCAAAGCTTATCATTTGGCATTCACTGCACCCTTAGCCTTTCCAAAGGCAGCTAAAGAGAGCAGAACCTGACAGAGAGCCTTTCAAAAATCTTTTAATAGCTGCTTTCTCCGTTCGTGTTTATGGCGACTATAGCTATTGCAAAAAGCTTTCTAAAGCACTCCAGGCCCCCCTGGAGCAAAGTCTGGCTGATGCTGGGCATTGTAATAGCAGCACATTGTTTCGCAGGTGCAAAGTCACTCTAAACCCTTCCCTTCTCCTCTCTCCAGAGACCTGAGCTTGCCATAATTTTCCACACCAAGCCAGCCAAGCTTGGTGTCATTACTGCAGATGTGGCTTCGGCACAGTGCGTAGGGCTGGGAATTGCACTGGCAGCTCACTAATGCTATGCTGCTGCGCTGGGGACCCTCTCTCTGGAGTCACCAAGCTGGCTGAAGAGTAACACCTTAATGAATTTTGCAGTTCAGCTTTATTCAAACCATGGGTGGCTTTACCCTTTTGCACAGAGCACTTAGGTATGTGGCTTGGTGCAATTGATGCTTCGTGCCTTTATAAGCACACTCATTGAGAACATTTTTCACTCATGAGAAGAAAAGTACAGATCCTCCAAAGCAGCTGAGAATGCTTAGTGAAAATGAGGAGAGGGACTGGTTGGTGGCTTTAATCCTCTGTTGTACTCTGGCTTCAAACTGAGTTGGAGGAGCTTAGTACCATTTAATGCTTTTAGCCCCTAAAAGATTCACTGCAAGACTGAATGCTACATCTATTCCCTCACCATAGTACATTTACTCCTAATACAGGCTTAGATGGGGAATAAAACTGAAAATCTTGTTCCTGAAAGTACTAGAAATGTAATTTTTCTGCACTGATATTCCCATGCTCTCCAAGAACCAGGATCTCTGTGCGGCATTTATGCTAACACTGTGCCAAAGAGCAAAAATTCTTGATCTCCTCATTTCTCAGCAGGTGGATCCACAGCTACTGCTGTCTTTGTTGCATGTGTTTTACAACCAAATTACCAAATCCTTCATTCACAAAAGTAATTTCTTCATATGCCAGCCTTTATCATTTGAAACCTCTTTACGAAAAGCAAGTGACTCTACAGCATGCATCCTTATAAGGCCAAGACAGGCAGACCTTATCCATAATCAGCAATATCTCCAGCAGCACAGCGACACCTGTGAACAAAGCAAGAGGTGCCCTACTCAAGTGTCAAGAACCAGCCCACTAATGCACTCTAAGGTGCAAGGAAATAAATGCTCTTTTCAGTGATCTCTGTGCACGTGCTTCACAGCAGGTTCTTTGCCCAAGGTGCTGGACTTGTAGAGATTTCACATTCTGTTGTAGACATTCTCACAGCATTTCAAAGTTCTTCACAAGGTGACCAGTCTGCTGTACATCCTCACGTAGCTTCAGAAGAAGAGATGTAAACCCTGATGTACTCGATCTGTTCGCTGCCCTGCCACCAAGCAGCGACAGTTGCTGCATGGTGAGTGTCAATGTTTGTCTTTGCTTCTGTCTAAGCAACTCTTTTGAAGTATATCCTGATTCCAACACTCCAGCCATAAGGAAAACGCATTTTTGGCTGTGGGATAAGTGGAACGCACCATGCTGTGGTTTAGACAGGCACCTCTTGTGTCACCCAAAAGCATTCATTCAGTTGCTCTCTTCATAGGGATGATGTAGTGCTGTCTTCTACATCATCAACGGTCTTGACAACATGGCTGCTAGACATCAGACTTTAAGGGACCATTCAAAACGAGATCTTTGATACTCCACTTGGAAGCCATCCTTCTGGCTTTGTCACCACAGATGTCACAGACTTACTTACCAATCCAACATTTTTATAAGTTTTTGCATCTGTGTATTTCTTCACATTTACCTGATATTCCTCCTGTATTTTCTTTCTAAATTATGACTTATATAAGGGATTTCTAGTGCTACTTTGTGTCTGGTAAGAGCTACTATCAGAGAAACAGCCCCTGACTCACCACTCCTGCAGTCTGCTCCTAGGGTACACTCAACCCCGTATGCAGGAGGCACACAGCAAGGTGAGTCAAAGGGAAGGCTCTCCAGAACACCTTACAGACTGGGGAGGAGGTATGGGACTTAATATGGGATGTTTAGAAGGAACACAGGTAGGCAAAGAGAGTGAGCAAGATTGTTTGGGAGGAATAAGCATAGGAGAAGAGAATGACGAGGAAATAGGGGCTGGCTGCACATAGATGTGGCTGGTCAGTACGTTTACCTGGCTGTGGCTTGTACCTGACCAGCTCAGTCTGTCCTGCCTTCTGATTAAACTCCAGGTCTGTTTTCCAGGGTGGATGGACACTTTTCTGTGTGTGTGAGTGTGTCTGGAGTCCTAACTGCCAGCAACTGGATTTGGACCACAATCCATAAGGGCCCATGTGTCTGGGATGCCAGCAACTGGGCTCGTACATCAGTGTGTGGTTGCTAGTGGCTGTCAAGCTGGACTGGCTGGTGTGTGGAAGTGGCTGTAAAGTGACTATCAAAGGGACCGTAAGTCTTGGGTGGGCACGAGCATGTCTGTGTGTGAGTCCACAGGAGGAGCTGGCTACCAGAGGCACCAAGAGGTCCAGGACAACTCCTGGGCAGACTGTGGACTCTCAGGGCCAGCTGTGTGTGCCTGTGTGTGTGCCTCTGTATACGAGGCAACTGGAGACAAGAGGATGCAGGGGCTAGTGGCTGGGTAGACTTGACCCTGTGTCATGGGGGTCATGTGTGTTTCTTTGAGTGACAAAGTCTGTAGCAACTGGAGAATGGCCTTGGGGGCTCGTATGTCCAGCTGCTGGCAACTGGAGAAAACTGGCATCTAGGGCCCAGCTACTGGATAGCCAGCTGTCTGAGGGATCCATATGGTTTATACAGGTGTATTTCTCACCAGAGGCCTTTTATCCTAATCACCCATACAGTGATCAGGGTAAAAGTTGGTGCTGTCTGTGTTTCTGATAACTTCTGTCTGTGTAAGTCTATGTGGCTATCCTCGTGCAGAGGCATGTGTGTGTATGTATGTTGCGTGTGTGTGTTTGTGCCTATTAAGCATACCCATTCAGCCCTGCAAGTGGCAGGACCTGGCAAGAGGTTGCTGAAGTAAATATTCTCCTATCAGCCTGCTGCATTCAGTGACTCCTAAAGGGTTGTTTCTTTGCCCTGGCACCTCATCCTGCCCTCTTCTGCCTTGCCCTGCCACCTCTTTCTGGTTTTGTTGCTAGGTCTTGCTGCAGGGTTGACTGATCCCAGTTCTGGGACTCTGCCATGCTGTTTGGACTCCATGGTTCTGACCTTTGCTCCAAACCCTGCTCTACACTCTGTCTTGTCCCTTTCTGTGGAAGTAAATTAAAAAGCACCAGTGATCTGTGTGAGTAAATTAAAAAACACCAGTGACTGTTCCTAGGCACTGAACTCCATCACAGTAACTGTAAGGTTGTAAGAACAGCCTTTGTCATGCCTTGGGGCTGTGCCAACAAACACTCCTAAACAGTCCAAAGTCGTAATATGGGACATAGATCAAGTTAGGGTTTGCATGCACTCATCCTTTTTTGGAAGCTAAGTGAAGGCATAGATAAGGTGCATCCTGTGTCAGTTAGCCTCAGTGCCAGAGACTCAGCCTATGCACGTGTAATTTACTGAGTTGTCAGTGCAGAACCCTTAATTGGGTCCTGTACTCTCCACTTGGTAACCGAGCATGGTCCCCCTGTACTGAAAAGTTCCTGGCTTCTCCCATCCTTGATATCAGCCTGCCTGGACTATGGCTGCTGGCCCTGCCTCCCACCCAGCTCTCTGCTGGATCAAGCATTAGGTCATACCTCCCACCCCTCATGCATGGCCTTCGCCAACACTTCTGCACACAACCCTCCGTTTTGCATCCTTCCATTGATTCTCCCAGTCTGGGAGTTTAAACTCTTTTTCTGTACTGTCTGTCAGGTTTTCATACTCAAGATCCAAATTAAGATGAAGATCGAGGCACGTCCACACACCCTGCTCATCCTGAAAGCCCTCCTTGCAAATCCTCTATCCCAAAGCCTACCCAGTAGACGCTCGCAGCAGGTAGGCCACTAATGGGCAGAGGCTGCTGCTGATCAAGTTGACCAAGTCAGTGTTTATGCTTATTTGTGCTCCCCCAGCCCTTTCTACCATCTGTATCCAGATGATATTGTACCATAACAGCATAGTGTCCTCCCCAGCCTCTTAAAATAGCCTGAAAGTATCACAGACCAAAGTCTCTGGAGCATCAAGGCAGGAACCTGCTGTCGAAATGGAAGCATTGGCAAGTCATTTTTTCTCTCTCAAATGATCCTTTGGGATATTTTCCAGGGAGAATTAGGCCTTTATTTTGTTTTTTTTTTTTTTTTAATTTAATTTTTTTTTTTTTTCCCACAGATACTTGCCCAACTGGGGATCCAGCGTAAGGGTACAGGAGCTGAGAGAAGTAAAATGTCTCTTCAGAAAGCAGAGAATAAGAAAGCAGAGAATGAAGCAGCAGAGAAAACCGAGAGCACTGAAATGCTTGGACTCTGCCCCTAAAATTAGTGGCAAGAAGAAGGTGGCAAGATGTTGAAATATCTTTCTCATGGAAATAAAATATTTTTTCACTTGCATTTCTTGGCATCAGTGGAATTCAGAGAAGTGAAGAGAAATGTCCAACAGTGGAATGGAAACCTCACACAGCTTGAGGCAAATGATGTTAATCCCCATGTGCCTATCATTCCTGCAAGATCTCCACGATACCCCTCATGGCTTTCTCTGCACCAACCTGTATGGCTGAGCCATGGCAGCAGCCTGCTGTGGAGTGCTAGCGATAGGAGATGAGGTGCAGAACTTCCTGTTCCCTGCAAAGCTGCTGCAGTCATAGTGCAGGTCCTATTGCCATGCAAGAGGGATGTTGGCTCTGCTGGAGATGACCTTTTAACCACATGAATCTCCCTCCTGTTTCCACCCTCCTTGATCAGTCACAGTTTGTTTCTCAGAATTTGTCAATGATAATCTGACACCTCTAACTACAAATTCAAGACCTTCCTAAGCAGATGGATAAAGTATTTGCTGGTAGGAAGCAAGTGAGAGCCAGCACAGAAGAATAATTGACTGGTCATCATGACCCATATTTTACACTCTTAAGGGATCAGATTAGTAAATACAATGGGATTAAGGCATTCAATAAACAGTGAGGATCACAGGGAAATTTCATGCTCATGGAGCACATCCCGCATCACCAGTGATGGTGCAATTGATCAGCACCAGTATGAAAGTCATCCCAGAGAGTTCCTAAATACTAAATTTTGCCAAAAAAAAAAAAAAAAAAATCACTATCACTCTTTTCTTCTTTATATACAAAACCAAAAGATGAAGGGAATGAAGAACCAGCCTACAGCCAGTCCTGAGAAAAGCCTCAGCTACAAAACATGGCTTGAAAAATGTATGCTAGTTGGCTAGGAAATGAGCACTGTCACAGAGATTGAACACAGGCTGCGAGTCCATAAACAAAGAGGAATGAAAGATAAATATAAAGAGCCGATGGGAGAGTGTCTGGGGCATGGATTGGTTGTAGGGAGGGGAGGGAAAGAGGGCTAGAATCTGCTCTAAGTCTGGTTTCATTTAATGTCTATTAATGATCTGGAAGGAAGCAGTAAACACCACATTCATTCAATTTATATTTGATGTAATGACTCCTATGAATTAGAGAGGTGTTGTGTAAACCAATGAGGACAGACACAAAACACAAAGAAACCTAGACAGGCTGGAAATAACAAAGTGAAAGCCAAGTGGATGGGCAAAAGGCAATGGTCTGCAGGAGGAAGCACAGCCTCAAGTGCAGACGTGAAACGGAGAAATGTGCTTAAAGAAGGGAGACAGAAGGTCCCAGTAATGGCAGAGACCAGCAAATTGGCTGTGAGCTTGTGAAACAGACTCATCCCAAAGGAAGCAAGAGGGTAAGTATCTGGACCTATTGATTTATGAGGAATTAAGTCAATGAGATGGGTTTGGCCGCATGACAGCTGAGCAAAGAGATCAGAGTGTGCTGAGGCGTTAATGCTGAGACAATCTGCTGGAGGTGAGGAACCACCCCCGGGACCTCTACCTACTTGGGCAGTGCAAACACCACAAAGGAGGAGGAGGACTGATTTATGGAGTGGGGAGGAACAAGGGTCAGAAACACTCTAAAAGAAATACAGGCTGGCTCAGTGACAAGGTGAGCCGTATTGCCCTGTGAAACTGCTACCTGTGAAGGGGTCTGACATTTCTTCTTTCTGAACCCCTTAAAACCCGATTGTGTAAAGACAGAAGAGAGAACATGCTCTGAGAAGCAGGTTTTTGTCTTTGACAGGGTGGACTGAGTGAGTATACAGGGCAATGGCAGTCAGGGTAACTGTAGTCCAGATAAAAGTGCCTGTCTGCTAATGCATCTCATCTGATGTAAAATCCTAAGAGACGAGCATCTCTCTCCCCTAAACTGCCCACATAGCACAGTTGTCTGGAAAGGCAAAAACTGCAAAATTAGAGGACAGGAAATGAAAACATAAGGATGAGAGAGAAGCCAAGGAACTGAAGTGAGTGACCTGCCAGCAGATACCATCAAGGAAAAAGTCAGGTTCAGATCAGGGACCTGGTCATGTCACAACTCAGGGGCTGGAGCATTCACTGGGGACATGGGAGACCTGAGCTCACTCCCCCTTTCACCAAGCTGAATTTGAACCCATATCTTGCAGATCACCATAGTGCCCTAACCATTCAGCTTAGCAGGAGTGGTGGTTACAATCGCTCCCATTAATGCTTCTAACACTTGTATCCCCTCAAGGTTTTACTGTGCTACAGGATGAGGAATGAAAATGATGTTCTCTTCACACAGGAGACAATGGGTTTGGCTTGAAGTCCTAAGAAAACACGCATCACCATTCCGCAGGAATGACTGCTCTAATAGCAGGGCTAGGGGAAGGCATTCACACAGTCTCCAGGAGAAACGGGGAGGCATGATAAACCTTCAACATGAGAAAAAGGCAGGGTGGCAGAGTAGATTGTCACCTTCCAAGCTGGCTGCTCAGCGCAGTACAGATTTGGGTGGCTCTGAAGGCAGGCCCAGAAGCAGATGATTAGGAGGAACTTGGCTGAGAGACATACAGATGGCTTAGGAATTTAGGCAATCTGAAGGTGAAGTGGAAAGGGCATGGGAATTTTGAGGTCTAGTTTTCATTATAGGGTAGGTTAACCTAGCACTCACATCTTGTTTTAAGGCATAAAGCCTCTTATGTGTACACAAGAATGTTTAGAATATACTGGAAAATTACCCTTCATTTAGATAACTTCTCTCTCCAGACAAGCAGCTATAATGCATTATAAAATGACATCTCGTGGTCTGGGCTGAAGGGATGGAGAAGAGGAAAATGAAAGAAGAAATCTATTGACAATCATGTTTTCAACTAGAAGACATGGGATGCAGGCTTCCCAGCTGTCTGAGAAAGATAAGGACAAAAGCGAAACTGAGGAGCATTTTAATATGTCACTGGTGATTGAAGCATTAGACTTGGCAACAAGCTGTATTTCTTTACTTAGGCAAATAGTTAATGCTTTTGAAAAACTGCACTTGGATGGAAATAAATTAAAAAAAAAAAAACAATTATGCCTTACTGCAGAGAGCTGGGAAGGCACCCAAACTCGAGATCCTCATGAGCAAGGGAGGAGTCTCACCACACAGACTCGTAAAAGGTGTTCAAACATTCAGTAATTGTATGTTAATTCCCCTTATTATACATGAGTGAAACAGCTGTTTTCAAGTTTGATGCAAAGAAAAGTTGCTCAATACCTTCAGATCCCAGGAGGAGATGCTTGTGTAGGCTCATGCTCTCTACACACTGCTGGTGGAGCTGCCAAATCATGCAATGGCAGCCTCTGGAGGTCATCTAGTCAGACCATGCCCAAAGCAGGGTCGGTTACTGCAGGTTGCCCAGGGTCACATCCAGTCAGGTTTGAATATCTCCAAGGACAGACACCCCATAACCTCTTTGGGCCAGTACTTGAGCACGTTTGTTTGCACTGAAGTGTTTACTCATGGAATTTCCTTTGTTTCAGCTTGTGCCCATTGTCTCTAATCCTTTCACTGGGCACCACTGAGAAGAGTCAGGTCCTATCTTTACATTCCTCCCTCAGGTACCTAGGCACATTGATGAGCTCCCTCTTCCCTGCTGAACAGTCCTGCATTCCTGTACATCAGATGCTTGAGTCCTCTAAACATCTCAATGGCCCTTCACTGGACATGCTCTGTTATGTCCATGTCTCTCTGGTACTGGGAGCCCAGAGCTGGACACAGTCCTCTGGATGTGTCCCACGAGCACTGAGCAGAGGGGCTGGATCTCCCCCTGCGGCCTGCTGCCCATTTGCCATCTGACCCAGCCCAGAGCTGGCTTATGGCTGGCTTGCTGTCCACCAGGAGCCCAGGCCCTTTCTGCCAAGCTGGTACCTGGGCAGTCAGCCCTCAGCCTGAGCTGCTGCAAGCCATTGGTCTGGGCAATATGTAAAACTCTTCAGAAACAAGGGAAGAGTCTCAGTTCTGTGCCCTTTTACATGTGCACGGTCAGGCTGTCCCACAGAGAAACTTTCCTCCCTCTCCCCCGAGGACTGGGCAAGCAGGAGAGGAGATTGCAGCCAGCTACTGGAAAAGGCTTTTTAATGGCAAGGAAAATAAAGCAGTGGAAAATTATGCAAGGAAACTGAAAAGTCTGTCACTTAGACAAGTGCCTGACAGGAATGTATTAGGCCTAGGTGATGCTGCTGTCATGCAGGGGAGAGGATTAAATGAACTTTCAAAGCCTTTGCCATGGTTATCAGCTAATTCACTATATGGAAATGGTGGCCTCAATATTTGAAAAAACAAACAAAAAGACAAACCAAACAGAAACCTCTGTTGTTCTAAGTACGGCACCTATCATCTGACACAGCACTGGAAAACAGCTACTTATTCCCAAAAAGGCATTTTATGGTCTTCTTTGTAGGATCCTGGTGTTCTGCAAACACTGACAATTTATCTCTGTAGGGCTCACGAAGATGAGGAGGAAATACTGGCTTTCATGATTATTCATGGCAGCTGAGGTGTAAAGAAATAAAAGTCAAAATTGTTAGAAAAAACCATAAGTATGGTTTCTCATTTGAGAAGCTTAAGAATGGTGTGGCTTTCAGGATCTACAGCATATCTTCAAAGCACAGCTCCCACAATACTGAGTATTCACCAGATTCCAGCTGTCAGGGTTTCCAGAAAAGCACTTACCATCTGTGAAAAGTTTTGAGATGAATGACTAGCCCAGCATTTCAGAGGAATGATGTTCAAGATAATAACAACAAAATCCATAATAGCAACAAAACCCAATACCAGGACAACACTCAGTTTCCCAAACCACAGCACAATCCTTTCCTATCTTGAAATCCTCTGCCATCACCCTCCAAATTCCACAGTTTCTGCAATGAGGTAACCATGATTCATCCCACACCATGTCCATTCTGTGCAGTGAAAAATAAGAAAAAAGAAAAAACAGTCTGTGGTCATGCAATTAGAAACTGGATGGTAATGCACACAGTGGACCTGAATTACAGCAACTTTAGTTCTGGCATGCTCTCTCCTGGCTTGATAATTATGGTGTTCTTTTCTTGTGGGTTTATTTTTTTACTGTTTCAAGTAATTTCTTAGGTTTTTGCAAAAGCAAAGTGGAAAGATAAATCCCTCATACGGAACCAGCCGATCCACAGCTGGGTAAACAGCAGAACTGGAACTTTTATACCTTCTGCACATTTCAGTGAGTCTATGGAGATACACTGGCGGAGCTGCTAATAACAACACACCATTATCTTCAGGCAGTATTTACGTTTTTGCATCTTCAGGCACAGTTTATCCATTCCAGAAGGAAATAGTGGTACACTTTCTTTCCTTGAAAAAGATATTCCTCAAACAAATTCACATCTCCTTCTGTCAAGCCAGCTTCTTTCCCTCAGGTTTTGTTAATTTTATAGGTATAATTTTACAGGTGTAACAGCACGTCGGCTATCCCTCAGTTACAATAAAATAAAGTCATGTTGTTAAAGGAGGGTCATTGGGCTACATTTGTCTCCATTTATGTCAGTGGCAAATAACCCACCACAAATCTCTAAGTGGACAGGAAACCTTGGTAGCTTCTTCTTGAAGCTTTGCATGGTTCCTGTGCTGCATTCTGAACCTAAATTAAAACTGAGAGCATAGATCTCAGTTCAGATCTTCCACAGGTTTTGTGTACAGCCAATTACACCGACTCCTGTACAATTGTTTCCAGATAAGTAATACCAGCGAGTACACTGGCAAGTAATAACAGGTTTATATAAATACCTTTTATCATTTAAGTATGGATGGTTTCCCAGGTTAAAAATTCATAAATGATCTAATACGTATGTCTACACTACATATAAAGGCCCAATTCACTTCTTCTTCTTGGCAATGTAGACCTCTTACCTCAGTCAAAGTCATCACAAAGACACTAATAAAACAATTAGATCTGAAGTGCCTATAATTATTTAGTAACTTCAGACCTGTATACAAATGGGTCTTCCAACTCTAAGTATACAGAAAAAGCCTACTGCATCTCCCTGCAGATGAAAAGAAATCGAGGCTTGAAGTATTGCATTTGGGATGTAGGAGCAAGAATCACAGAATCAATCATCCAAAATAAATGATATTATAATTAATATCACTCAGAAGTTGTACTAAAGAAGAAGAGCTGAAAGCATATGTTTAAACACGCCAAATGGGTTAGGGATGTCTTACATGCAGCTCACTGTCCTCAGATATGCACTGATTGGGTTGTATCTAGGGCTAGCTAACCTGCAAAGCCAGCCAGAAGAATGTATCAGAGAAAAAAAGGACATATTTTTGCCATGATGGGTACTACTTACAACCCCAGTGACTTACGCCATAAATCCAAGTAACATAACACTTTTACAATTTCTTTCTTTCTATTGACTGGGCAAAATCCCCAAAAGACACAACTCTTAAAGAAGCCTTTCAGCCAAGTTGAGTTCTGTTATAGCCCATGGAACAGCAACAGCAAGCGAAGGGGCCAAAATCTGGTGTCATTGATAAGGCTCAGTGATATGGCAGGAACAACAGTCCTTGACCAGTAGCAAATAAAGCACGTCTAATTGGTATCTGAATCTCACTTGAACATCTCAACAGCCCTTCACCAGACTGGCTTCAGTTACACCCATGTCTCTTGTACTGGGGAGCCCAGTCCTGTCTGTCTGCTCCCCTTAGGAAAACATTGCTGTGCTGTTCTGTTCCATCCTGTTCCAGATTTTCATTCTGCACCCATCCATATGCAAAATGAACACATTGCAGTTTGGGAAATAGCCTCATCTACATGTTTGCTCTTTAATTTTTTCATAGGTAGAGAGTTGGAAGTCCTCCTGAAAATCACCCGATGAGATATATTTCCTCGGAAAAGTGAAGGCCAAAGCAATATACTGCATTGAAGGTAGGCATTCCAGCTACTTGTAGTTGATCTGAAGTTAGTGGCCACAGCAGAGTGGGCTCAGAGGAATTGATTTCAGTGTAGGACAGGAGCTCGAGAACAGTTCTGGGAATGCATATATGTTGTCAATGTACACTGAAATCCTGCCTGTTCTTATGCTCTCATTAGCCATAAAAGCCAGAGGACGGCTAGTGCGAGGTCTCTCTGCACAGTAATCTCACGTTCATTCGGTTGTGTAGGCAAGCCTCTCGTGTCTTATTTCTTCTTCTGACGTATACTCTCAGGTCAACCTCCAGGAAGAGTCTGTCCTGCACAGAGAAGCCTCATCACTATTGTCCCTCCATCTTTCCAACATTGTGTCTCTGATATGAATCTACCCAGCTTAACACAGGAATTTAGTGAAGGGAATTGGACGTGCAGATAAGATACATTTTCCTGGGTCATTTATTTGGCTACACTGCAATAAGTATGCCTATCTAGAAAATGTTTCCTGTTACTTAAAGGCATCACTGAGGAATGTTTAATTCTTAGCAGAACTGCAGTTCTTGTTCTGCGCAATCCAGATGATATAAATAAATAAACCATGAAAAGTTCAGAGAAGACAAATCACCAGTCCATCAAAATGCTTGATAAATTAGCTCAACTGACTGGACTACAGGCATGTTCCATGAATCATCATCACCAAGAGTAAATAAATTCAGATTAAGCAAAACTTGATTGAATCATGCTGAAGTTTGGCACTTCACAAAACAGATCAGTCTGAAGTGTCACATTAGGAACACATAATCTCTTAAAATTTATGAGTGTTATTGCACACCACATATGTTTCTAGGTTACTGTGTTCAGAACTGGATGCTCTGAGTGTACAAGGTTTGCCTGCTATTACACATTTTAAACTCCAAAAACCATTCTCCTTGCTCTCATCTTTGGGATACAGAATAAACTTTTACAGTAGTAAACTTCCTGATTGCTTCCTCTCCTCCAGACAAATTCCCAGTTCCTCCCAGGCGGGTTTTGGTTCCATCTGATTATTCAATGTTGTTTGCTAACACATCTGTAACATGTTGTGATATAGTCAGAATGTGAATGGACTGCAAGCTGAACTCAGTCACTTCAGCCATTGGAAAGAATCCTCAGCTTTTTCAATTCAGTGACACAATCCTCACACCCTGATCATTCTATCAATCTTCATTGATAGCTGTACTTTAGAAACAATACATGCCCATGGGAATCTTTTAAACAACAAATCAAGACAAGAAATAACTTGCCCATGTTTTATCAATAATTACTTTTGTTTAACATTTATATTATGGCAATATCCAAAGGTCATAACCAAGTTGGAAGTCCAGATGTACTCACTGCTATGGAGATGGGAAGGTAAAGTCCTTTACAAAGCAAATTCAAAATGATAACCATTTGCAACTCTGATGTCAAGCTCTCCTTTGTTGTAATGGCATAGAAACCTCAAATATCTTTGCATTCAAGATTTTCATTGTGCTGCAAATATTGGCTGAGAACAGAGATGTTATTATCAGCCTTATTATACCAAGAGGCATAATATGCTGTTCAAGTCCCAGACAAACACTGTGGGGGATTCACTTTTCAGTCTGTGATGGCAATGATATTTTACAGAACACTTAAAAGAACAAACCAGGATTTACAGCCAGCCTTATGGATTGTGGGTCAACATTGTCAGAAGCTGATATTTATAACCTGAGTGTCATCACACAGGCAACAAAGCCTCATGTCTTCATCCAAGCAGCCAGGTGCATTTTCATCTGGAAACACTGATTTTCCTCCATACACCCCAAACCATGTGTTCCTAAAGGAAGTGACAGAGTCTTTGGAGGGCCCAAAGCTATGTCCCAAGAGCATGCAGTTAGAGCCATAACATGGCTTAATTTTAAATATGTTTGGTGTAAGTCAAAGTATGCTCAGTGTAAGTAGTTTCTACAGCTATAGAAGTGAACAAAAATTCTTAAAAGATTGATTTTGTACCAAAGTCCTGTCCTAAAGGCTAAGAAATGTTGCTGGACACAATAAACAAGGCATACACACACACATCTGCATAGATGCACACACATTAATAACATTTCTTTCATTTTGACTCCGCTCTGAAATAAGCTGAGTTTCTCGTGAAACCCGAAATTCACATTCCCTGAAACAAACGTGCCCTTGGTGACCCTGACACCCCAGCTGCACAGGGCAGCTTCTTCTGCTGGCTGCAGGACATGGCACAGTCAGAGGTCCTCTGCTTGCTGACGTGGTCTCCGTGATGCTCAGTTAACCTTTAAATCAGCCCCAGTGATACTGAGAATGGAGAGCAGAATTCCACTGCTGCTCTCCCTGCCACCATGCCTTGGCTGGCTGAGGTACATCTTGGCACGCATTTGTCCAAGGAACTGCAGAGAAACAATCTGCAAAGCATGAATCTGTGTCAAGTTCTCTCTGGAAAATACAGCACAAGGTGGGACGTCCAAAAGCAAGCACAGCCAGTGTGTGCACTTGGCAGGGTGCACGGGGAAAAGCATACGGAAGAACGAGGGCCAGTGGAGCAAATTGGAAGGGAAGAAGAACCTTTGTAAGAGTGGAACAAGGACTGCTGCATCTCAAACAGCTCTTATTTCCAGGCACAGCAGCTATACATCTGCTGTACTTGTGGCAGATTGTGTGAGTCACAAATAGGATTTCACAGTCAGCGGCAAACTTGTGAGCCATAAAACCCACTCCCTTCAATTACAAAGTGATCACCTCACAGGGATGCTGTAGGGCTGATCAACAGATATTTATAGAGCACTCTGAGATCCTCGGATGCAAGTCAGTATAAAGAGCTAGAGATTTTTCAGAATGTTCATAGACCACCTGCTCAGACCAGAAGCCCTCACTTTTAACATCGCTTGAGCCAGCTACCAATCTGATATCTCCACGGGAATTTCCTAAAACAGATGTGGCTGTCACATTTAATCTCTCTTTTACTAGGAACTCTGAGAAAAAAGAACTCCTGGAAAAGAAATAAACCAAATTGCATTAAAACTGGTGGTGAGAAGAAGCCCCGTAACTCCGTTCCCACAGCTCATGGATTCTCCATCTGTACCTTTCAGAAAGCTGCCACAGCGACTAACTCTACTGGCTTCACAAATTAGACCTGACCTAGATTCACTGGAGTTGTTGTCGTTGGAGCTGTGGTTAGTGTAATATTCTGACTGCAGCAAAGTTCAGCACTGCTCTACAAAGCAGTGTTTTGAAAAGAAAACAAATATAGTGGAATTCATGTTCCCCTGTACTCACAACATGCTGACCCTCTTCTTTATACCAAATGAATGTCAGAGAGTCAAATGGTGAAGTGTAAATGACGGCTGCATTCTCATAACTCCATAGTATGCTCTTGAAAAAAATTACTGCTTCATTTCCTCTTACTCTTTATTACAGAAATAACAAACTCTAGAAGACCAAAGGACAGCATGATTCTGAAAAACAGAGGTGGTTACAATTAAGCATATCATTAAGTGCTTTGTTGAATTAAGGTTAAAAAAATTGAAATTTAAAATCATGTTAGCTAAGGCTAAAACAGTTCAGAGGCTTTTTATAAACTGTTCTGAACCATGTGAAACTCTTCGGAGCATGGATCTGGACTGGCATCCCTTCAGAATAAGGTTTCTCATGATGTTGCGGACTTTCTGTATTGCGTACAGAAACTGAGCACAAATGTCCCAACATGTTACAGAGACTTAAAACCTTTTCTTCCATGATAACAGTGGGAAACGTTAATTAGAATCTTATTTAGTGACCTAGTTTGGTGGGGTTTTGAGGTGCATTGTTGTTGTTGTTGCCATTTTATTGAATTGGCTAACTCTTAAGTATAGTCCAAAAATGTCAAAGTGAATCCAAAGGAAATAGTTTCTTGATCCTTCATTCACTCGTGAGAGATTTCTTAACAACCAGACTGTGTTTGGAGAGATATAAGAATGTGTAAGCTCCCAGTCACACCCTCAGATGGCCAAGTCAGACCTTTAAGACAAACCTGAGATACATTTCAGGAAAGGCATCACCATTGCACAGTTACACAGTTACAGCGAGTGAATCAGAGATGGACTGTTGCTGCAAACAGTTCATTATCGGTGTTAAAGGGGTGGGGGATGCTGTCCCATACAAAATGATGATGTAAGCTTTAAACAGCCTATGGAAATGTTTTTAAATTGCGTTTGCTGCATGGGCAGTTATTAAAGAATGAAAGTTTTAAGTTGATTGTTTTTCACTAAGAGAATTTTTTTTAAAAAAGTAAGGCTCGGTGTGGCATGAAATATTTATCTTTGTGCTAAAGTTTGTTACTAAAAGAGGAGAAGTTGCTAAGGCAATACCATTGGAGAAACACACCTTGCTGGCAGAGTGTAAGGGTTACTTGTCTCCTAGGCAGTGCCCTTCCAGGCTGTATGCTACAGACAGCCCAAGCAGAGAGAGATTTGTCTTAAACTGCCAAGCAGGCAAATTTTGCACATGGTGGGTTTACGAGGTAATGGTAACGGGTCCAATGCAAACGTGGGAGCGCGTGCTCACAGTGTCTGTCCTGAGGAGCTTCAGGAAGCTGGCTCGGTGTGATGAGCCTTTCACTGCCTCCCTTTGGTACTGCTGGCCTGTGCGGACGTACCTGTGCTGGGACCCTTCCTTTCAGGCAGCTGCTTCTTCAGTCACCCAGGGACCCTCAGCTTCCTCACTTCCAGGCTGCCTTTAGAGGGAAACTTTGCTCTTCTCCTGGTGGAGCAGCTGCTGCAGCTGAAGTGGAGACTGAAGAACTGTGAACCCTAGAGGCTCTGATGTACCAGCTAAATCATTTGCAAGAAGTATGAAGACAAAACGAAGGCTCTGATGTTGGATGGCTCCATAAAGACCAGACAATGCTGGTATTGCACACTGAAGAAGCAGAGAGCCACGTGTAGGAGACAGGAACCAGTAACCTTTGGTTCTGCACTGAGATGTGCAAGTGCTTGGAGCCCTGATGGTCCTCTATGATCAGAGCTGGCCTCAATACATATGTTAGCTCCCCAAAATCTTCCCACCCAAATCTCTACAACCTCACCCACAGTGGCATCCAAGGACCTACGTGAGCTTTCTCTCAGGACAGAGCATGGTCTGTCCCTCTTTTCTAGGAAGCAGAACTGACCTGCAAGGTCACACGTGACTGAAGACAAAATGAGGAGCTCTTCTGTGTATCTTGAGATAACTCCTTCTGCTTGTGGGGATTAAGGATGTTCTGGAGGACAGGAAGCATTCATTTTGGGGGCTATGTGGTGGATATCGTAGTGGGTCATCTGTGGCACTCAGAAGGAAGCAATGCCTCAGCTCAGGAAGAACCAGCAACGTTGCACCCCTCTCTGCCCTGACCTATCCGTATGGAGTAGAAATTGCAGGCTGCTCGCAGCCATTTGCCTTCTTTGTTTCTAAAATCGCAGCTTCCAGGTGGCACTTACTCAAAACTAAAGCACAATATGGGTCGATGTCAGCAAGTCACAACTCAGGCAAACACAGTAATGGATATTGCAAGTAAGTCTCAGGGAGGCTGATCTTGCCAGGTTTTATATGGCAGATTGAGGAGTAGCTCCAGGACTTCCAAGAGGCAGAAGTCAACGAGACAGCAGACACACAGCATCAGGCTGTTTGGGTAGCAAGGGGTGGCAGAGGCTACCCAGGTGTGATGTGTGCTGTGTGGTGTGACTGTAGGGATGAGAAGAATTAGACAGCAATCAGAAACTAATCCAAAGAACTGGGAGGTGGACTCACTGGAACAAGAACGTTCAGCATCAGAAGCAGTTCTCAGGCTGTTACAAGCGCAATTTCAGTGTTGTTAGCATCTGTTTGAAACCCAGGGTCAGCTAAGGCTCCTGTAACGCCAAACTCCCAGGAAAATAAAAAAAAAGTCAGGAAGTGCCAAGAAAGGAGACAATCCTGGTCCCTGTGGCAGGCAATGATGACAACACTGGAGCTGCCCCACCACCACAACACTGAGCAACCCTGACCTGAAGCTCACTGACCTGTGTATAGAACTGTGCAAAGTGTTGCATGGCCCTGGGCTGCTCCAGGGTGCTGGGAGAGCTTGTGAGCTTGGGTCATCTAGCCTGAGAGGTTTCTCCTGCCCTCCTGCATGCTGGTTTCATAATCAAAATCAGTTTTCCACCTACACTGAAATAGATTTAATACAGGAGAGGCTTTCTCATATTCATGCTTTCTGAGTAAATTGTTTCCAAGGAAGGACCGCTCTGCTTGCTTGCGTGCAGCTTGTTTTCTTTTTTCGAGATGGGGGTTCCTGTGTCACAGGTATATGTATATCTATGGAAACAAGAAATAATCTCAACAGTTCTTTCTAGAATAAAGGACCTGGATTAGCTTTGGATGAGCTTTTTCTCACTTGCTTAAAACAAGCAGTAGTTTTCTCATCTTCCTGAAATTTGCGCAGAAGAAAAAATGGAGTCAAAACACGCTGCACTGTGCAAGCATGAAGCATGTTCTCAGTGAGAGCAAATTGTCTGAGAATATGTCAAACCAGGGGACATGCTGTTGCTGGATTTCCTCTGACTTTGTTTTCTAGATACACAGAGGCCTGAGAAGTGTAGGGAAAGAAACATGGGGGCAGGTTCCAAACACAAGTGAAATGGCCTTCAGATGCTCCAAGTTAGCTGCCTGGCAGCACAGAACTAGGCTCTTTAGCCACGATTTCAAACCAACAGCCATAACCTGCATCCAAGCAAGATCCTCTCTCTCCATGCCTCCATTCAGGCCAATATCAGAGAGGTCAAGCCCGCTGCCAGTGGCCCCACTGTCACTGGGAAAGCAGCAGCGGGAGTGCATTATCTCACGATCTTAAATCCAAACCTGCAGTCCTGAAAACCCTTTTTGTCTGTTGCTTATTGCTACTGAAATACTTTAAAACTCCAAAGCACAGCCATGCATCTCCTGTAACATAGTGTCCCTGCAGCACAGACACCTACACCTGAGCTAGACATTGGTTGTGTGTCCACTTGCAACCAGTGTGGCTCATTCAGAGCAGCTCGTTAAAGCAGAACACCTGGTGCTGAGGACATGAGGTGCACACCGCAGGTGATTCAGGGGTTATTTGGGCTAGTCCTGTGGGCTGAATGCCCTTTTGCGTTTGTGTGCATTAGGCATACTCTTGTGGCTCAGCTTTTGCATTATTTTTATCTGAAAGGAATACAGTTCTCTGCCTCAGTGTAAACCAAATCAGCCAGTCGGGAGGATGACTTCAAAAGCACAGTCCCAATCCCAAATAAAATGCTGATGAAAACATACCCACCGCAGGATCCTGTGAACAGGGTCCATAGGGTTGGTTCATTCAGCCCATCTCAGACATCGGTGTTCAGCAGGGGACAAAAGGTTGACATTTTACAGTCTGTAGCAAAAGAAAGCCAAATACATGAATGATCCTTTCCTGCCTCACACTCCATGGCTCTGGGGTATGGTGACTTACTCAATGATAACGCTGCCTCCAGGGCTTGCAAAGGTGAACATCACCTTGTGTCCCTTGCAGCTGAGCACCAGGTGCAGCGGGTGCAGGGGTCACTGAGCAGTCAGCTCACCACAGACAGCAACCTGTGCACCACAAGTGAGCGGCACTTGCCACTCTGTGGAGCCACAGTCAGGCAAAATGAAACATGGGCTGCGCAGTTCGGTTCCTTGAGCTCCAGATGGCCTTCCTGTGGTCCACAGGAGTTCCACTTTGTCCCACTGGGGACTTGTTGTCAGACATCACTGAGTTAAGTGCCTTTTGATGCACTTACCTCCCTCCTCAGTTTTATTGCTGCAAGTGCCACAATAGCTTATGGAGAGCCTTTGCCTCCCAGGAAAGCAGGCATGTCGGGCAGGACATTTACATAACGAGCAGGTTCATGGACAAATGGCACTGCTGTTCTGCCTGGGGTTATGGGAGGTTTCACGTTCTTCTTCCAGGAAGAGCTGGAAGGTCCTGCAGCTGGGCTGGCCTCAGCTTTCTGTAAAACTTCAGCTGGAAAAAGCTAGAACAGATGGCCTGTAGGTACGAGACCTTGCTGAAGTGGGAAGCAAGGGCAAGGCAGGTCTGGACCAAATCCTCTGCAACACCTTCCGTCTGTTGGGTTCCTGTCAAATTCTGGCTGTGCTCAGATCATTTGGATAAACACCCAGAGAGAAAAGTGGGCTTTCTGAATTTGTTTAAATCCATTGTCAACTTATTCATTCTTTTGACTTGGCAATATTCTGCAATAGACCTTTTCCAGTATTTAAATGAGCATTATCTGTAAAAATATTTTTGTTCTTTTGAACACATTCACCAGCTGGCTGCAGTCAGCGGTCATGGCAGTAGGAATGTTGTCAAGAAAGGATCTTAGCTGTGTTTCCAGCTGCCTGTGAGGCTTTGCAAAGAAAAACAGATCATATCTATCGATCTTAAACTAACACATTAAGACTCCAGGATTTTCCAATCCATCTGGTGCAAAAAGAAAAGGTCAGCAAGAATGTAAGTCTGAGTCTGGCTCCAGGCAAAGGGGACCTTCCAGTAAGCATTACGTGCAGACTTTCCACCTCCAGCCTAATGAGGTTTGTGGCCTCAACTCCAAAGTGAGTCTACCCACCAGTCAGTGGAAGTGATTAAACCACTGAGCTAGGTCCAATACCCTCATTTAGATCCTATTCAATATTTCATTAAAGCTGCAGAAGCAGTACTAGCAGCAGGAGCGGATTCTCTTCTCCCAGAGCTGACAAGTCACCGAAGACATCAGTGCCACGTCCCCACCGGCACTAAGCTCACAGTAGGGTGGTGTGGGACAGCCAAGAGGGCCAGGCAGGTGTTGTGCAGGGACATGGACAACGTGCCCAGGTGGCAAAAATCCTCTGTTCCATCACAGTTCAGGTCACCACGAGCCCAGGGCAGGGTGTGCGGCCATGGGAAGCGCACCACAGCGAGTGCGTGGCCCCAGCCAAGCACCTGCACATAGCCCAAGCCTCTACACAGCACTGGCACCTTCTCATGCTCCTTAAATAACACGGTGCCATGCACACCAACGGAACAAAGCCTGTCTCTCTCACACAGCCTCAGAGTCAACAAGTATAGCCAGCAAACCCAAAGTTAACTGGTTATTCATAACTCGGCCCTAAGGTGATATTAGTCATCCACCCACCTCCCACCCCAACAGGAAATTCCCAGCAGGAAAAAAAAATGATTTATCTGATTCCTTCTGGCAGACCAAAGTGGATCTTTTGCCTTGGATTCTGCCACTGTCAGGGCACCCACAGCAATTCTCCCTGGGCTTACCGTTGGAAAATACAAAAGCACTGTGTCAGTGATCGTGTGTCTGTGGAGCAGAGCAATGCCTTGCAAAAACATTCAGATGAATTTTGGATTACTACCTTGGGTGCTAGAAGCCTTATCAGCAAAATGCTCTGGCTGAGACCATTAGCCATAACTACAGGAGCAGTTATATTGGAGGAGTCGCATCCCAACACAGTTATAGCACTTTGCTCTTTAAGTTATCCCAGTATCTCTGTATGAACTTCACAGTGCCATTTAATGAGAAAATACATAAAGATCCCAGGTTAGAAATGGGGAGTGACCAGTGATAATTCCAGGGTAAAGGTAAGAACAGAAATGGGTAAATGCAACTCCCAAAATGAATATGTCTGCCTATAATTTTTTTCTTAGCAAAGTAGCTTAAAAAGAGAGGGAAATGTATAAAAGCTTGAAAATCCTCTAAGCATATCTCCACCTATTTTCTTTCAAAGCAGCATTAGGGAAAGAAAAAAATCTGATTGAAGAGTAAGAAAGAAAAGTGATGAAAAATACATCTTTCACAAATTCAGTATGTTCCAAGCCCCCGCTAGATAAGTAGGATAGTGCAGAGCTGGTGAAAACACATTGCCTGAATGCACTGTCAGCAGCAGCTCACCATTCCTTGCAACGTCACCGAGGATAACGAGTTATTTTTGTTCTAACGGTGAGTGGGAAATCAAAGCAGAGCTCTGTGGTTTAGCCAAGCCTTGGGGAGCCCGGGGAGACACCCGGCTCAGAAAGCCCAGCGAGGCTGTTCCCAGCCTGTGTGCTGCCATCTCTGGCTGGAGCTGGAGCAGCGAGAGCTTCCCCAGGGACAGGTCCATCAGCCCTGAGATGGGAAGGCTGTCACAGGCTGGCATGGGAGCTGCTCCTCTGGAGGTAGGAAGCCGTTGTTACAGGGAAACGCACAGGTGGGCACTGCATTCGCAAAGCCTCCTCCCTGCTGTGTGCACAGCAGCAGCACCTTCCCTGGCAGCAGGGCAGCCTGGCATGTGTAACTCAGTGCAGATACAGTGTCCTGGGTGATGCCACCAGCCCTGAGAGACGCCAACAGATGTGCCATGAAGCCCACTGGGACCAAGATCCCATCCGCAGCAAGGAGAGGGATATGCAGGGGGGCCTTGGGGAAAGGGACGCTGGAGGAGGACAGCCTCCCTCCCATGCACTCGCAGCAGCAGAGCCAAACAAGGGCAAGCACCAAGAGAGGCAAGCAGGGGCAGTGCCTGCAGGAAAAAGCATCCCTGGGGACTGCGGGGCTGTGGCCCATGGGCAGCACTAAGGGAGTGTGCCTAGAGGCACGGGGGCTTCAGACACACAGCACCAGCATCAGTGGGACCTGGTGGGGTGAGCTTGGCACCCTGAGTAGGAAGTCTGAGCAGGTTCTGGAGACCTGGCCGTCAGCAGGCAACCAGGGCTTACTTGTCATAGAACCATACCGTAGAATGGTTTGAGTTGGAAGAGACCCTAAAGGTTACCTAATTCCAGCCCCCTGCCATGGGCACGGTTGCCACCCACTAGATCAGATCCCACCATGTCTGCACTTGGTTACTTGGGCTCTCATAGGGCTGTGTTTTAATGCTGGGGGGGTGTCTTGTAAATTAGGCTGCAGTACCAGCAGAGCTGGGAGGTGACCTCTCCCCCTGCCTCAGCCTGAGAGACTGACGAGAAAGCTGGAGGTGATGTGCAGGACTGCAGGGGCCAGGGCTGGAGGAAGCAGTCGAGGAGGCATCACCCCCTTGCGCCCTGCAGCCCTGCAAAGCGCTGCCAGCCACCCACTGCCGGGAGCCGGACGGGGTGAGGAGCGAGGGCGGCCGGCGGGCGGTGACGGGGCTGGCGGGGGTTGAGTTACCGGCCGCGGT
>VXAV01008924.1:133036-167390 GCA_013399715.1 Alectura lathami | reverse complement strand
AAAAAAAAAAAAAAAAAAAGAAGAGAGAGAGAGGGAGAGGGAGAGAGAGGGAGCAGATTATCTGGGTTCTCAAGAGTAATCATGAATCTGCATAAACTTGTTTTTTGAGTGATCAGCCTTTTTCCTTATGTAACTGTACCGAGATCAAACACTTGTAGCCAGCAGGCAGATCCCACTGCTTTCCCTCCTTGCATTTCTGGTGCTCTGTGCTGTAAAACAAACCGCTGGCACTCAAAGGGCACAGCAGTGGTTTTTTTTTTTTTTTTTTTTTTTTTTTTTTTTTTCAAATCCTGCAGCTTTTCCACCCCATTTACCACTTATTATGTTACAATTGATTATTTTTCTTTTTAACTTGTGAAGACCAGAGGGGTTCAGAAAATAAATTCAAACAGGTTAGAATAGAAATTGAAACACTAAAGCAAAAATTGCCCTGTTTGGAAGCCTATGTTTGTATACTACAACGAGGACATGAGTCAGCAGCGTGCCCTGGCAGCCCAAAGGGCCAACCATATCCTGGGGTGCACCAGGCCCAGCACTGCCAGTGGGGTGAAGGAAGGGATTGTCCTGCTCTGCGCTGCCTGGTGCAGCCTCATCTCGAGCACTGGATGAGGGTTTGGACACCAGAATATTCGGGCATAAAACTATTAGAGAGTTAGGAGGGCTACAAAGAGGGGGAAGGGTCTGGAGGGCAAGAGGTGTGAGGAGCGGCTGAGGTCCCTGGGTTTGCTCAGCCCAGAGCAGAGGAGGCTGAGGGGAGGCCTCATGGCGGCCTACAGCTTCCTCCCAGGGGAGCGGAGGGGCAGGCGCTGATCTCTGCTCTCTGGGGACAGTGACAGGACCCGAGGGAACGGCATGGAGCTGTGTCAGGGGAGGGTCAGGCTGGGGGTTAGGAAAAGGTTCTGCCCAGAGGGTGGTGGGCATGGAACAGGCTCCCCAGGGCAGTGGGCACGGCCCCAAGCTGCCGGAGCTCAAGGAGCGTTTGGACACCGCTCTCAGACACAGGGTTTGGGTTTTGGGTGGTGCTGTGAGGAGCCAGGAGTTGGACTCAATGATCCTTGTGGGTCCCTTCCAACTTGGGATATTCTATGATTCTAAGAAGGAGTGGTACCTGAACTGAAGTGGCCCAGCTGGCAGAATAAAGCAAATATGATACAGATACGTCCTTTTTCAGACCATTACAGTCTATATCTTTGATGATGGTGTTGCATCAGCTAAACACAAAACCAGAAGACTGAGCACCCAAGATCAGATGCCAGTGATCTACCATAAAGTTCTCAGTGGGAAGTAACTTACCCCCCCAAAAAAATTTCCTTTGAACACTCTCCCCTCAGGTCAATTAGGATTTGATTTAGGCCATGAATCGTGAGGGAAACAGGTCCTTTCTAGTCTTACCAAAATAAAACTCCTAGAGATTTCAGCATAGCCTGCACAAGCAGTGAAGTCAGATGTTGCTCGCTGTCTCCAAGAACCAAAAAGCCATATACATGGCCCCAAAGATTGGCTTAAATAGCCCAAATTATTTATCCAAACTTGAAACATTTTGCTAATGTTTTTCACTTCCGGAGGGCAGGCTCAAGTTCTCTGCTGGGTCACAGGCACAACTTCACTAGTCTTGTTCCTTCTTCATATCTCATGCATCCGAGCATCAAATGCACATCCAGCGCATGGCACCGCATTGGGTTACCCGTGGGATTGAAATACCACGAGAGAAAGAAGAAGAAGGAAGGGCTTGTATAGCACATCCATGCCCTCCAGTGGGTTTAAATTCTGCAAGGGCAGCAAAATCTCCCACTGGTGCCAAGGCCAGCATAGATCCCATCAGGTCTGTAGGTTCGGGGCCACCAAGCCGTGGTTTTGTCTCAGTTCCACAGACAGCAGATTCACAGAGTTTAAAAGCGGTGACTTCCAGGGCCGTTATTAGAAGAGACCTGTAAACGTGCCAAAAAGTCACAAATTTCCTCAGCTGTTGTTAGTTTAGCGTTGCAAAGGTTGGATGCAAACTTTGCAACACATCATTTCAATGACCTATAGATTATGTTCTAGATTTATTATTCATAGAGCTGACACTGTCATTTCTGCAAGTATTGAATGGAATGTGTCCAAATTGCGTTTTACTAAAGAAAATGAAATACCCCAAGAAATTGTGACTTTTATTGTACCAGTGGAAAGGAATTTTCATTATTGCTTTTTTATATAAGTGCTTTGGATCAAAGACACTAAATAAATAAAGTACTGAAATTTAATATGTTCTTATTATCATGACAATGACTCTGTGCAGTACACAGGAATTCCCTTCATAAACTTGACTAGCTCCATCTTAGAAGTAGCCAGACTTTGTTCCCACTCTCTGGAAGTGCGTTCCAGAGCTGCGCTGCTCTCCAAGGCTTGTTTAACTTCTAGCATAATTTTATTAACAGCTGCTTTATATGAGGTTTCTCTCGTGCCAGGACTCTTCCTTAGCTTAAAAAATTCATTTTCCTTCTAGTGGTTGCATGAGTCGTGTATATATAGGCAGCAATCATGTGTTCTTACAAGCTTATTTTCGGGGGATTATACCTGCCAAGACGCTTTTAGTTTTGTTTTTGCAAGCCTTGTTCCTCTGATCATCCTAGGGATGTAGCCTTTTTTCTGCTGTACTTCTGCTTAGATTTAACCTGTTTGAGCTGGCACTGCACAGTGTTATGTCCTGAATGAGGTTGCTTTTTAGGGCAGCATCAATATTTGCTTAGGCTTTCGGAATTTTTCACTGAGGAGGATGACAATTATTCCAATTAAGGAATGTTGTTGTCTTAACTCACCAAAAATACCTAGATAAGGAAGAACGAGGCACATCCTTTCTGCCATTACATGAAGCAACCTTTCTGCTATGGCTCAGCCAAGAATCCTCATTTCTTATTAAACAGAAAAGTGTTTCATCTCAAAGGAAAACTTCAATGTCTCAGAAGCCTTCACAAGGCGGGGTACTTGTTGAGTAACAGTACTTGCACCAGGCTTTTGCAATCACTGGTTTATAAAAGCAGGGCATCTTCAGTGCTGTAAAACTACAGGTCAGAACTGAAGTATTAGAGGACTCATTGGCCACTTTCTCCTGAATCTGAAACTTGAAAATTGTTGTGGTCAGCAATCTGCTTGCGATGGACAGTGAAACACATTGCACGTGGTATGTGCTCCTCCTGTCTTCTTATGGTCCCCTTTCTGGCATCGGTGGAGATGCTGCTGCTGCTCTCTTTGGGCTGAAAGCTCCAAAGTGCTTAAATGAGGATTATAGTAATACTTCAAATGAGGAAACTTACTTCATTGCCAGGAATGAACTGTTACAGAATCTTGATTTCTAGTACAAATCCAGGCTATTATGGAGATTCAGAAATGTCCTTGAGAAGCAATATGTTACATTATTTTCCTGAGATGTAAAATCTATATATAGATTGTGATTAAGCTTTTTATGTATGTTCAGATTTTGTCTTATTGCCTGCTTTATGATTCACATACTTTCACCAGTCGCAGATTCTCTCTTTCCCTGCAGACTATCTCACCCATTTTGAAAGCAATGTTTTCTTCACGTAGTACAGCATGATCTTCTTCACAATGCAAACTTAAGAACAAAGAACTTTGCACTTAATTTTCCAACTTTAATACCTCCAGTATTTGTACCTTTTTGTACAAGACTTGATGGGATTGCATGAAACTACAGTACCTGGTGCTCTTTGTGCTCAATTTCTTGTCCCCATAGTGTACTACTCACTCAAGAACACAGCATTATTCCACAATATGGAAATTAAATGCAAATACAGGGGAAAAAAAAAAAAAATTAACACAGGGAGAAGGAGAAGCCCGTGTATTCTTGCAAAAGTAGGTTTCTTTTTAAGATATATGTCAGGCTGATTTTCTATTTTTATAAGTGCTCTTTATTGAGGGGGAGGGGGAGGTTAAACACATTTTTTAGTTGAGCAAATAGCACAAGCGTCTTGTTCTCCCCCTCACAGATTAGGGACTAAGCAGCATATCAATAGCACTGGTAGGTGCTAAATCAATTTGACAGGGGGGTTGGAACTAGATGATCTTTAAGGTCCCTTCCAACCCAAACCATTCTATGGTTCTATGATTCTATGATTCTATGACCTTTCATCCCTTCCAAAGCAACCTCCATCCTCACAGGCCCCAGCTGTCCACACAGAAGCAGCAGAAAGCCCCTGCACTAACTGCTCTAGCTGTGCTGGTTATCCATTCCTCTCATAATATTCCTGACTTTAATCTACCTTTTATGGTATTTTCAAACAACATTCAACCCACAGTCACCACTCATATCCCTCAGTGAGGTGTTGTGCCCAAACTATTCTTTCCTCATCATGTTCTCCTTCCTGCCTTCCTGCCTGCCTGCCCTCCTGCCTTCAGAGCACTTGTTGCATTTGTATCAGCCCCATCAAGGTTTGTTGATCTCTTCACCCCTCGTACACAAAATCATGGTCATCAGCTGGAAGAGGCAACCTCCAAGCAAACTAGAAAGTGTTTTCTGAGATGGAATGAGGCAGAGGTCTGGCTGGGTAGCTGGTGCAGCAGATGGAGAACCATCTCACAGCCTCTGGTTGACCTCCCACTGGACAAGTCTGGAAATTAGCCTGCCTGGCGTCATCTCACCCTGTGCACAGAACCCTAAATCATGCAAGGCTTCACTTCGGTAAATGATTACATCTGGCGGGGCAGGCAGTGGCACACACCCAGCCCTTCACAGAAGCATAGGAGAAACATCAGCACCTCAGACTCTTTTTTCCTTTCAGGGTGCCAGTGGGGTTTGGCTTCTCAGTGAACCCTATCCAGAAAAAAACAGGGCTCATTTTTTTTCAGGGACTGGACAAAGTCTGCTATCAACCTGCTGTTTTCTTCTGTGCATCTCAAGAGTGCTGCCCATTTTCAGATGCCCAGTCCAGCATCTGCCTGGGGTGGCCACACTTGCAGGTGCTCTGTGTGGTGCGTGACTCTGCATAATTTTCTCACAGAGTATTCCCCCGATTGCACTGGTGGCCTTCAGAGAAATTTTAATCACATTTGGAAGACTGGTGGTACTCAAATGTCACAGGTCGCTTACCAGCAGCCACTGCTCTCCCCACCTTAAGTCCTGCCCTCTCGGTTACCCTCTCTCTGCCTGTGACGTGTCTGTTCCTGCAGCCCCCAGAATGTGATGAGGGGTGGTGTGGTTCTTGATTTAGGAATACAAATCCCACCAAATTCCAGTGTAAATTATCCTCCTAAATCACTATTTATGAAATTCACATTCTGTTGCATTCTAGGAAATGTTCTAAAGATTTAAACCCTAGCATAGACCCTGACGTGATCAGCCTTTTAATTATCAAGCACATTCTAATTTATTTCCATTGTACCAGTGCCTAGGCACCCCAGATCATGGGCCACCACCTCCGTACATTAGGTTTCCAAGCATGGCAAAAGATCACCCATCAAAAATGCAGTTTACTTTTGGGGAAAATCCATTCAATGTGTTGTTCCATTCCTTCTTCCTCCCACAGCAAAGCACAGCAGGGACATCTCAAACTGATCAAGCTGAGGCTGCTCCTTCCCTGACCCTTTATGTTCACCCGGCAGGAGAGCTGCCAGGCAGGACAACTGGCTTCTGCTCTCCTCGCTGGGAGCACTGGGAGCCCCGCGGCCAGAGGCCAGGCCCCAGCGGCACGTCCAGCCCCAGCTGCCCCTGTGAGCGCAGCCAGGCTCTAAACCCCCCTAGGCTAACCCGGGCTGGGAACGGGAACTTCTTGTCCTAGTGAAGCCCCAGGAGCAGCACTGAAACCATGCCCAGAGACAGGAGTCGTGCTGGGAGTGGGAGGCAGGAGGTGGGCTGTGACCCAGCAGCTGCCAGGGTTCGCAGTGCTGAGCACGTTTGGTCCCGAGCAGCCCCGTTTCCATCGATCAGTGCAGGAGCTGGGAGGCAGCTCAGAAGCACATCTCTCAAAAAATACAACTCAATCATTGTTTCTTGTGCTGAACTAAACGCTTTAGTTTGGCATCTGTCTACAAAATAAATTATTAGTCAAACGCTTTGCTAAAATGACTTCCTCCTACTTCAGCTGCAAGATAGGAGCTAACTATCGCACTTTCTGTGGAGGCAGTAACTGAAGATAAGTGTGGTGAGATGTAGAAAAATTGTGCCAGTTGGTGGGCTGAATAAATCTGTGCTAACCACATTTCAAAGGCTTCAAACGTATACCCACACTTGGAACAAATTTGCATTAATTGTTGGGGGGTGGGGCTACTGTATTGCTGGTCCTACGATCAGAGATGTTCTCAATACTTTATTTATCCCAATGATTACACACTTGGGGGCTGCTTAAACTTCTGCGTCAACAAAACACAGCTACACCGCATAGGAGAAACAGGTTGATTGAATCTGATATCACATTATTGCCACTGACTTCAGACACATTAAACTGTGGACCATAAATAACCCCAAAAGCCAGTGGATTTGTATCAGAGCTAAGCAGTCAGTGGTGGAGATGCTTCCTTGGTTGCTGAAAAACACAAGAGGTCTGTAGTCCATCAGTCCTAGCACAGTCCCATACTGGGCTACCAAATTACTTCTGGTTGTGTTAGGGTTTTTAATAGGATGAGCAAGATTCTTGGGATGAGTAAGAGCAGTATTTTAGAAGCACAGTTCTATTTATTGAAATACAGCACTGGTGCTCACTGCATTACAGACTTCATCTTACTGTCAGAGGTAAATCAGATTTGGATTATAATTAATTATATCTGCATATAAATCAGTACGGTGTTTAATACTAGTACAGTCACCCCACTATTTCCTGGATGGTCTCAACAACTTTTTCCTCCAAAGATCAAAAAAAAAAACCAAACCCAAAACCACAATTTTAGGAGACTCAGAAGTTATTTTATTAACTGTATTTATAAGTACATAGTTTGTTTCTGCATTTTTTATTGCAAAATGCTTTAAAAATTCTAACCTTCTTCAATAGTTTCAGCAGGGAAAGGGTATATGACAAATAAATGTGACTTACCCACAGTGTGAAATAGAGCCTGCATTTTAAATAGAATCTCATGCTTTTTGATATGGTTGCTATGAAAAATGGTAACTCTACTTAATCCTTCAAATAATCTCTGACCTGTATAATCCCTGGACTATGACACCTGTTTTCATGTGCTAGGAGAGATCAAAAAGACACCTCTCGCCAATAAGTCTGTATACTCCATTGTACTGCAATAAAAATGAAATATCCATTGATGCATCACACTAAAGGCTTAGTGTCAGATAAATCAACTCAAAACCTTTTGGTCCTCCCCTTTGATGTATCTGCTGTGCATTTCTCCTTAACAGTAACCATGCAGGCTTTGGAAGTCCAGGAGTGCAAAACAGCAGAAAAATCTTAAGAGTGAAAAGCATAGTGCTGTGAACATCTGAGAGCCACAGACACCTTAGAATCATAGAACTACACAATGTCTTGGGTTGGAAGGTATCTTACACATCCTCTAGTTCCAACCCCCAGGAATGAACTGGAGGCAGAGGGGGTGTGTGTATGTGCACCCCTGTGAACAGAGAAAGGATCACACCGATTACACCAGTCAGTTCCAAATATTGCCTTTGAGGGGAGAAACACAACTACGAGGGCTGCATTTCTCTCTGGGAGTGGGACAGGGAGAGATTCTGTAATATAAAGTCTTTCTCCATACAAGAAATATCCACTCAGAGCAGAGTCCAGGTCTTTAGAAAAGACTGGACATCTTGATTAATTTGTCAAGTAAAACATATCCAGAGACAATAGCATATGGCCTTGCACCATGTGAGAACTTTGGGCTGTTTGCCCCAGCACATGCAAGCTTCCTGCTCCTGTGTCAAGCCATGCTGCCAACATGGCAAGCCCCGTCAGCTAAAGCAACCTCTTGACAAAACCACCTGCACCCACAGAGCATGGATGGACTCTCCATGCCAAGACAACCACCATCTGCAGTAAAGGCCCCCCACGCCCCAGAGAGGAGTGGAAGAAGAAACAAAGAGAGAACCACACTTTCAGTGACTTCAATTTTTTTTTTTACCATGGTTTATTTTCTTGGCATCGTTATGGTATGTTTTCATTTGTAATTTTTTTTTTTTTTTAAAAAAACATTATTTGTAAAAGTGGCAACTGAATAACATAAAGCACAAACACAAAAGACAGTAAGCATTAATGGAAGCAAGCCAGATGTGAAATATTGATGTAGAAGAGTAAGCTACATGGATGCTTTTGTCACCCAGCACCATCTTCCTAACACCTGTATTAGCCTCAGAAGCAACCTGGTCTGGGTCTGGTGAAAATGCCATATTCTTTTTCCTTTCTTCCCCAAGAAATTTATTTCAATGTTTCTTTCTTCCTGATCTTGTGACAAATGTAGCTCTGCTCTAACCTAGAAGCCTCCCTAAGGCCTAGTGAAATGAAGAATGAGTCTACACTGAGGAACTTGTGAAGTAAACAGCGGAAAAACTATCTAGTAGCTATTCAGTCTGGGACTAACAAACACCCTGAAAAAGAGAACATTTTGGTCAGAATGTGAACATCCTGTAGTTTCAAATGAGGGGGAGCCAGGGCAGCTGAGACTCCGCTTCAATGACCTCCCGTCACTGATGAAACGAATAAATGCTGTTGTTGGCATCTGTGGGACAACACCCCAGGAACACTCGGCTTGGGGAACATTCTTAGAAGCAATGCCCACATTTGTCTTCCTGAGCAGGGGAAGGGGAGAAGAAAACTGGGACGAATGAATAAGCATTCTTCAAATCCTCTAACAAAGGAAAACAAAAAAGGATGAGAGCACACCACGTAAATAGGAGTCCCTTTCCACACTAAACACACTAAAAAACAGAGAAAAAAAAATTTGCGGAGGAAATGTGTTTTAAAACAAAGCTAACAGGGCAAGTCCCCGGGTGCAACTTAATGTCCTTACACTGCGCTATCAATGTAATTTTGCCTTTCCCCGAAAGGATGACATTATTACATCACCTGACACAAAACACTGGCAGGAAACACCGACTGCTACCCAGAACTTGTCTTCAGCAAGGCTGCCATTGGCAATGGCAGACGTAACACTGTTACACCGCAGCCTGGTACAGAAAACTCCCCAAGCCAATTTCCCAGCTGGCTGTATGACATTCAAGAACGCCCGTCTCTGCCTTCAGAGTACAGAAAGAAACACTGCAGGGAGAGGGAGCCCTTAATATTTACAAATGCAAAGGAATAAAGGCTTCCTCATGTTATAAGGTCTTTTTAATTATACCCACGAATACAATTAGAAAGGAAACGTAACCCTCATCGCGTCACATTGATAAAACAGTGTGTAGACAAAGTGCTTCACAGAATTTGTACAGAACACATTCCACTTCGGAGCACCAAGGCCTGTTAATGGTGACTAATGCTACCTCGTGGACTTGTGCTTTGACTCATTTATAATCAGCCGGGAAGTTCAACACACTGTGCACATGGACTGAGAAGCAGCCGTAGCCACTGTGCCCTCTCCTCTGAATATACCTGGGCAAACACAGGCAAGCTATTATTTACTGTGGAAACATAGCAAATCATTACAATATCCAGTAACTGTCAGATTAATTCCGATTTTCAGCAGAATTCTGTCACTTCAGGGATACCGTGGCTCTTGAATTCTGTTCATGTCCTTTATACTAAAGTGTGTTTGTGGGCAAACCCTTAGAGAAGAGTAATTTTAAAACATCAAAAAAGAAATGGGCTATGGAATCAAAATTGAGATATTAAATGTAGTAGCTCTCCCCAGCTAAGACTATTCATCAGCTCCTGTTCTCATTACCCTAGGAAATCAAAGGGGCGCCCACAGCGCTTCAAGTGCGCTCACACCTCCAGGTAAAGGATTCCACAATACCTCCAGCATACTGGGGTCTCTTGGGACCTTTAGCAGGCTTAGGGTGCAGAGACCTCCACAAACAGTTGAGATTTCTGTCCTTAGACTAGCCTAACACTCTTCCACTGAGCTCCTCAGACTTGCAGAGTCTGCAGCCATGTCTGGAGCTGGAAAAATCCTTTCCAGGGCTGACTTTGAGAAATGTGGTGTTCTGTGCGGATAACAGAAGTACGCTGTGAATATTACAGAAAGGAGATAAAAGTCCGAGGGATAGCTATGTAAATGAACATTACTGGTTACTATTAACATTAGTTCCAGTTAGAATGAACAACAAGACAACATTATACATGAAAAAATTAGCTTTTATTACAAATGTTTAGTAATAAGTAATTATTTTTCAAAAATATTTTTCCTTTTCTTCCTAAAGCTAAACAGAGAAAATCAGAAGCAAATAAGAAATTGCTTGGTAAAATCTTACTGAAGGTTAACTTGTCAGTAGTTCTATCAGATTTCCTGCAAGTCTTGCTTTTAAAATACCTTATTTACTGTACTATCTGTTTTCCTTTACAGAGATGCTCATCCTGCTGTAGAGATGTATAGCCATCAAGATGGATAATTTGATTCACTTGTACAAAAAGAAGAAAGGAAAAATAACTAGTAACCACCTCTTAATATGAAACCTATTCCTATAAATTATGCTTGCACGAATTTAGAGCCCAACATGCTGGCTTCTGATGCCAAAGACAGCTTTTACACTGGCTGTAGTGTGCACTGGGGCAACAGTGAATAACGAATAATTTCATATTCATTGGTGGAAGTATTCTTTGGTCACAAACTGCTGATATCTACTCAGGTTACAGTGTCTCAAAAGCTGTGTTTCCACCCATATTAAGTGGCTCACTTCATTTTTCTTTTTTCATTTATTCCATGGCTTTTAGATTTTTCTCCTGAATGTGTGTATGCCCATGCACAAAGTTTACACGAATTGCTTCTGTTCAGACAGATCAAGAGCGATGAGAGGATGTCCTTTATCTTCTGATACCTTTCGGATGTCAGACTGCAGCACCTCTAGTCTAAAATGGCCTTTTACTGAAGTTCCTCTGGGTAGTTCTTATTTAGTGTACTGCAGTCTTCAGAATACACAAAAATGCCTTCAGAATACACAAAAAATGGAAACCGATCATTGCATCACACCGTACTTTACATTGTAAAGACATTATTCACAATCAAAGCCCCTCTTTGGTGGGAAAAGTTTCAAGAGCACAGGAAAAGAAAGCTGCCAACAATGCACGCAAGAGTGTCCTGACAATGACACTTTGCTTAAAAGGCACTCCAGCAAAAGGCAAGTTAAGTTCCTCTCTTGATGGTTTAAACCTTCCTGTTCTATATTTCTGCTTACATAGATAGATAGATATGTATATACATTTTTATCTAAATATATACACACACCAGAAAATTGAGGAATTAGAAATGAATTTTAAACAGATAAGAACCAAACTAACGGTGGGGGAGGTGATTGCTGCAGTTATTTTTGCTGCATTATGGTTATAACCTAATGGTGGGGTGATATGATTTTTCTACTTTTTACATCACTTTATTGTACGAACGTGAGGCGTAAGACTACAAGGTGCATTTGTCTTACCTAAAGTAATTTTTATGGATCTTCTGTGTTCTTGCTTCTTCGTAAGGGACGGTCGTTATTTTAAGAAATATAAAAGAGCTGAGGGTAAGGATGTTCTAACAATCACAATTACAATTTATTTGACTCTAGGGTTTACAGATTAGAGCGCGGCATGCACGCAAACACACACAGAATGACAACAACAACAGTGGCTGTAACACAGCTCAAAACCAAATACTGGTCCCAGCATGGCTGTAAATGCTGATCTTGTAAAATCTATTTTTTCTCCTTTTGCATAAGCTTTGTGTTATAATGCACCATTTCCAAAATCTGCACTGTTTCATCTAAATGGTCCACAAAGGATGGCAGTAAATGTTAAGAGGTATGAGATGATTACTAACTTCCAGAAAACATTCAACTGAAGATGCCCATACAGTAGTCACCATGAAAAGCTTAGCAGCTGGAGGTTGAAAGTAAAGATCTTTTCAGCTGTATTGTTTAAAGAAGTATGACTATCACAGTACAGTTAATTACAAAAAAGGCAACAACTGTAAAGATTGCAATAAAGAACACAGTAGATTGTTCAGAAAGTGGATCACATTTTCGGCTAAGTCTGAAATTGTTTTTGCAATGTTGTAAATTCTACTTACTAGATATCACACAATAGAAACCAGGCAGAAGAAGCTGTAAAAAAATATTAAAAGCTTGGTCCTGCATTTCTGATTCCCCAAAATCTACCACAGAAGACTACAGGAATTTTGAATGTTTTATGATTGCAGGACAGAACCCTCAGAGAACTGCAAAATATTGCTTCTTTTCAGCACTTATTATATAAAAGTATTCAACTGATATTCTTTGGCTTTTAAATTACTATCCCTTAATATCTACAATGTGAAACCAAACCAAACCCAAACCACTAATAACTCCCCTCTTCTCTCAAAATAGTGCTAAAAAATTAAATGAACTAAAAAACATATCCAGAAAGTGTAGCTGTTACTGCATTATAAAACTACGGTGCAAAATAGGAGGGTGATAGTGGTCAGAATTGTGATAGCAGTTGGAAATTTACCCTGCAGAAGTGACCGCAAGCATTGCTTCTCCTCAATAATACAAAGATCAAAACCAATTAGGCACTTGTTTTCTTGTTTAATGAGAGATCATTCAGTGTGCGTAAAAATGATAGAAATATTCTCTAAAAGAATGCCCTCTAGTTTAACAATTGTATTGCTCAACTACCACCACCGTCCTTATTCAGGAGAGCAGGAAAACATGTGCTTATTATTTAATGTCTAGAATTCTGTTGGTGGGAATGGACTGGACACATGTTCAAGTGCTGTCCTGAACTGCAACACTTGCTGAAACTGGAGTTTTAAAAGACAATAGAGTGGTGAGCTCCTTCTCATTATACTACAATACTAACTCTACCTCATCTGGCTCTGCTCTCCACAATATTATCCTAATATTTCCTAATAATAATAAAAAAGAAAACAGGCGTAAAATAAATAGGATAATCAAGGATTACAAAATAAATATGCTACTAAGTGGGAGGAAAATATATTGCAACATAAGGCTCTGTAGTGTTGCACAATCAAGAAATATTTCCAGGTGCTCCAAAACACAACACGAAATTACCACTACACACCTGAAGAAGACTGGGAAGTAACAGATGAAACTTCGATTACATTGAACTTTTCAAACTATCACAAGTGGCAATGTGTTTCTCTGCCTTTGCAGAACACCATGTGTTCTTTCACTGCTCCAATTGTCATTGCTTGTGAAGGAAAATCAAAAAGATTGGGCTTTTTAAAACTCTCCTAATAAAATTCCTTCCAACTTACACAGTTACCAGTGTCCACACTGACTCATACCACTATCTCTGAAAGAAAACTGAACTCAGAAATTTTGTTGTCTCCGCTTCTTAGCATCCATCGCGTCGAGGATAGGTTGCCTCTTTGCAGTGTACCTCTGACGAAGCTCTTCAATTTCTCGTTCCATCATAGGGTCCAAAGCCTTCAATCTCATCTGTAATTCTTCTAAACTTAGATTCTTTAACTGTAAAACAACCCAACAAGCAAACAAAGACACAAAAAAAGATTAAAAACGATTTATAGCAAAAATGAAAATCACCACCTCTACAACCCTGTAATTTACAGTTGCAATGTGTTTTTACACAGTCTGTGTGTATACATATATATATATATATATATATATATATCACTGTTTACATAGCCAGAAGCTGCAGTATGCTCCACGGTAAATAATTTAACAGCACATGAAAATACACACACAGGCAGCACAGTTCATTATTTTTTTTATTTTTTATTATTATTTTTTTAATTACCTTGCAATTAGACTGCAAATACATATAGGCCTGGACTTCTTGGGCTGAAAAAAAATGCATGCTATAGTACACAAGATTATATTCACACATATAAATTACACTGCTTAATCCAATACTTCTGACCGAATTCAGTCTCTCGCGGAAGCCTTAAGAAAAAGACAAATACTGTAAGTAAGAGTGTGATAGAGACCCAGAGGTACCTTCTGATAAGAATGACAAGACACCTGTACTCCTCAACAGACTGCTGCCAGAGCTAGTCAAAGCCAATTGCCAACAGGGTGCTTAAATAATACATGAAATAATTTCCTGAATTCATGGGAGGGAGTTACTTTTGACCATGCTCTTTTCTGTCTAAAAATATCTTCTCACAGTGCCCAACAGTTCATTACTTTTCATTCATTAAGGGCAACGTGTCATATGAGAAGCAAATCGCTCCCCTGGCTTTTGCTGGCTGCGCGAGCAGAGGCTGGAGCCCTGGTCGGCACCCAGGGGCACATCAGGCATTACTGACCCATCGGCTCTTGTAGGGAAGGATCTGCTTTTGAAATACCTTCCTTTGGCTGGCCTGTGTATCCTTTTCTCCTGAGGAAGTCGAGTGCCTCCCTGCATTTCTCTCTCCTGTCGGAATTGTCTATGTGCCAATTACTCTTCACTCAGTGTGATAAACATCAACAGATTTCAAACAGCATAGAGAATTTAATTTCATCCTAGGAAAGGGATAATCCATATTTTGTTTGCAAATACACTGGCATTGCAAACAAGCACACCACCTAACTCAGGAAAAAAAAAAAAAAAAAGAAAACATTTTCTGAATCAACCTACTAATGAGTCAATGCTTAGTTTGGGAATCTAGGGCAGGCTTCCATCAACACCGTCTGATCTGCTTTCCCCCAGGAATGAAATACTACTTTTGATCTTTATTTTTATCGGCATCTGAGGCATTTAAATTAGCAGCACATATTGCTACACACAGTCCAAACCCTAGTGCTACGACTCCTACCCATATACTACACTGTACACAGCAAACAAGTAACGTAAAGGCATAATCAAGATGGAGCAGAGAGCAGAAATTCATACAAGAGCATATAGAATAAGATGTCGTTCAATGTTGTTTTAACTCCCATGAAGGTGAGGATTAAAAGCCAGCAGTCAAAAATATCTCCCAGGACCAGAGATCCTCAGAGCAGTGTAAGCTTCAGAAGCTCCAGATGTGCCCAGCAGCCATCACTAATGCCTGCCTCTGCCGAGGACAAGTGGCACCTTCCGCTTCTTAGGAAGGAACAAGTTGCCTCCCAAGTAATTAAATACTGCCTAGTTTATGACATTACTCTCATCTGATAAATGCAAGAAAGGATGGGGGAAACGAATCATAATTCTTCTTTCACCAAAACTCTTAGAGAAAAACATCTTTCTGTTTTCAGAAAAAAGATTTAAAAAAACCTTCTCTTTCTTTTTTACCAGTTGGTAAATGTAACTCGCATGCTACAGACACCTTTCAGTGACAATGTTCTCGAGAGGGATTTGCAATACTATACAAAGAGGTAACAGGACTGATTCCCCTCTTTAACTGGTCCCAAGCAGCAGAGATGAGAGAAGCAATACAGCCATCATTTTTAGCATGTCTGAGAAAAGAAATGTGCTTGTGGCTCCACGAACTAGCAAGAGGACTAAGAAAGGCACCACCAATAACCACTTGTGTGAGTGTTTTGTGAGAAATGCCACCGATGAAGTCTCCTGTCTGTTCTGGGCCAGCCTAGGTAGCCATTAATTCCACCACTGCAGACATCAGGTTTAAACTGCATATAATAGACTCAAGCTTGAGCGATCACATAACTATTCTGCACTGAAGAACATTTTTTTTTTTTAATAAAGAGTCAGAGAAAAATTTGATGGGTGAGTTTTTATTTAAATTCCAGTCAAGAAACAGAGCCAGCAAACAGAATTAAATATTCTTTAAGGATCACAGACAGCTGGGTTGGAAATTAAAATATAAAAAGAATGAATTTTTTAAATCCAGACAATAAGAATCTTTCAGAATGATCTCAGTCATGTCACCCTGGGGACCCAGGGAACTCCAGTGCTCATCTATATAAATGGATGATGCTTGGGACACACAGAAGAAGCAAATGACAGAAAATAGGGAAATCAAGAATCTGAAAACAGAGTTATGACTCTCATCCGTCTGACACCAGATGCTGGGTTAGACAGGAATCATCAGAGAGCTCTATGTGCTACAGAAAACCACTTAATCACATCTAAAAGCTGCAGCTTATTCTAGGATGTGTTTGTGTGCATGCACACGTATGTCTCCCCTGCAAATTTGTTTCTTGACTTCTCTCTGTGACATGGATATTACGTCGTGAAACCTGCAGCATGCAGAAGCCCAAACGCTGAATGCAACAGCAAATAGATGAGATGTGCAGAAACAACCCAAACAGCAAGTGTAATTATTCCTATGTAATTTATTCCCCTGCATGATTAATATTTTGATTCAATTTCTCAAAGTGATAGAGCTCGGTGCTCTCATGCACTTTCACTTGCAAAGGGTTCACAATTTAAACTGCCATAACTAATTTCCCATGTAGTTTGTTGTTGTAATGACCAGGGCTACCAACACAAATGGGAATTACTCTGCAAGCTACCAGAATTCAAAAAGCTTTTAAATGATACATTGATAGCTTTTTAAAAGCTGCAAACGTAGGATATTATTTGTCTGACAATGACAGTTCAAATGCTGCCACTCCAGATAAGAGGATCAACCGTGTCCTTCCTGAGATCAAATGCCCACAATCAAACAACAGGTGGCAATTAGTGTCAAGATGGTCCAGCTCCAAGACAGAGGCAGGCTTCAGCGCACAGAGGTTCTGGAAGGCAAATGGAGCACCTGCCTTCGCTGGGACCAGTCATACCGCAAAGCATACCTAACCCTGAAGGTGAACTGTAATTTTCAGCCTTTGGAAAAGGCAACACAACCAGACACTGCATCCTCTCCTCTTAGGAGACAGAGATGCGTCTGGCACACTGCATCTCGAACTTGTAGCAAATGGGACCCCAACTGTTTGCCTCCACTACAGACAGAGTAATAATCCATCGGCTGGGAGAGGCTCCACGCACAGAGACCAGGCTGTGATCAGCTCACAGATGAAAGCAAGTCTCCAGAGACAGGTGCACTCCCTGGCGTGAAGGTGGCAGGAACCGTGGCTAATCTCTGTTATCTGGGTTTTTAAGAAGCAGTGGTAAGCTCTGTAGCTAAAGATAAAATAATCCAGTGCTATAACGCAAGGTAGGCAGATTGCAGTGCAGTTCCTATGCAGAAAATATTCTTATTCTGGTCAACACTGGCTTTCAGGCTGTTTGCTTTTTATTATGTCTTCAAACAGTGACACAGTAGGAATTCTTTCCTCCCATACTGATGCAGTCATCTCTCATAACTAAACCCCAGCAAGGGAAGTGAAAGAATTTTTACCTTTTTCTGTCTAAATTGGTGCATTCCAGCTTCATTAGGATTGGCATTTTCAGCAAACCAAAGAAGAGTTACTTGCAGTCAATACTTCTGTCTGCAGGAGGACCCACACTATACCTTATATATTTTGTTTGCAACCCTGATCAAACCATATTGACAAAGATTCACGACAGAACAGGCAACAGGAAAATATATACGCATTCCTGTCTACAGGCCACAGATCTCTGTTAATAAGCTGAGAGGGAAGGAGATAACACACAACCAAAAGTGGACTCTCAGAAGTCATCAAGACAAGTGGTGCAGCGTGAATCCGGACTACCTGTGTCCAGCACAGGAGCCAGGAGGAAGGAAATATATCTGAGATAGCTGGCGGTGCTTGCAGACCGTGTATTGCAGCAAAGGGGTCTGGAAAAGAGTCTGGAACTCATTAGCTAGACTTGGCCAGCACATACCTGCAGCCATCCAAACTTTTCAGGGGGCGAAATCCAAAGTTTTGGTGGATGTAGCACACTATAATCTTAATCCACCCTTGACAGCTAACAGAAGTAAATAAAAGCTCTAGGCCTGTGATGTTTTCAATATGATAAAATTAGATTTCATTAGTAATTCCGTAATGCATGAATTACCATTGCAATCCTCCATTCTATCAAACTAAATTATGGAATACTGCCATTAAGCCGGTGCAATGAAAACAAGCAAAAACATTTTCAGAGTTTAAATTGTTAAGAAAATAGACATTCAATCAAAAAATACTCTGTATCAAGTTTGTTCTGTTTACTTGAAAAAACAAATTCTTCCTAGCAACTGCTTAAATGAATGTTACAGATGCAACATGCCTTATTAGAGGTCTTAGATTAAAAAAATATGGATTGTTAATACTGTATTCTGAGTCATCTATTTTCTCATCTGCTAGTAATTCCTACAATATGAACTATCAACAGAATGTCTAACAACAACAATTTTCTATGGCAATTGCAGAAGTGGGTTGCCTATAGCACTTTCTAAGACTTAACCAGTGCATGCCTTGGATTGTTCTGTGCTGCTAGCAGCCTTGGGTAAAAGAAACTTTCTCTCCAGTGTGGCTGTTCCTTTACGTTTGCTGAGCACTTTTCTTCTCTCTTACTGAATGATGTCCACTGATGATTTCAAGCTCCTTTTTACTAATACAACAAGTTAGCCTCGAGTCAGGATCCATAAGACAAAAGGTGGGCCTTTCTGACTAATTTTTCTGGTCTATGAATTCACACCCAAACCCCTTTTGCTCACTTGTGTGGTAGTTTTCTTAGCCCTGCACGCAAGGAAATATGCCACAGTTGCTGTCATCTGCTGAGCTGCCTTTCTCACCTCCTTGCTGTGGCAGGCAATGATCTATTTGAATCACCCGCTAGCTGCACATCAGAGCTCTGACCTGCTGTCATCCCTACCCCCGTTGTCACTGGAAGAGGCAAATCAGCCACAAGAAAACCCTCTTGGACACAGAATAGAGTGAGAGCATGTACTTCTGTATGTTGAGGAGCAAGTATCCTTGTTGCAAAACAAAAAACATGAGGTTATACAAATACAAAAAGGACCTAATTTACTACTGTTTTTGACAACTTATGGGAGAAAACCAGCAACATAAATGTTAAAAAGCAAACTTAATTCCTCAGGACTACCTTAAGCATTTTGAGGGGTAAAATGAGCACGTGGCATTAAGAGAAAATCAAACAGGGATAATTCACTTAATCTTAAGAAGTCCTTTTAGGGATAAAATTCTATATAAATGTTCCATGATTAATTCCTGTCTTCACTACTTGAACCTTCTCTGTTCACACATTAAAACTGTACATCTTTTTAACAACACAAAGCTCAATCTCAGTTACTATCATCATCAGTTTTCAGCTTTAGAAGGCTTTTCTCAGTTTCATGCAATGTTGCANNAAAACCAGCAGAGTGGTGGTGGGGGGGGGGAAGCGGGGAATTTTCGATAGCATTAGAGCATACTATCATTTGCATACCTTTGTTGCATATTACCCAGGGCTTTCCCTTTAAGCACACTAAGTACTGCCAATCCTAAAATTCAAAAATTACAGTCTGGGTCCTTCACCTTCATTATACTACTGTAAAAAACTGGATTCCTAAAATGTTAAGTTTCTTGGAGGAGGGAAGTCACTTTCTACTTCCCTTTTTATTTCTGAGCTGTGAGATGGCAGGTAGAATTTAAGCATTTCTGCAATTATAAAGGCTAAAACGTTCAGGAAAATAACCTAGAAGCCTAAAACTTTCATGAGCTATATTGACTACAGGAATCAATATACAAGGAAAAACACAAATCATCATGAAAAATCATGTAAAAATTAATGGTATTACAACTCTTGCATATTGCAATTTTACACAGTTCCTGACAACACCAGTCATGTAATGTGTGTTTATGGCTGATCATATCCTAAGCAGTTCAAATATAATTTACATTGCTTTTAGTACTAAAGAAGATGATGATCATGCAGTTGGGGTTTTATAATTTTCACTAAAAGAGACAGAACATGAAAAGAAACTGAACATTGGGAAATAAATTGCAAGGAATGTATCCCAGAAAACTGGTAGCTAGAAAATGTCCATTAGTAAGTAACTTTGAGATTAATTCTTCAGTATCTGATAGATAATAAAAATTTAATTTTAAAAGTGTAAAAAAGAAAAAAAAACTACTATTCTCTGTCTCTTTTTGCTTCTGCCACTTAGATACTTGTATTGTTACATTACACATAATTGAGTCTACTGAAGCGCAACACTAATTTGCCATTGCCCTCTCTTTAGAATTGCAGCATCCATCACAGACATTTTTCAAAATGACTTCTAGACTATCAGAGGCAAAAATTCACCATCTGAAATGCCTCAGAGAAGACCTTGGTGTTTTTTAAATACAGTGATTTTCTTTATCAGGCATCTCAATCTACAGTTAGCCATGAATAATACAATAAATGGTTAGTGGTGTTCCCATCAGAATAATCTACTAATCTAAAGCTTAGTAAAAACCCTCCATGAGGACATTCATCATGCTGTTTAAAGTAGGTTGCAAATATACCCACGTAGTCCTGAGATCAGATCAGCTACCACATCTGATCTAAAAGTATACAGGATCTCCCCCCCAGCCCTTTCTGCTTTTAGAGGAAAAAAAAAAAAAGCATGAAAACAGTTTTTCAAATACAATACACATAGATATAAAGCTTTAAAACAAAAATGAATTCTTCAGCTAGAGTTTTTAGTGTATTAGATATGTAGTATCTAAAAGTCAGCATTTTATCTGTATTAATGTGTAGAACTCCAGGGCAAGCAGTTTTAATTGTCTTTCATAATTAGTTCTCTCATAGTCAGCACACTTAAGGTTGTAAGAACTATGTATTCCATTTCAGCAAACTGTAGTTATCATTCGCCTATATAAATGCAAATATTACCTCCTTTTTTTCAAGGTAAGGTATTGCCTCCTGGACATTTGATTCTTCCATGAGAAGATCAGTTACAAAATGTTCCAAACCCAATATTTTTACATCTTTTAAAAGTTCTATTGATCTATATGCAAATGAAAACTGTATTAACTACATACAAATGATTTGGGATAATTTTTTAAAATAAATTCATCCAGCTAAGACGCCTAAGCATGCTAAGATAAAAAAAAGATGTTCCATTTTTGCTAAAATATTTTATAAATATAAATCTATATTTGGAAGTAAAGTTAAAGGCATAAATAATACGAAATAGAACCTTTGAAGTTAAAAATAAAATGATATTAAAGCATACAAGTTCATGCAATAGATAATGATATCATTTGAAGTCATTTTACTTTAATAGTTCAATTCAAGATTATATTAAAAAGGAAAACAAAAACTGAAATTCATGGAATAATCAGGATCTCTGTATGGCACGCAACAAGATGCATCCACACATATGTTAAACACAGACCCAGAAAAGCACTTAACCTGAAGAGCAATGGAAAAGGCTAGAAAAATTTTAAACTAAATCTTAAACCTCAGTGTCCTAGTGGAGAACAATACACGCAGATCTCAAACTTCTTAGAAATACAGAACATTCATACCTCAAATTAAAACAAAGACACATCAAGCAAAACTAAATTCTCCTGACAGGAAAAGTCAGCAGGAGGACAGCCTCTCCCCAGCCCAAAACACACACACAAATTCTTATCTTATTTGCTGAGGACCATTGACTTAGTTATAGTCTTAGTTATATTCTTTACAAGGAAGAAAAACCAGTTCAGTTTAAAATAGCCAAAGGATCTAGGAAAATAACATACCATCTTTAATAAAAGGAAGAATGATAGACATAGCGATTGCTGGTTTTCATTTCATGCAGTCACGTATCACAGCTTATAGGTTTCAACCACTTTGGGGACGAGATGGACAGGAAAAATCCTATAGTGCAGAAACTTAAGGTAATTTATAGGCAACAAATGCCAGACTTCTTAGTTCCTAAGAGAAGGAAGAAAATATGGCAGAAGCAAAAAAAAAAAAAAGACAGCAAAACTGAGACATCAAATTGATAGAGGCCTGTGAAACACCACAAAGGGCAGAAGCTGAATGCAGCAACTGGACAAAGCCAGGGCTAAACGGAGAAATCTAACCATGCTGTTAGTCACAGCTGGGAGAAGGGAGACCTCTGCCTTGCAAAAGCCACACGGATGAAGGCCCGGGGACGGGGACAAGAGGACAGCTGGGCCTAGATGAGGGAGTGCCTGCACCGCACGTGGGTGCTGCACGGGGACCTGCAGCAAGGCCCAGTCCCAGGCTCCTGCCACAGGACAACAGCTCTGATGTTAGGAAAACTGACCAAAATCAGTTCTGAAACTTTCTTACCATCTTCAAGAAATAACAAGGTTTTTTGAATATTTCTTTATAGCTTAAGGGATACTTTATTTCTTCCTAACAACACTGCTGTTTTATTGAAGTCTTGTCTACAAATCAGCCAGACACTGCAGAGTTTCAGCAGGTTCATCAGAACAGTTGGTTCCTCTTTTGATGAAATGCACCAGCTGGACATTTATGAAACTCAATTTTAATTAAAGAACCACTGATGATCAAACAATCCATGGTCAACCTGAGGAAATCCACATTACAATGGTACAGACAGCTACTGTCTTCCTTTTCATCCAGACTAAATTAGAACTAAAATAAGTTAATACAGAAATGGATAACCTATCAAATAGTATCCCTTAGCTTGCAGCTTTTAAATAACACACAGTATCTTTTCCTTTAAAGACAGGTAGTACACTACTCTCACTACAAGTAATATACTAAGAAATATCCTGAAAGGATGAAAATGCAAAACAAGATAATAATTAAAACACGTGAATTAAAAGGACCGTGTACCAAAATACAAGTAACAGCAATACTAAGTAACAATAATAATAAAAAAAACACAGTACCGTCTTTATGAAAAAGAAATGCAGGTCATCTCAACACTAACTCTAATTCTACTCTCTAAAAGATCTCTAAAAGACAATCTAATTCTATTCTCTAAAACACAAACCACCTAATAAAAAGTGTGATGCTTACTTCAAATTTGTGTAGAAATCCCATTTATTTATTGAACAAGATTCAATGACTCAGTGGAATATTCATTTATTGAGTCCAGAACTGCCAAAATTCATATGCCAAAGGAATATTTTATTATCAAATACTTTGTCTATGACTCAAGCATTCATGCGATTAAGCCAAAAATTAGTGTTCTTACCTTTACAGTATTATCACTTAGGAAGGTCCACAGCATTCGATCTATTCACTTTGTCACAGAGTACAAAACATTTGTTTGTTTAATTAGTTCTTTTGGATTATAATTTGCAGATATAGCTGTGGTTTATTACGACGAGGGAAAAACATTAGGGAGAGCTAACCTCAGTGCAAACAGGTACTGTGGAAGCTTTTGTGACAACTCCGTTAATTAATCACAGCCCCAGTTCTAGCACTCACTGCTCCACTTCTACCTCTCTGGAGTGAATTACAGCAATTACAGAGGAACATCAAACAATCTATCTAGCATGTTTGTACATCATATAAAAAGGATAAGGAAAATGTGAGCCAGGCAAACGCATTCCTCAAAAGCAAGGTGTCAGTACTCAGAAAAAATCTGTGCTCAATTCAGTCAACTGTACAGCTCACATGCTCATCTTTAAAGGAAATTATGTTTCACAACTGCAGTTTCAGAAATAATTAAAAGCCAAACAAAATTTGATTTTAATTACAGTGTTCTGTAAAAACAGTTCCATTGATAAGACCATCTTCAGAGTGGTACTTTTTTGCAAAGTAAAGATACGAATATAAATGTTGAGGTTATTAAATGCTCTTGCAATTCATCTAAAATGCATCACCGAGTTTTCTGCTTACAGGAGGCTTATTCCCCAGTTTGAATGGTACAGTGCATTCAAAGACATAACACTGAACAGAGACAAGGTGCAAATTAATGGGTCTGATAGCCTACTAAGTGTCATTGTTCAGAGTTTGTAAGAACATAGAGGGTGTGAACAACGTCCCCATCACCAGCTGATCTACTCCACACACTAGCACAAATGCAAGGAAACACAGGGTCAGTGTCAAACAGACTGCTTATCTCTCCTGGACTTTCAGTATTAAATATGCATTTACCAACACACACGGATTACTTCTCGATACAGTGATTGCACGTATCAGGATGTGGACATTAGGACTAACTGTTGAAGAACTACTTTCAGGAAAACATATGAATATACACTATACATTCTTGAACTGATGCTAATGAAAATCACCTTATATGACAGAAGGATGCAATTAAAAAATCACGAGTATCTTTAAAATGTTAACATCTTTTACAAGCAGAAAACAGCACTGAATGAAGCAGTTCAAAAACTGGTGTAAACATACAGCAACAAATCCTAAGAACTGTAGAAATGCCAAAATTGAAGAAGTCCCCAACACTGGTCTTCCCCCTCTCCTTTCCACTAAAACAAAAAGGAATATTTCCATTTGTGACAGAGAAGTGGATTTTGACTTTAAGCCACCATCTTCAGAAAAGTTGCTACGGTTTTGAACACAAAGTGCCATGATGAACAACCACACATATTGTACAGTGGACCAACTAGCCAATTCTCTTCTTTCAGAAGAAAAAAGCTGCCAGTGAAAAAATCTACCTTGTTTTCTGCTTACTTTGAGACTTGTACTGCTGCTGAGCCAGCTGAAGACCTTGCATTCTTATGGTCTGAAATCACAGTGTATCACTAGATATACCAGCATCCTGTCATGAGGGAACTTACACTAACAATTCAACAATGCTACAGACATGAATAAGGCAATGGCAGGGATTTTTGACAGCCCTGAATAGGAAAGGTTTTCATTATAATTCTGCTAGCTAATCCCATCCACATATGTGCATGTAGTTGAAATCACATATACTGTATATGAGAATTCACAGTGCTGTGAAGTGAAATACGTCAGAGAAAACCAAAAACCAGGTATTTTCATAAATAATCATTACAGGTGAATGCCAAATTAGCCAAAGGCTCTGTTAAAAAGCAAAATGAATGCAAGTAATGACCTCTAAATATTTTAAGATTTCAAATAGGTCTTAAAGTCGTGCCATAGTATATTGTAGACAAAAACCTGTGGATCTGGTTCATCTGTTCTTTTTTTAAATAGGCATTTTTTAAAAAAAATAAGCAATTTGATTATTTCCATTTTCACTAGTGATTCTGTGAAATTTTCACTAGTGAAAATTCTAGTGAACACTTGTTTATAGTGATGTTGGCTCCCTGCAGTCCTCAACCATTTCCATCTCAAACCACTTTCCCCTTTCCCCCATCAGCATCTCCTCTTGCTTTAAACAAAGTTGTCTGTTGTTTTGTGTGTATGTCATACGATGGTCTGTATCACACAAGGAAACCTAGTAGTTATGAACTAAACACCTACTAACCTGTTTGATGATGATGTTGCTAAAATGCCAGCAATGTTTACCAGGCCTTGGCTATTAGCCTAATTATCGTAAAGGAGAAGTTTCAATAATTTAACAACTGTTTTCTCCTACTTCCACAAATGTATTCTATTCGCATTTTGCTAAGCAGCATCAGAGTGCATAACCCCTTATCTAGAAGCTGCAACATTGAAAAATTAAAAGCTAATTTAGCTTAATCATATTAATTTGCTAAACTATATTGAAGATTTTTTCTCTTAAATTGATAAATGCTTATCGATTTAATATCATGCAATATTTCAAAAGTAACAATGTCACTTGAAAACTGACAAATTTGCTACCTATTGTTGCTATAACAACCAAAGAAAACTGTATAAGAAAATACCTAGCAATAAAGGATGAAAACCATAGAAACAGATAAGAATAGAACAAGTTGTGTCAGCACTAGCCTTGAGGAAAATTTTACGCACAAACAAGTTCACGGACAGAATTACAAAAAGCTGGGGAAACAGCAAATGGCAATTAAGGTGGGGAGATCAAAAGGTAGTTACATGGAATATTACCAATGTTCTCCAACAGCGATTACATGCAGATCACTTGAAACCTCTATGAAAACTAAAACACATTAGATGAAAAGTTTTGACAAGACATCCAGTAGAGATAATGATACAAACCCACTTCAAATATGTATTTTTAAATCTCTTGCTTGTAATAATAATACTGCTGCAGTGTTACACTATGTAAATAGTTAAAAACCCTCAAACCCAGAATACAGTAATAGCTAAATTGCTGCCAGTTCTGTATGGTTTTCTAAAGTTCCCTCCAGCAGAAGGAACTAACAATTGACTTAGGAAGTTACGAAAGAATTCAAATGTGGAGATCTATTTTCCTGTAGGTCAACCCACTACTGCACTGTATAATAAAAGTAAACATGAAATGATATCATTTCATCTCTGCTCCTCACCTTTCCAATGACCTTTCAAAGAAAACATCCTGGAGCCTGAATTTTGTTTGGCATGGAAGTCATACAGGCTGGATACTATGACATTCCTACCTACAAGCAAAACACCTTTAATGCATTAATTTCTCTGAAAATAAAAATAAATGTTAAACAGATATCACTACATCAAAGCTAGAATCAACCCACAAACCAGTCAGAATCAACATTTTCGGCACGGTAGAAGAAATAATACGTTTACAGCTCTTTGTTTAAAGAATTAACAAAGCCGAAGTTGACCTTCGGTCTAGTAAATCTCCTTTTTGGATGCTATCCACTGACTTGTATTGAGAGTACAATCAAGAAAAAACCACTTTCTTTTCACATCTTTCTTGTTTCAAAGAAGGACAAAAAAGCAGATGGGATTAAAATGCAGCTCAAACCAAAGACGGTAAATTTAGATTTGATTCAGCAGACATATGGAAATCATTACAAAAAGAAGGGAATTCTTCCATAAAAAGTTAGTTCAGGTGAGATGCAACTGAACCACAGACAGGAGTCTTAACAGAAAGGACAGTCCTGATTTGCTGATAATAAAACAGCAGCAGAACTGGGGAGCAGACTTAAAAGAACAGAGAGTAAGGAAGTAGCTTCATTTTACGCTTAATCTGACCTAATGACAGGAGGCAGCCAAAAGGGTCAGTCCTACTGTGTGAACCCTGGGGCTGCTGCCTGCCTCCTTACACGGGATCCACCAACTCACAGCTGCGGGCGAGCGGGGCAGGAGGGGAAGGAGGCTGCGGCGAGGGGAGCCAACGCGTGCTGCGCCGGCCCAAGCAGCTCACCTCGCTGGGCACCTGGCAGGCCAGAGAGAGCTCACACCACAGCCCACACCTCAAAACAGGCATGAGGCTGCGAAACCTCCCCTCAGACACCAATTCTTTTATTTTATTTAAGAAACTCGTAGCCAATGAATTTCCTTTGAGACCTCCACCTTTGCTGAAATCAGACAGTAAGCTGTTGAAACAAACAGCACAATCACCTAAGTCTCATTTCTTCAGGAAACAGACCAACAACAATACAAAGCTAGATTGCAAAAAATTTTTCTCTGAGCAGGGCAATTAAAAATTAGAAACATCAACATGATTAAATGTTAACAGAAAACACAAAGTAAAAGTTGAGTCTCCCATTCTGGATAAGTAGAGGTTTGGGGGACCAGTCATAAAAAAATATGAAAGACAGTCACGCCTTCATGACAAAATGAATCGAATTGATTTTATACACTACAACTACTAAAGATTTAATCATATAAATTTTTTTCCCCAAAGCTCTGGCGCAGGATTGGTAGTTTCCTCAAATTCATTCTGGAAGCAGAACTGCAAGCGAGTAATCCAAATACAGCATGGGGGGATTCTGTAGGAGGGGGTCAGGAATCAGAACAGAGGCTTTTTTCTCTTTCTGGTATTCACATCCCTTTAGAAGAAAACGGAGATGCAGTATTCTCAACACATTTTAGGATTCATGTTATATTTGACAGAGGAGTAACACGACTGACTGCTCTGCCTGTATGAAAAATAGCAGGGGATCCCAAAACCAATCCAGCTGTGAAAGTGAAAACCTAATACAAGCAAGCAAAGCTTTTGTACCTATTGTGGGTTTGGAAGTTGGTAAGCTTTTTGCTTATTTCAAAAAGAATTCTTTTTAAATGCAAGATACACACAGTAAATGCTGGGCTATGACCACCAGACACCAGGAATGGATTGTTCAATGCATGCTTTTAGGAAGTGTTAGAACACCATCTTACAGAACTGGTGCAATAATTTCTTAAGTTTTTGTGTATGTTAATAATATCAACTAAAAATACCATGAGAGCAATGAAAAGAGAATAAAGGTATGGATTGTTTTATTCTCTATATCAATGTGATCCTCTCACACTACAAAAAGAACGGAAACTATACCTTCATAGTGGAGGTAAGTGAGGATCCACTCAAACACTGACTGCAGCTGGCACACAGCATTAAAGGTTAAAACACAATCTAACTCATCAACTGTATTTCTAAAAAGCCTTCACACCCTTGAAGAGGCAGAAAGGAAAAGTCTTCAAGGAAAAGCTGAAGGTGTCCCCGGCAGCCCACTGACAGCTGTCCTTTGAGTTGCAGCAGCATTATCACTAAAGTCCTGCTTTCAGGTAACTGCTCGGGCAGCCCATGGCCTGATTTGGAAGCATTCAAAAGCTCTCAGAAGAGTGCTCAGTGGCTTGGCATCATGTCTTCTCCTCACTTTGTCTTTGCATTTTCATTGAAACTATTACAGGAATTGCAGACTCCGCTATTCATGTACTGCTTTTAAATTTGTGATGCTTTTGGCAATCTCAGCACTTCAACAAAACTGTTTTAATTAAAATATTTCAGAAAGAAAATCTGTATTTCACTTTTTGCTATTTGTTCTGCTTGATCATTAAAAACGATGCAACTAATCAGAATAAAAGCTTACATCAAAAAAAAAAAAAAAGCTTACAGTTACAATCTCATCAGGGAACATTTCACCAGAAATGCTTATTAAGAAATTTTCTGTCCTATAAATTAAAAGGCATTTGTGGACCTACTGGATATATAAGGGAAAAAAAAAAAAAAAGGCAACAAAAAGATCTGGAAGTATTACAAAATCAGTTACTGTATAACCTACTAAAACTTCCCAAAGGCTGAGATTTTACAGCATTGCAAGAAAAATGCATCTTACTCCTGAAGAAATCACACTTCATACAGTTACTTCCCGCTATGCAACATATAACACTGAGATCAAAAGGTGTTACTAAAGTGACATGCTAGGAATATTCCCAGCCCAAAGTGGCAAAACAAAGCCAGGGGAGATTTTTACTCACAGCCATCCAGGGCAGCACGTGAGCCAGGACCATGCGGTGAGCTCCAGCTACACCTGGGCTGCACGGCAGATGGCTTTTAATGAAGTAAGTTTGAAGTGCAATAGAACTGTATTTAGATTCCCTGCATCACATCGTAATGGCACACGTGTTAATTTAAAGGATTCAGCTAGTTTCAGGTGACTGCTTTGACAATTTGAAAACCAGAACAAATCTGAGATGCCTGCTATCAATGACTGAGCTCTGACTGAGCACGTTTCACTCTGACCTTTAAATACGTATAGGCTGAAAGAAAACAACATTTCTTAACACAAGCCTCCCACAGATAAAAGCTGAAAGCTCTTTTATTCTCAGATATGAAGTCACTTAATTTTTCCTACTCAAGAAGGAAGAAATAGACAGCAAAGACAGGAAGCTGTCTATTAATGATTCCTACGATTGTCCACCTAGATACAAAATTCCTAAAACATCAGTGCCCAAAGGAGACTTCCTCCTTGTAACACCACTCTGTGTGACCTGCATTCCTCAACAACATTAACTGAACTAAAAACAAACAAACTTCTCTATTTTTTCTGGTTTTCAAAATATCTTTCTGTTATAAAACAGATTACATGCCTCCAGATATCATCACTAAGAAATCATTAACAAAACAAGAGCAGCAACAAAACATATGTAATGAGAATTTACATAAAATAAAACGTAATGCCAGGTTGCCAGTGTTAAATGTGATCTGCAAGTTAACAAGCAATTTACCAACCTCCTGAGATGTGTCCTGTAGATCTCCCTAAACTGATACCAAGTCCTGCTGTATTTACAGTAAAATTCTCCTGCCTGTTTCACAAACAGGCATGTCTATTCGCAGAAGTAACACAAAGCAGTGTTTTTACTCAGTATTACTTTCCATAAAATCAACATTTTTTTTTTTTTTGTAGTGTGCAAATCTAGCAACCACCGGAGCAAGCAGAACATTTCCCTTAGAGAATGCATAGAGATGAATAATCTGCAGAGAAATATGTAAGACATTACTTTTACACGAAAATGTATATTCCATGTCCACGAATGTATCAAACACAGTGAACGGAGTTCAGTTTCACCCAAGGTTAGCTGTGATCAGAGACTGCTCGGCACTAAGTACCACATATTTAGATGAGTACAAGCCAACCAAAGCATGAAGTTTGCTGGCACAGTCCGCTAAAAAATAAAAATAATAATACTAAAACATGTGGATAAGCCAGCCAGCTTTCACTGAAATACCTGACACTTACTCAGCTGATAAGCACCTGCATACAAAGTCCTTGGCAGCTTTAAAACGACTTTTCTTTCTTTCCTTCTTTTTTTTTTTTTTTTCCTTTAAAAGAATAAAATATTCTTCAAGCTATTTCCCATCATATCAAGCACAAACATGCTTTCATTTAACTTCAGGAATGGAATGTGTCTTATTTTGATCTTTCACCTTTGTTCATTTGGAGAAACTTGTGTTGCTGATAATAAGAGGAAAACCAGACCTTACTTAAAATATGATTTATGCTCCGTGTTTGTATATTCTCAGGGACACTGAATTCCAAATTGATAATTACTTACTTCTTCTTTTTTTTTTTTTTTTTTAAATACAGATGTTTTCATGTAGTCAGTCCTGCAAAGATAGCTGGCAGGATCACCAGCCTCCTGAGTCAGTAACATCATACATCAGGCACATATTTTAATTTTTAGCTGAAAAACTCTAGTATGCATCCCTTAAATCCCAGAATCATAGAACTGTTTGAGTTGGAAGCGACCCTTAAAGGCCATCTAGTCCAACTCCCCTGCAGTGAACAGGGACACCTACAGCTGGATCACGTTGCCCAGAGCCCTGTTCAGCCTGACCTTGCAGGTCTCCAGGGACGAGGCAGCCACCACCTCTCTGGGCAACCTGTGCCAGTGCTTCACCACCCTTATGGTAAAAAACTTTTTCATATATCCAAATCATGCTCTGCTAATAGATAGGGACATTCCCATGACTCTGGCACCAACACTCACTTCTGCAAAGAGGCCTGCATGTTCCCAGACAGGGAACACAGGAGCTGTGCAGTTGCAGACTCTGCCTGTATAGCTGCCTGCTCCAGTGCCACGCAACCCAGGCCCATCGGATCACCTTCACTTTCTTTTTGAGATGGACTTTAGAAATGTCAGCTGCTGTGTTGCAAATCAAGAGCTGGTTTACCATGTAATGAGAAACCAGTGCAATAGTTTGACTGTGGGTTCCAACAAACAAATACTTCTGCGGATCCAAGGTTGTTGGGACAAGCTGCAAAAATCTTGAACATTTTGCAGTAGAAAATAAGATTAACAAAAAAACCACGGGCAACAAGAGGATTAGTTATGTAGCAGTAAACAGAAGAAGGCAAAGCTATGAAGAGAAATAAGTATATATTTAGAAACACATGCAGTAATCCGACATGAAAATAATCTGTTGTCAGATTCCCATAACTGCAACTAAAACAGCCCAGGAATGCCATGGCAATCCTTCCTGCTCACCTGGGAGTTCAACAAGCCTGAGCAACAAAATAGATAACGAGATACAAACAGCAGCTTACAAATTGTCCTCTCATGCTGACCCACACTCGACAATTTCTGGGCTTGTTGCACTTCTGGTCCTATCTCTACAGGAAGACAAATGACGAAAGGAATTTCCCAGTTATTTTGGTTGAGTTTTCTGAAAGTTCTCTCAGAAATTATGGCCTAAGCATGAGGTTCAGCAACTTGTTTCTGTTGGCTGTATTTCTGCAGGAAATGAACAACTTCCCTACTCCTGATGGTCCTTCTGAGGCATCTCTCTCCAGTTCCTGTTGCTTTCAAGCAGAGCAAAGATGTTGAACTGTGGAGGAACGGGGGCCTCACTGAAAAGCATTTCCAAGTACATTTGAGTTCTAAAGAAAACCTGCAACTCTAAACAATCTAGTTTTTACCATTTCTACCACACAGGACATTCGAAATACAAAGACCCATGAAAGCAAAGTATAGGCCTTCCTTGTTTCACCAGAATTCAGCCAGGCCAGTTTACTGTACCTCCACGTGACTGACTTTAGAGCATGGACTTCATTTTCTAAAACGACCAACTGCGTCTCCAGTGGGATTTCCAAAAAAAACCCAAAACATTTGTTACTTCTGTAAATACTAGTAGCTCTGGACTACTATAATTTTCAAAGACAAATCTAAGGAATTTCACTTGCATATATGACATCTAAGAAGCAGGCACTGCTATATATGTCTTTGACTTAACTTTTCCCAAAATGCACACGGCATTAAATAAATAAACACAGAAGTAATCCTTGGGAGATGGTCAGATCGGCAGCTGACATCCCACTCCAGCTGCACAGTGTGAGAACCAGGGCCCTCAGTTGGATACAGAAGCAATGAAGATGATCACTGATGAATAAACTTTGTCTCTATTAGGATTTGGTTACTGCGTGGCAAATGGCAAATTTCCACCATGCTACTCCACAGAGCATTGACAGAGCAAGAAACTCAACCCAACAGCACAAAAGTAGTCCGTGTCCTTTCAGGGACTGTTTGTACTGCTTTGAATCCCTTGCTTGGTACTGTGGCCATCCGTGGATGTGCACCTTGGTAACATTTTGCAGAGTGCCTCATAGACTCTCTTCCTACCCCCTCTTTTTTATTTCTTCTTTTTCTCTTTTCTTTTTTTTTTTTTTTAAACTATGCCATAAAATTATGTCTCATATATATTTTATTTCCATTGAAATTCAGCACCAGGCATGGGAACGTATTGGTATGCTACAGGTACTTTTGTAAAAATCTGTGAGCAGTTTAATTTAAAAGCCATGGACAGCAACCTGAAGCAATTTTTAACCATGCAAAATGTTTTATAAATAGTTCCATGTGCGCTGTTCATCTGGAGTCTCACTAGAGACAAATAATGACCTTGTATTTCGTTCTCATTTACTCTGAATTAGCCAAACCTTGTGTTTTTAATTACATACTTAATACACCTGGCATGGTCTAATTACAGAAAACAAAACATCATTTAAACAAAAGGTGACCTTGAACTTAGTCTATCAAAATCCCGGTTAACTTTAAGTTTGCACTTTTTAACGAACTGCCAAGACATGCAATAGCAATTTTGCAAATGTGATCATATGCCTTTAGAGCAACAGCCTTACTGCATTAAGAAACATCTGTACACACTCTTCATGGCTTTCTTCATTATTAATGCAAATCCCTCTTAGATTTCAATAGTGCTATAAACAGTTCTATAGGTAAACAGCAAGTTCACGCCACTGATATTTTTAATGTGTTAGACTACACTAGACCTAGATTTGGCAACCAGCAGCTTGTTGGAGCTGAAGCAACATTTTCAGGAACGAGTGATTTTGCAGGAGTATTGCAACCATGAACAAAGGGAACATGAAGCTATAGCAACAGATACGCTGCAGAAGAGGCAAAGGGCTTTGACACAAGAAACTATTTTAAAAGGCATGTTTACTTTAAGCACATTAGTTATCCTACTGCTGTAATGTGGTTACTGACACGCTTGAAATTGAGTATGTGCTTAAATTCCTTCCTCACTCGTGTTGAGTTTCAGTGACAACTTGTTTTTATAAGAATGATTCAGTGAACGGTCTTTACATATTTGTTGCACGTTTTTTACTCCTATTTGTGACCAAGTAACGCTAAGAAATTAGGCACAGCATATTTAATAAAGCATCTGGGATTTAAAGTCAACAGAATGTAATGCCTACACAAAATTAAATAAAGCCCAGAATTTCTGTAATGTAACCAGACCACGTATCATTTTACATTATGTGTTTTTTGACATTGCAAATTCATCTTTGTATAGGAATAACTTAAGTATATATTCTTAAGAGTCCTAGTCATTTCCTTATACTCATGACTTGGGTCACCACTACAGCCCTAATCCTTATCCTTCACACCTCCATACGCCAGAACAGTGAATGTACGGTGCATTTGAGGTAAACAGTGTCAGTGGTAGGAAAAGCAGGAATTCAAATTTAACACACACAAGATCAGGTTAATTCAGAAACAGCTGGCTTAACAAACTTACTCTCAGCGTATTTTCCTATGTTCTGTGTCACTGCATGCTGCATACTTCTAAAAAAGAATACTTCAATGCACAAGGGCTACAGAAGATGGCTATTACAAATTTTGACAATGTTTCAGTATGAGAATAGACTGCTATCACCACTGACACATCCAGCATTCTGAACACAGGTGACAAAGAATGTGTTTTGAATATACAATAGATTTGAATGGGTAGATCCTTGTTGGAAAAAAAAAAAAAAAAATTTAAACCATTTTTTGATTTTAAA
>VXAV01008924.1:103991-122470 GCA_013399715.1 Alectura lathami | reverse complement strand
TGAGGAAAGGCTGAGGGAGCTGGGTCTCTTCAGCTTAGAGAAGAGGAGACTGAGGGGTGACCTCATTAATGTTTATAAATATGAAAAGGGTGGGTGTCAGGAGGATGGAGCCAGGCTCTTCACTGTGACATCCAGTGACAGGACAAGGGCCAATGGGTGCAAGCTGGAACATAGGAGGTTCCGCTTAAATATGAGGAGAAATTTCTTCACAGTGAGGGTGACAGAGCACTGGAACAGGCTGCCCAGAGAGGTTGTGGAGTCTCCTTCTCTGGAGACATTCAAAACCCGTCTGGACGCGTTCCTGTGCGATCTGATCTAGGTGTTCCTGCTTCGGCAGGGGGATTGGACTAGATGATCTTTCGAGGTCCCTTCCAATCTCTAACATTCTGTGATTCTGTGATTCTGTGATATATGCCTTCAGGCAGGCTGTTGCTTACTCATCTGCCCAATACAGTGCAGACAGTTCTGACTGCAGCTGTAACCCACTATTTCTTTTAATGACAGTCAAACCTAGAGAAAGGCAATCAAAACCCACTGGTGGCACCTCTCATCTGATATCTGGGATGGCTAAGAGCAGTGAGTGTTCTTCCTTCTCTGAACTCCCACTCAGTAAGGCAGAGGCTCCAGTATCACTACAACTAAGGTGTTTTCTTAAATCCCAGCTGCTTCTGGTTATCCAAGTTGCAGTTATGAACAGGTCTCCTCTTAAAATTTGTGCCTGGCAAGGATGCACTTTCAGTCATAAAAAACAGTTGCTTTTCTCATTCTGTAATGAAAAAAAAAATGCAGCAAATTGAAAATTGGATTACACCTCTACTAACCCAACATTCCTGTATTGTTGTCCACTTACTCAGCAACTGTTGCACAACAAGCACAATACCCTCCAGATGTCAGGTGGAGTTCACTGCACTGATTTTCAATTTAAAGCTGTTCAATAGTTTTTTGAATTGGCCATCTGCAAAATCTTCTCTCCCCCATATGTTACAATGGCAACCGCCAGTAGCAGAGGCATTTCAAATGGCAACTCCCTGATTAAAACTGTCAGGCTATTTTTCAATGAAGGCATCTCAGTTCTGGAATCAATTTCTCCCTAACCCATGGTCAGACAGAGCTTATGTTTGCTGACTTCCACAACACGGGATGTGGAATTGCAGAACAACGATCATGGTGTCTGGTGACAGGACAGCTTGAGGGCCACAGGATGTGGTAACTACTGTTCTTTGGAAGTGTGCTATTTTGGGAAGCAGGCAGTAAGAGCGAGAAGCTGGACAAAGGGAAAATGGGTTGAAACGATGCTAAACAGCTCCATTAGGATTCAGGTCACACGTAGCCAGATGTGGGGCAGCAGCATACCTGTAGAAGCAGCGGGCAGCGACACAGCCCCTGCACACACACGTGACTGCCAACTTCAGGCTCAGCCGCTGTGAGCTGCTGTTGCTGTAGCAACGGCTCTTTAAAACACAGAGAAAACAGGTCAGGTAGTTTCAAACTAACCGCTGCTTCTTACGCCTGTATTCAAAGCATTGCTGCTTTGAATTAGTCCACCTCAAAGCCTGCTGGTGGGCTGCTGTCACCATCCAGCTGAGAGGAGAAAAGCAGGCTCCTGAGGCACCAGGCTGCAGGGATGCTCAGCAACACGGGGCCTGGCCTTCCCACCACTCCTGCTGTGCACTGTCAGAGCACTTTACATAGGGAAAAACAACCTCAGTAAAGCAGGCCACCTCGAAACCCACAAGCAGGAAGTTAGCTGGCTCAAGTGACAGGAAATAAAACTGCAGAGCATATACGACATTACACACATACAGACACATTTCACTCCGCATCGTGATGAACACGCTCCCATTGCTTTCTCCTTCATTTCTTTGCAGTTGCACTGCTGGTGGGGTGCACACAGGTGCTCACATCTCAGTGAGTAATTAGTCACAGACAAAATCCCAAAGGAGCTGTGTGAGCTTCATTTTACAAATTTAATGTCTTTGCTACTTTAATTGAATCTGTCTGAACGTAGGCTGTAGGTCTCCTGACTCACAGTGGTATTCTGTTAGTTAAGGGAAACTCTTTAGAAAAATTGAAATAGCAATGGAGTTTCTGACATTGCAAAGGCAAACAAAAAAGCCCACCCCACCTTGGACATGCACATCACGAGCACCACTGAGCTCCCACAGTTCTATCGCTATGCATGGTCTCTGGGCACTCGGTCTTGTCTCTTGGTGGCTGTCTGTCCTGTAGAGCACATGTCTGTACAACTAATGGCAATCGTGAAGTGACAGCTGATTTCAACTAAAAGTAAATGATCATTCTGACCATTCATTTTGACATTGTTTTGCTTTGTCCCAAATGAATTTAATGGACACAATTTCTGCATAAATCCAATCCTGTTCACAGAGTACCTGTAATTTGCTTTCCTATAGCAGTGCCTATTTTCACTGTTACTTTCCATGAATTTTCCTTTTCACACTGGAGAAAAAAGGGTTTGCTTTAGAAGCGCATGAAACAATGTGAGCATCTCCTCCTAGAGGTTCCAGTGAGACTGATGCCCAAGGAGCTCCCAGTAAGATAGCCTCCTCTTCCATTCACACACTGGGGTGATGGGGAAGTCTGGTCTGTAAGCGTCTTCAAAGAACATTTTTTCCTCCATTCTTACTTGAAGAATGCCCAAATATAGAAAACAACTAAATATATTGGCCCGTAGTGACACCATGAGGGAAAAAAAAATCAAACGTTTATAAGTAGTTCCACCTAATTCACATCCACAAGCACTACAGAATGCTGATACAATATCATGCAGTCAAGGCTGCACAGTTTGCAAAATTCCTGCTTCACAGATGCTAAAGCCCTAACCTTGTCCATGACCCTAGTTTGTTGCAATGTAAATACAGTAAGTTAAATTCTTCAAAATGGTTCAAACCAACTTGCTTTAGTTCTCGCTATTGCATGCTAAAAGCTGTCCGGGTTCTCAGCATCAAGCTGCTTTTTAAAATAGCTATGAACTGTGCTACTCTAACTTCACAGCTTTCTTAGAATGCAGTTTTGTCCTGGTACATCTCATTTATGCTAAGAGATTACATTTTCTTACTACCCTTCTTACATCTGTACAACTCCTACTGTCAACACAAATATAAATGTAAGTGATACAAAGATCTTTTTGCAGATGCCTGAAGAACTAACACTTGTGTAGCATTTCTTTCCTAGGAACCAGGCATATTTGCTTTAAACTAAGAAACAGAGAGAAACATTCTAAGCTGCGAAATTTCTAACCCTGCAACCAAATGCAGCTTCGCATTTAGGCAGAAAAAAATGAAAGTGACACTGACTTCAGCAAGTGTGACATTAACCCAACAGCGGGTGTGTCAATAATGGGCTTGCACAGTTTTATTTTTAAATTGTTACACAGACAGCACCATAATGTATCTGTAGGAACTTGCCAAATTCACAATGTGATTTTTTTTCTCCCCTACACTTAGATGACATCATGTTTTTCAAATATCTAGGGAATGGTGCTGTCCATGAAGCACACTTTATCCACACGCAAATAAGAAAAACAAATTGAAAAAATCAAGTCTCCGAACAACCAGCTTACAGCTTTACACAGTATGACTTCTCTATGACACCCCTCACCTTGTTTACCAATAATAAACTGACTGGCGTATAACAATGGTACTCAATTAAAGTAAATGTGGGCTGTGAGCAATCTGTACATAAAAGAATACCATTTAGATCACTTTAATTTATACATTTCACACATTACCAAATCACAAGCAAATGAACATAAATTATTATAGAAATTATATTCTTACAGAATATAATATTCTCACAGAAATACAGATTTTGCAGTTTTTTACAGTTTTGTAGGAATTCTCTTTTTTTTTTCCTTGTGAATTATGAAATCATCCCATGTTCTTTACCAAACCAAATAATGAGGAAGCCCTCTTCAGAATTAAGGAGTTACAAAAATTCACTTAAAATAGTCTTGCAAAATTCCAGTTGCCCACTCTCCTGAGGCAAGTTTTATTTTTACTCCTATTCATTATCATTAATCATCATACCAAAGAGCTGGAGAACACATTTTGTCTCCTGGTGGTAAATTTGCATACTGCTTTCATAGAGATGATTTGGAAGAATTTTGCTGAAACCCACAAAGTGATACATGCACCTCTTGGTGTCAGCGCTCAGTCTGGGGCTGATGTGTTACACAGAGGTGTGGTACACTGTCCTGGCATTAACAGTGATTTGTGCAACGTGGAAATGGTTTGGATTAAATATCCCTCTGCAAATAGAAAACAGGATACATTGACCTGAAGCTGAATGGTTGTGATGCACAAAAAGAACCCTCAAAAACTCGTTCAGCTAAAAGTGCTTTTTTTCCAAGTACTGCAGATCTTTCTAGGCTATCCATTACCCAAGGCTCCCACAGAGTGGGTTAGTGCAGACAGCTGGTTACTGAGGTAACAAGATGTTACTTTAAACCAGCAGTGTTCACCAGTTTCACTCATTTCTTTCATTGGTTCTCTACAAACTACACATAAATTACAGGCACGCTGTATAACTAAATATATACACCGGGGCTACATTTCAGACCCTCTTTGAGCTAACGAGGGCAAAAAAGTTAAGTTTTCCTCAAGTTTTTTAAATTTAAACTCTTTGGAGAAAAGCAGTTTCATTCTTAACTTTACACTAAGAATTTGAAAATTGGCTGAAAAATAAATTTTAAAGTGTCTTCTCACTAGAAGCTGTTTTGTAAATAATAAAATAAAAATCACACTGCACGTTGAAACTATTAGACACAATACAAAAATGAGGATGACAGGGATGCTTTAAACTTCCAGGAGAGAAAACACGGTTCACTGAATGTTGGCTGCAATTTTCCAGAGGCAGACTCATGTTTGGAAACACTAGTTGACTGCTAATTTGAAAATTGTCAAGGTTACCCAAGGTCTAGTTCCTCCAAAATACTGAGGCTCCTAATAAACAAATTAGGTAGGTTGCTATTTTTGAGAGCTCGAGCTTGTAATGACCGATGTGTTCTCAAACTCTTTTATGATTATAAAGTTCAGCCATCAGCAGTAGCTTAAAACCCCGTAGGATTTAAGGCTGCTGGAGACATTTGCAGGACGAGGTCACCCACAACAGTGCTGTGCTCCAAGCAGGATTAACTCCACCCGAAGTGCTCCTGACATGTTTATCTGACCAGGTCTTTAACACTGGCAACAGCAGTAACATCTGCAACTGTCTGAGGCAATCTGCTGTAGTACTTTGCTATCCCATTAGAGCTTCTTCTTGCTGTCCAGCTTCAAAAACATTGTTGCTGTTTAAGCCTTTCAGTTCTTCCTATTCTCAGAAGATGTGCGAATGATAAGTAAAAATGTACGATTCTGTAATTCACACACAAGAATGCAAAAGAAGCTTTTTGGTCTAGAGAGGTGTCTTCCGTGCACTTTTAGGATACAAAATTCATATGGTCTTTGTCATATGGCAAGATTCACCTTCCAAAACTGCAGAAGTACAGTGCCAGTGCTTTGGCATGAATGAGTTACTGATCAGAGTCACAGCTTTAAAATAATGCGACAATATAAGACAAACAGAAAGGATGGATTCTATTTACAGCCTAAATCATTTATTTATGTATAACACCAATCCTTAGGCTTGATTTTCAATTATTTACTTCTAGAATAACAGAGGAATAGTCAAAGAGAAAGGATTCTATATTCAATACCAGCTGGAGAAACACTCTGCTTCACACAGTGTATTCCCTTACTGTCTTGTAGAAGTAAGTCTCTTTCCGTGACCAAACTGCACAAATAGAATTTAACTAAATCAGTCAGTATTTGACAGCAGAGTTAAAAAAAAAAAAAAAAAAAAAAAAAAGTTTAATAGTTTGGTCTGTTCTCTTTGCCTAAGGGAAAAAATACAACAATACCATATTTTCAGTTTGCATGTCAGGCTGGCACAGCCTCCCCTGCTGCCTGCCTGCCTGCCTGCCTGTTGTACAATACAGCCGAACAAACCACGGACAGCCTCCAAACTATCCACGCTGGTCTCCTAACGGCAACAGATTTCACACTGAGTCACCCCAACCCTTTCATTTTTTTAAATGACCACTCAGCACACAAGGAGCTTCTGTGCTGGCCTTCTGTTATAACAGGCTCCGAAAATCGCCCCTGCTGAGGCTGGCACTGCCCTCACGAGGTGATATAGATAAGACATATCACGTGCAGTGCACTCATGATGCAGTCTCCTGTCTATTAGCTGCCTCTGAACTGGACAGAATCCTGCATGCAGACTAATTGCCAACACCAGTAACACCTTTGTTAACTCTGTGAGGTAGCAAATAATTTTCTGTTACCTCACCTGCAGACAGTCCACACAAACCCAGACACCAACGTTTCCTGTCTCCTCGGTTAAGAAAACGCATGCAGCTATCTCTGTTCCCTGATGTTCTTCCTGTCAGCATCTGGAAAGGCTTAATGACATTCACACAACTAATAAAAACAAGCAAAATGAACATATGCTAATGCTTCATTTAAAATTCTCATATGACTTAGAGGAGGATCTGCAATGGTTGAAATCGGAGGAAATACATTCACCCCATTCATAAGAAAGGAGACTGTATCAAACTAACTCGTCTGTTGCTTAAATAAAATCATACTAAAGTAGTCAAGATTTTGGTCAAAGATGCATTTCCAATGAAGCTAGCTCAGTCCAGGTTTATTAATGAAGTTTTTATTTAATTCCACATAGTCTTCAGGCATATCATGGTATTTAATTTTTAGTGAATCAACTATCACATTATACATTTGCAAATGATAAATAAAGTATCTCCAATATTATTATTTCACCATGATTATATTCTAATGTATTTGATCTAGTTGAAACCGAGGAAAATATTCTGCCTAGGGTAACAGATGGCTTTTTAAAATTTTGTTACTATTCCAGAATCTTTAAGTCACCCAAAATGCATCTACTTAAATAAGATACTGTAGTTACTAGAAAACATGATCTACGTGTTCACTGTTTAGTATTTAACAATCTGGATGCCATTCCTGTTTGGAAATAATTCTACTAAAGACAGAAATCATTATCTGAGCACTGCTATAATAAATAAATTTGCCTTTTAACATTTTATCCTCAATATTTTATAACAAAAAGTAAATTATTTTTAATTTAAAATTAAATAATACATTGAATCAGTGCAAATGAAGTTGAGCACCTCATTCTGAGTACTGTCAACTCACAGGTGGCTCTCAATTAGATATCACTTCATTGCAGTTCATGTAAATCCTCTGTTAACATCGTGTCCCATGCTAATACCCTTTACCAAGTGGCAGGAGGTTTTACAAAGCAATGGTGTATCTTAATGAGATGTGAAATGTCACAATACAGTAAAAATGTAAGAAGCAGGTTAATTTACAATACATAGACATAGAAAATTATTCTTGCAAGCTAAGATTTAACTTTTTTTTTTTTTTTTTTACCCCCACAGGATAGAAGTTTCAAGCATGTTTTCTCATTAAAAGTTCACCATTATTTTTTGTGAAAACTATCTTATATAATATGCCCATTAAAAAACCTGACAAAAGCTATATATAAAACACCACAAAATCTTAAACTGTGAAAAGCAAAAGGATAAATCTGAGCAATCTGCTTCAATGACACCTTCAGTTATGCTCCTCATTTAACACACACTTCTCTCCAGCATGAACATAACCGATGGAAACATACCTCATACAAAGAACAAAGCTATCTTAGTAGCAACAGGGTCAATCAAACACCCAACATCTATAAAAAAAACAACTGTTCTTAAAAAGACTGGTCAAAGCAAGCACCACATCATTCAGTCTAATTTGGTGCTCTGCTCCAAACAAGTGCCTTGTGAGCTGTGAGGCAGAAAGACCAAAGGCTGGCCCATTCAAGGCCTCATTCTGAAAAGCTGCTTCCATCGTGTATCATTAACATGGCCATGAATGCCACGGTCACTTATTCAAAGACATTGTTCCACTTCTCCTCGCAATGAGTAGTTTCTTGTTGACATCAAGGTCTGATGGGAATAAAACATGACTTAACTCCAAATAAAATGGAGCAAGTTAGAGTTTAAAATACTGTTTTAATTTCATCATTTGCTGTGTGCCTTAAAATAAGGAAACGTGAAATGATTGCTTACATTCAGAAGTAATCACTGAGGTGGAAAACCCACAATGACCCTTGAGAGTGTGAAGTATATATTGAAAAGTAATAAAGGCTGAAGCTTGACAAACACTGATTTCTTTTTGTAACATTTCTATCCAGAGCTTGAACATCCCCTTTTTAAACACTGAAGTGAACAAAATGTTTACAAGTACTTCACCTGAAATACATTTGTCTGAGATCTGCTGATACAGGAGACCCGTATTTTCAGGTTTTCAGACTTAAGATGAGCCAACAAAAATAGAAAATGGAATAACTGAAAGCCAGGATTAAAACAAACAAACAAACAAAAAAACCCTATAAATTCCTAGTCACAGAAAAGATAGCATTGAAGAATGATTTATTTTTTTTTTTAAGAGCAAGAAATTATGTGGAAGAAAACAACAAAAAACAAAAGCAAACAAACAAACAAAAAGCCTCCCACCTCTTACTCATGGAAAACTGCACCTTAGCCCTGAAGCATACATAATAGGGCGAATTTGGAATAACATAATATTCCAGCTCACTATACAGTATCAGAATTAAGTACAGTTAAAAGTCATTTATAAAAGACTTGATTCAACACAATACTAAACTTAAAGGTCTGCAGTGGCAACTTTTTCTTATCAGTTCATGGAACATTACATCAATAACCAGCACAGACGGCTCAAAGGCTGAAGGCCAGCAGGCCCAACAGCCAACAGGAGAGAGGTGGATCTCGAACTCCCATATGGCACTGGTGAAAAAGAAGACCAGCTTTTGCCTTTCAAAACAGATGGACTTCAACAGTGAAAAACAAAGCACAAATACATACTTTCAGAAGGAAAAAATGCTGCTAACTTTTCTCTTTTTAAAGCTCAGATCAGTGACCAGAGCATCTTATTTTCTTGGAAAAATCTTCTATTTTCATTGGCAAATGTTTTTTAAAACATTTACGTCAGGACAGAAAACTATGCCTACACAAAAACTTTCAAACCAGATTTAGTGCTAAATTAATTTTGTGTTATTTTATACATTCATTTATCCACCTTATGAGACAAATTTCCTGCATAATTTATTTACATTATCTAAAAATGTTAGCAAGCATGTAAGAGCACAACACCTGCATTACATGTCTATTTAAATGAAATTAAATAACTATTTGTTATTTTATCAAACAGTAAAATACACTACTAAGAGGATAAAATATCATTGAGACCTAGAGCAAATATACCCTTTGCCCAGAAGAATTACCTCCTAATTCTGCAGGTCTCACCTTATACATAGAAATAAGCAAACCGATTATGTGTAGGGAATGATAAGGGTTATTTCTTCTTCCTGTTCCCTTCTCCCTCCCACCAGTTTCGCAATAGCATTTTGCCTTCATACCAGACCCATACACTGCCAGGGCTCGCAGGAGAAGCGCCTGGTGGCTGCCAGCACCAGCACACTACGTGTGGCTTGCATGGCCATATCATTAAGAAAGCTTTCAGAGGATAATGGTGTCAGTTAGCAAACAAGTTTGGTGACCTCCGACCTACAGAACTCACATCCCGTCCTACCCAGGATGACAGAGTACCATGAGATCACACTAGCATTAAGCTAGATTTTGTTCATTTATATCTTCATTCTAGTATATTAAATCCTTCTTTCAATAAAATGATGACTGTCTGCATTTAATGTCAGGATCCCTTTCCAGATCCCATTAAGGCTAATTCCAACCAAAACAGAATTATTTACTATGAAAAGATTCCATTATTTATCTGTTTCATGAATCATTTAAAGACTTCATGTCAGCAACTGCAAACATTCATGTTCTTCTTACAAAAAGTGGACAATATATTATGCATGCTGCCCACTGATTTAGAAGGTCTTCTGCAGGCCATTTACCAGTACCGTAGCGAAAAGATAAACAGAAATCCTTCCAGAACATATAAATAAATAATAATTGCCTATGGTTCAAATGAGCAGGCTGTTAAACCCAGTGAGCTGCGTCACATCAGCTGGCACCAGATGCTTCAGAGAGATGCATTTGTCAGTGGGCTGCTCTGAACCAGGACATCCATTATTGACAAGTCTTCCTGACCTCTTCCTTAGGCTGCCTTACCCATGGAAGCACTTGGCTTTTGCCATGCTTAAAGCAAAATCCTTCCCAAAACTAAGTACATACATCACCCATGCGAACGGTTATTCATTTTCTAAAATCCTACCTGTTCCATGATTAGAACAATTTTGTAGCAACAAGTCTTACAGCACTGCCTGCCTTTTTAGGAAGTCAAGGACAAACTGCACATAGTGCAGTTTCTGAAGCCTCTCCCATGCCAGTCGTGCTAAGAGCATCAGCAAGCACCTAGCACGCAGAGAGGGCTTGGTTCTAGGGCAAACTCTTATTTCAAGAGGATAACTCACATGTACAAGCAGTATCAACAAGCTCCATAGGATTACTCACACGCAAATTAGTCAGGAACGAGCACTCACAAAATCAGGATCTTTAGCACTTACAAAAAATCATTTTTGCTTGCATTTCTTAGCAAGTGATGGAGAAGAGAGAATGAATTTTCAATTGCTTTAAGGGCAATTTTATTGCCACTATAAGAATACCACTTAAATAACAGCCAGTTATTTTCCAATGACTAATAAAGTAATTATTTTGTTAGTCAATTACAAGAAAGATGACTACTACATTTTATGGTTAAAAAGAAAAGCCCAACAAACACACCCAAACTAAAATCTAACTTCATCAAAACTCTCTGGCAGCAACAGCTTGTACTGTGCTGTTTAACTGGCTTTACTCCAGTAGCTTAAAATTTAAGAGTCAGCTTTACGTAGAAATGCAGTAAGTGAAAACTGGAAAAAAAATCCCACACCTACAGCTGTCACCTAAAATTAAACACAATGTTTTTCTCCAAATCCCGAGTGTACTTTCAAAAAGGTGCCATGTGATCATATTTAGCTACTGCACTGAAGTGAAGAACATGTTCAAGTTACAGCAGATAAAACACATTCTTTCATTCAACAAAGCCAAAAAAAAAAAAAAGAAAAATACAAACCAGGTGTAATTATCTAATGCTTTCTAAACAAAAGATAATGCCACGTTCAGAGCATCCTAAAATTAAAATGTACATATAAATAGCCTAGGAACATTTTTTATTTTTTTTGCCCTTTTATAATTTGCAACATAGGCAAGAAACCCCCCACAAAACTACACATATTTTGGAGGGGAAAAAAAGCCCTAGAATAGATAAGACTGGTGTTAGATACATTAATTCCATGTAGAGAGATAGATGCTATTGGAATAGTATCAACAACCTGGCTTGTGCAAAACAGTAAGGGATCTTAACCATCTCCAAGGAGACTGACTAAATGTCTCCATCCAGGCTCAAATGCCTATTGTCTCACTGAGATACTCATTAAACATGGCAATTTTTTATTTTTTTTTTTTAACCAAACTGGGTCAAATTTGAAAGTTTTTATAACACAAGTTATAGAAGCAAAAATACTTTTGACTAAAAACCTATAGTTGGAAAGAAGTACGTTTAAAATGTCATCTAGCACCCCGTGTTAGGAAGGTCCCGCGTTACTCAAATGTACTCATTCCACAGCCAGTGTGAGATATGAAGACTAGATAATTGGATAGTGGTCCTGAAAGATTACTTCTTTTCCTTGTATTAACATAGTTACAGAACAGGATTAACTATTCTAGCACATAAAAAATATAGAGCACCTACCCAAGTAAACAATAAAAATGTACTTACAAAATCGAAGTCTCCATCTTGAGGGACTTTCCAGTTATCAGGGAAAACGTTTTTAGATATGTGGTAAGGTTCATGCATGTTCTGATTACAATTTTCAGGGCTTTTATTCTTGGAATCTTGTTTATCAAAGTAGTCCATGAAAGAAGGTCTTTGAACTTGCGGTGAAGTAGCATTTCCTGAGTTGAAAGGAAAAAAGAAAACAAGTTAAAACAACTTAAAGATGCAAGATTTACTGCACTATAGACTCCATTTACAAATTTTCTTGGAGTTTACAGAGACTAATGCAGTCATCCGTGCATGGTGCAAGCCTCCCATTTTCCCCTGAGGATCTTTGGCATAAAAGCTCATAGACAAAGAATGATCTTTTTGTAGCAAGATGCCATGTGGAGAAATGTTCAAGGCATTTCAGAGTTGCACACGCAAGAATACAAAGTTTACTTCATGTGATATCTATTTGTTGTTATAGAAACCGAATAACACAAGGTGCTAAGCATCCCTCTGGGTGCTGAATGCCCTTAACTTTAAGGTCTGGTCCACATGCACTTGTAGGAAAGCAACAAGTTCCAGCAGCTTCACCAAAGGTGTGACTTGAAAATTATTTAGAAGAACCTGAAAAAACAACCACACAAACCATGTCCAAACACTGCTTCAACAAACTCATTGCCAGCTTGGGATTCTTGGCCTATTATGGGGTCGCACTCTCCAGATGGTTGTAAGTGCCCATCTCTGTGGCGTGGAAACACTGCAGGATTTTTGTCATCAGCGACACTGCTACAAGAGCTTTGCAAAGCAGACCCAGACCAGTGCAAAGTCCGATCCTATCACCCTTCGCCTGACACCAAATTTATAAAAAATTACACCTACAACCCTAAACGACTTGGATTTGTTTTTATTTGTGGGATTTCAAAACAAGTTCATTACTAAGCAGAACAATAAATAAAACATCAGAAATGCTTCAGTAGTCCCACACAGCTGTCTCCTCAGAGACTATATCCTGCGTGGCATTATGATTCACGCAATGCACACTGGCTTACAGTGTAACACATTCTGCACAGAAAGGAACGGAATTCATGTCTACAAGTAAAATATGAAACATGATGGGAAATATAAATAACCAAGCTGAAAGTAATGCGGGTAGGACAATGCCTTTCAATTATAAACACAGTAACAGAATTTGGAATTCTTATACGAACTACTTGTTTTAAAAAGTGTAAAGGAAAAACACTGGAAGTATCTTTCTGAGATACTCTTCTGAGAAGCTCTTTCTGAGCTTGTGTTCAACACACGATCACTAGGACTTGCTGACCTTCACATTGGGCCTTATGCTTGCTTTTATTATTTCATTAGATGTTTTTGCCTCCCCTTTCACCTCTCATTTCATTTCCTGTGATAACCCCTTCTCTCTGTCTTCAGACTTTTTTATCCAATCTAATTTTGCTGCACGATTAACAGCAATCTTCCTTCATCAATCCTTTTCTGCACTGCTCTCTTTTCCAGCAAGTTGATTTATTTATTCTTTTATTTCTGCCAGTATGATTTCTCCTGCGTTTTTCAATGTGTTTCCTGCCTTGCTTTTAATCCTAGGCTTTACTGCACACGAGCCCAGTTGCTTCTCCTGCACTCCATAACAGTTCCTACATTCAGTCTGCCATGTTTTCCTACACACCTTCTCCCTCACACACACTTCTTTTAACTAATTTTTCTTTCAGTTGTAGCCATATTCTTTTCTAATCCTAGATGTGAGTTACCTCTGCTTACCATCTTTAATTTAATGGCAACCATTGACCATACAAAAATATTCAGGGAACTAAACTCCAGGCTGAATTTAGCAGACCACACAGCAGATAGCCTTCTCTAGAACCTCCCAGGTCTTTCCTCACTGAACTCAAAGTACTTGAGTGAGGTTTCTGTATTGCTGGACCATGGGGCAGGGGAAGGGATGAGGAGAAAATGGCAGGGATGCCAAACAGTACAGAAATACACGCTAAAGGGCAAAAATGGAAGATCTATATTTCAGTAAGGCATAAATTCAGAAAGCAAATCCAAGAGAAGGTAGTAGTATGTGGGGAGGAAAGGGGGGTAAAAACGATACAATGCATTGTCTTAACAAAAGATTTATTATTATCATTTCTACTTATTTTGTATTACTTGCTGATCAGTGCCCAAAACCCAGGAAAGTATTTGTGCCAAAAAGACAGGACACCACACTGATGATCTGTGCTCCATAATCTTCCTCAAGTTGCTTAAAGAAAGCCTTTCCAGTACTTAAATGGAGATTATGAATTAGATACAGTAATCAGGCAGATAGTGATAGGACAAGGGGGAATGGTTTTAAACTAAAAGAGGGGAGATTTAGATTAGATGGTTGGAGGAAATTTTTTCATGCAGAGGGTGGTGAGGCCCTGGCACAGGCTGCCCAGAGAAGCTGTGGATGCCCCATCCCTGGAGGTGCTCAAGACCAGGCTGGATGGGTCCAGTGGGTCCAGCCCACAGCAGGGGGTTGGGACTGGGTGGGCTTTCAGCTCCCTTCCAGCCCAAACCATTCTGTCATTCTATGATTCTCCACTTCCTAGCCCTAATCAAGTGGTTTGTTGACACAATCTGCAGGTGCAGAGCAGGTCCCTTCCCAGCAGATTGTGGGCTTCTACCTCCTACAGAAGTGAGTCTCCCACACCAATTTCTTGTTTGTTTTGTCTGCAAATCTACCGAGCAAAGCTTTCTGCATTTTGCCAAAAGCCACAAGCTTCCACAGCCTTCCCCATCCTGGAGATCTCTATCTCCTGCTCAGCAGAGGAACATTTTCAGCTGTGAAGTCTGGGCAGCAGGCTCCTCTGAAGATCTTCTGTGAATTATCTTTATTCCCTCAAGATATATTGCTTGTCAACATCAATGTGAGACAAGCAGCTTTAACCTTCCTTGGACTGTCACCTTTACAAAAAAGGCTGGAGCAGCTTAGGCCAGAGCAGCTGGGAGCCTAGCCGAGGACTAAGAAATGTGTCTAGGAAATGGCTGACTACAGGTATCTACCTAACAATGTACTCATTGATTACTGATTTTGCAGTTTTCACATGAGCGACTTACACACTTAAGTCAAGCCATGAGCAAAAAATGAAAGTATAAAACCTGCATTTCTTAAACTATTGAGAATTCTATTACACAACAGAAGATTTTTGTTTGTTTTACAATACACTTATTTATCAGAAATAATGGCAACTGGCATTTAAGTGGAAAATTCAAATACATTTCAACCAGATGAGGCCTGTAGATTTTTCCAAGAGTCTATGAACTCTAGTTTAAAGGCTTTTTGTGGAAAAAGTTTCCTGCACAAAGTATTTCTTTGCTTCCTGAGAGTGACACTTGTAAAACTAGTTTAATAACTTTTGTTCTGTTTTTCCATCTGCAGAAGAAAAGCAAAATAATTCAATGACACTACTGTTGTAAACTCATTACTCCACTCCAGCTGAGTTAAACTTTATTTCTGCTTTCTGCAAAACAAAGAAATTACAGGTTAAGCCAGCATTTTGCAACAGCTCTTGACCTAGAATTATCAACATGATTTTTTCTTTGAAAAAAATCCCATTTGTAAAACATACCCCTAGCAGTGGCACAGAGGAACAACATTACTACCAACCAACCACAGGAGAGGTCTTGAGTCTTGGAACAAGCTTGGAACCAACTACCATCTCTTTCTATATACACAGGGAAAAAGCACTTGTACACCTGCACACGGCAACAAGCAAGCTGTCGTAACGTGGGCACAGTAAGCATGCTTAAACAAGACTACATCAATGAAACACCAATGTCAAGGCTAAAGCCCTGTTGAAGCCAGCCCATAATTAAGCTTCCTTGCTGAGTTCCTATAAATTCGTATTACCCCATTCAAGCTAAGACATCCTAATTGCCAAAAAGGGAAGAAAATTTTTAAGAATTGTTTTAAACTGCAGGAAAGAGAGATCTAAAATCCAAAGAACTCTCTGGGTCTGAGTCTCTTTTACAGAAGCAATGTAGTCTCCAGAGATAATAAGCGAAGCACTGAAGAGATAATTAGAGAAGCATTGTCTGAATTAGGTTGTGGGATAATTCTAGAAGCCATTTATGTGAATATTTGAGAAACCAACATGGAATAACTAACAGTGCTACAGGAGAAAAGAGTCATGCCTTACTAACTTCTATTAGCACAGCTATTCTGTACTATTACTACAGGAATGCACAGGGGTATTGTGCTGACAACACCTGACTGCATTTTCCAAGAGTACTAAAATTCCACATTACAGAGTGAGGTGTATGTTACAAGCCCCCACCATAAACGCAGTACTCATCCATTCTTATAAATCAACTACAAAAAAAAAGTGCATAACAGAAAACTTCAGAAATATCTTCCAACGAAATCTTGAATACAAAGAACAATCTCTGACACTCTACTTTATGGTATGAATTCCATTCATATGGAATACAGTGGCTGGTATGCAATAAAGAGAATTATACAGAACTTGTCCAAAACATGAACATGGCAAAAGGCTTCAAAATCCCGAGGTATCACTTTCATTGCAGCAACTTTTTCCTGAGATATAAAACATAGGTAAGAGTATTCCTTTTACATTTATTATCAACAAGAGGGCAAATACTGCAGAATATGCAAAAACTAATAGATGCTAAAATCAGTAATACTAGTTTGATGACAAAAAATCTAAGCAGGTCTTATTCAGAGGGCTGTTTCCAGAATAGGAAAATAAAGTGTCCTGAGAATATTGGTATCAAGTTAAGGGTCTGAAAATTAAAATTTATCCTCAAAGGATAAAAAAAAAAACAAAAATTAAGAACTCTGCTTTTCTTTTACCTCCTCTTAACGGTGACTGCCCACCCTTTTACCTCACCCCATAAATATATCTGTACACGAAGGTGTCGCGTGGGGTCTCACTCAAGTCTGCAGAGGGGTTGTACATGAGCCTAGCCCATACCAAGGCTGTTACAGGACGTGGGTCATAGCTTGTCATAAAAACTTATCAATAGCATTTTCTTTTAGGTTGAAAAACCACCTGTGGGACCATCCTAAGAAGTGTGTATTTCAGAGTAACCCAAGAACCCACCTCCTGCTACAGAGACTGACTTCTGTGGCACAATCTCTTATACTGGATGGATTGAACCCATCCATTAATAAATTAATTAATAAAATCAACTCATGAATTCTACTTTCATGTTCTTACACTGATATGTAACTGGCAGTGCTACCTGCCACCAATCCCACTCTCTTCAACTCCACATTAAACCTCCCAAACTTAACTCTGCCCTCCCCTCTCTGCATCGTGTTCCCTCCTGCTCAGCACATACTGCACATCTCTGCTCAGAGCGTGGCACACCAAGCAACAAAGCATAAACATTTATTGCTAGGCTGCATACGGTATGTTAGGGTAGGGTAACAGGCCTCTTTGTTCCAAATCCCAGTTTTATTTGGGCACAATTCACTATTTGTGAAAAAAATATATACATGTTTTTAATTATGTTCTGTCGTGGCTCCCGGAGGCCTCTAAGCATGGGCACTTATGAATACAAACTTATTATTGTTTCTTATTTTGTTCTTGAGCAGAGAAACAAAAGACAGAGGGAAACAAATGTGAAACTAAGTACAAGAGCACAACAAAAATATTTGTCATAAGTATTTTGTGTCTCTAGGAAGGATATAAAATCCCTCTCCCCTAGTTAACAAAGGTTATTTCTCCACACTGCTTGCAAGTGTTCTGCTGTTCAGAAGTACTGACGAACACTTCCAAGCTACCCGTTCTGATGTAGTACTACAGAATTCTGCAAACATGTAGGAAGTGCCCACCTTGCCTATAAAGGTACGTTGGAAAATCAACCAATTTCTAAAATCTTGTGCTGTTTTCAAGCACAAAGGAGCACGAATCTCTGCCTGCCTCTCAGGGAGANCATACTTATTTTCAGTATATTCCAGTGTGTGGCGGTCCCCTTCTTGCATTAGCTCCAATTTCTAAGCAGTGGGCACCTAATGCAAAACACAGTCAAGTCCAGCAAGCAAGTGTAGGAACCCAACCTGTCCCCTACCAGCTGGATGATGGAACCATCACTTGCCATCAGGCTGCTTCCAGAGTGCCAGCTCTCCTTCCCTGCTGTTAGAGGTGCCAAGAGATTCAACTATGAGGGAGGAAGGGGGAGGAAGCCTGCTGTCCCAGAGACTGCATTCTTCTGTTTCATGAGAAGGAATAAGGGGTTTAAGAACTGCACTGACAAACCACCAAGGTACAGAAAGTAACTCCCTTTCTTAGTGCAGATTGCTACTGAAATCAATTCAATTTGAAAATAGCAGTATTATAAAAAAAACCAATGTCTCCAGCAACATAAGAAACCAAAAATGCAAACATAGCAGCACTTCTTTGATCAGCTGGGCATACTGACAGATATTCCCCCTCAGCAGATAGAAAAACAACATGGATAGTTATTAAACCATAATAAAATAAAAAAAATATCCTGGGCAGTTTGATCTAGTGATCTAGTGGTTGGCAGCCCTGTCCACAGCAGTGGGGTTGGAACTAGGTGATCTTTGAGGTCCTTTCCAACCCAAGCCATTCT
>VXAV01008924.1:66135-102684 GCA_013399715.1 Alectura lathami | reverse complement strand
CTTGCCTATAAAGGTACGTTGGAAAATCAACCAATTTCTAAAATCTTGTGCTGTTTTCAAGCACAAAGGAGCACGAATCTCTGCCTGCCTCTCAGGGAGAACAATGGTTTCTACATTGTCACATTCCTGGTGGCATTTCTTTAGGACACCTGCTATTGCTCCTGCTTCAGCCCATAACACATGAATCACAGAATCAGAGGAAGACCAGCTAAAGCAGATTCATACTTATNCCAGCTGGATGATGGAACCATCACTTGCCATCAGGCTGCTTCCAGAGTGCCAGCTCTCCTTCCCTGCTGTTAGAGGTGCCAAGAGATTCAACTATGAGGGAGGAAGGGGGAGGAAGCCTGCTGTCCCAGAGACTGCATTCTTCTGTTTCATGAGAAGGAATAAGGGGTTTAAGAACTGCACTGACAAACCACCAAGGTACAGAAAGTAACTCCCTTTCTTAGTGCAGATTGCTACTGAAATCAATTCAATTTGAAAATAGCAGTATTATAAAAAAAACCAATGTCTCCAGCAACATAAGAAACCAAAAATGCAAACATAGCAGCACTTCTTTGATCAGCTGGGCATACTGACAGATATTCCCCCTCAGCAGATAGAAAAACAACATGGATAGTTATTAAACCATAATAAAATAAAAAAAATATCCTGGGCAGTTTGATCTAGTGATCTAGTGGTTGGCAGCCCTGTCCACAGCAGTGGGGTTGGAACTAGGTGATCTTTGAGGTCCTTTCCAACCCAAGCCATTCTATGATTCCACAATAAACCTTAAGTGACTTCAAAGGCTGTATAGACCCTGCTCAAACCCCCTGCTTCATAATACTTCCACCATAAGAACTATTTTATTTACTTGCAATATCTTTTCAGGTATTTAGTATCACTAACCTGCTCCTTGACATGTTGAAATGCATTAGTTTAAGGTCGCTTGTTCTAACCCTCCATTACTCTCACTATTTAATAGATAAATGCTGTGTCAGCATGAAAACAAATCAAAGCATCAGAGGTGAATCATCCTGCTTAAACTAAACACTAACCAACAGGTGTGTTTATTGCCTTATCACTAAGATCACACAGTAAAAAACAAAAACAAACAAGAAAAACAACCCTCTCTCAAAAAAAAAAAAAAACTGGAAAAAAAAACCAGAAATGAACAAATTCCCCTTTCCCTCCAGTTTGCTGTGCATGGAGCCACAAAGCAAACACACCTGATTTAGGCTTCCAAACAATTTTTCCAACCAAATTGCAGCAGGTGTACATGCGCAAACAGAAATGTAATCTGCTTGCTATATATTATTCAGCAAATCCATTCAAACGATGACCTGGAATTCAGCATTACATTGTGCCTTACAGAAGCAGGCACCTAAACCTAGAGTCAGACTCACCTAGCGATGTTGCCCATTCAAATAAACGATTCTCATAAATTCATAGCTCCAAGGAACTATTCTTGCATTATTAACAGAAAAGGGAAGTATATCAACAACATACTTTTCATGGTCCCATCCTCCTCTTCATCGTCATCGCTGTTGATTACCATGGTCCCCAGGTCCGACTCCAGCATAGTGCTGTTGTGTTCGATCATCGTCTGAGCACCCTCACTCATCGTGCTTGTGGCCCTCATGGTACCAGCACTCTCTGAACTGGTCTTCACCATGGTGTGAGAGTCCAGCTCATCTTCATCCTGTCAAGAAACATTTGTCAGAATGCAGCAGGGCATTTCAAATAACAAAGCTAAGAAGCAATCATTTAGATGTTTATTCATTGTTTTTTATGCCTTCGCATGACCTAGCTGTACTGCTAGACTTTCATGTTTAAAACTGTTAAAAAAAAAAACATAAAACAACAAATACACCACATCTAAATTAAGAAAAACACCTTCATTGTTTCTGCCGGCTGTATGGCAGGATGGATTTACCAGAATCTTGTCCCACGCACCCACTTTGCAGCAGCACCCAGCTTTGAATAGCTCACTGATTTTCAGGACTCCTTAAACTTCTCTGGGATCCAAAATCAGTACCACATTTCATAGGAGGTGATTTGGTTGGTCTGTAATAGACCATCACCAAGGATTTGTGCTGGTCACCCTTTACTAAATCCCATGCCTTGCATCTTGTATCATGCACAGCGCCCAGATGGCAGACACCAGTTCAATGTAGGTGTTAAACAACCCTCTGAAACGGTTTTGGAAGTCCAACTCAGGAAAGGAAAATCAGCTTGGTTTAGTGCAAGTATTCAGTTCTCTTTAAAAACCTCTGTGAGCAAAACAATTTACACAATGCAGAAAAGTATCTACAGAGCTCATACTCTACAGCCAAGGGTGGGGTGAGGGAAGAGCTAATGTCACGAAGAGACACAACAACACTTTGAATCAATGACAGTACTGTGCTAGGAATGTAAAACAGAGAAATAAGGACAATCCAGTTAATGAATTATTAACTTTAAAAGGAACACCAATATTTGAAAATACTGTTGGAAAATCTCAGTCACCTCTGATTTCAAGCATATGCACAATAGCACAGCATTTCAGGAATAATGTGATGGCCTATGTGCATCTTTTACACAAGTACATTTTATTACCCAAGGGAAAAAAAAAATAATGTTCCTCTCATTGATTATACAAGAAATAATACCCACCACTGTGAAGACACCATATGCCAAATTTTTAAATTTTACATATAAATGCTTCTTTCACTGATTTTATAAACTTCCCAGACCAGATTGAGAAAAGGTCATATACGTACGCATTCCCTCTGCTCTGCCAAAACTTCACTTGCATTCTGATACAAACGAACTCTATCTCTGATTAGGAAAATATTCCAACTACACAACTCATATTGAAAAACTATCGTGTAACATTTCATCATTTGCCAATTACAAATAACATGCCTGTTGCTACATGTAATACTAACACAAGACTTCACTAATTTCCTTCTTTGCTTAAACATTTGTATTTTACATTTTAACTATGAAGAGACCTGGAAGGAGAGCAAAAAGAAAGAACTCTAGCCCCCAAGCCCCACAGCTCTGACACTTTCTGTTGCCTACTGAACTAGCTCGTCTTTCTTCTTGATATTCCCTGGCACAGCAGACAATTTGCCCACAGGGCAGCCATGATTGCAAGAACCAGCTACATTGTGTGAGTGCCCGTTTCACAAATGGGTGGTCAAAGTGGGTCCAGAGGACTGTGGTTAGCAGCAGCACCAACAGCCTGGCTCCTGGAAATAGTTATGTCTCAACCCAGAGACATACAAATAGATCTCATTTCGATTCAGAGTCTAGCTGACAGCACAACATACTGAAACCAGGATACACGGCTATATCTATGAATAAAATTTCAAATGTCAAAAGAATAATCATTTTCCAGATTAGAATTTGTAAAAATATTAAATTCCTTCATCTAAAACTCTCTTTAGTAGCCTACCCTTAAAAAATTATGATATTGCCAAAGATACAGCACCAGAGGACTGTGGCAGCAAATAAACAGGAATATTTTAGTAGTGCTCCTCCTGGTGGCAACTTTAATTTTCTTACTTTTTTTTTCCTGAACTTTCATGCTGACCCCACTGTTTTCTGTATTTTTCTCTTCCTAAAAAGAGTACTTGGAAACCAAAGTTTCTTCATCTATATTCCCCCTTTTTTTTGGCATTGTATTTTAAAAGTGCCAAAAATAAGTGTATATTTATGAGTGCTTCTTTCAGTACTGCAGTACAATGCAAAAGTGAGTCGACATACTGCTTTGCTCCTGTTAAGCATTACAAATAAGACATCTCTAATCACCGAGATTAAAACACAGTAACAGCTGATGTTCAGGTTTGCTTGACTAATATTATCATCCTCTTAACTTACTAAAGCTGAAAGCAGAAACAAAAGACATTTTCCTGAAGCTTACATTCTTGTTTTAGAGGTGGAAAAAAAAAAGTGATGGCCAACAATGGATTCATAAGTGACCATCTTCATATCTTCCGCTTCATTAAGAATACAGTTTTTTTTTCTTCAGTTCTTGAGCCAAACCAAGTATCTGTTTTTTCAAGGAACAGCGTTTCTTTTTCCAGTCTTTGTCTTACTAGTATTTCTCAGCACAGAGAACAGTTATCATCGAGTACCTAGAAGACTGAGCATCACAAAAGCCAACATCAGTACTAACAGGTTAGTTATTCCCAAAAGGGAAGTACATTAAAATTTTGATCAACAGTGTTTTCGTTTTCAGGGCCTGTGTTTTTCCCAAAATAATCAATGTTGTAGATTAAAGCAAGTTGCTTCCAGGATTATCATTCCAGTGTTTCCCACAAACATGAGATTTAGCTAATACTGCAGCAGACCATACTGGACCCGAAAAAGTAACAGGATACTTTTATAAAGTTATGTAAGTGCATGTTTACATGACAGATGAAAGTGATTCCTTAGAGCAAATTATGATTCATACTTTACAGTTCATAAATATTGATGTAGAACTTCTGATCTGTTATTAAAAAAGGTAAACTCCCTGATTAAATAAAAACAAACACAGTATCAATTTTAAACAGGAAAGAACATAAGGTATTAAAGCTGAAGTGTCATGTTCTCATACTGTTTATGAAAACAGATCCACGAATCAAGTAATAACAACAGCTAACTACAGGTTTAAACTGTCTGCTATTCTCTTGCGCACGAGTATCAAATTTGTATTTGGTAGAGGTTTGCGATGCACCAGTATATGGCAACTGGGAGAGCACATGAGCAAGATGGCAAACAGCTCCTGAGATGCTGAAGAAATTACAGTCAGCCCCAGAAACTCTGAACAGCATTATATCCTGAAGTAAAAATATGTAAAAGATTGCCAACATCCTGCGACCCTATGGGACGAACTCTTTGGATCTCCTCATCCACCAAAGTCAGTTAGAAGATCAACAAAGGAAACCCTTATCGTATGAAGACGTAGTCATGGAGACTCAGTGATCAGCACAGCAAATTCAAAAGGACTCCAGTGGTAGCAGTGTGCAGGACCTCCCAATATGCTTGTTACACAGAAGGTATCGACACACACAAGATGTTGTCAGAGACAAGATGAGCCTGTGTACCATATGTGAACCTACGCTAGGATATAATCAAATGAGGTGAGGTGATAAAGATTTATGGAGTTTTTCTGCTCCTTTTGTAAGATTCACAGGGAAAAAAAGTGATGAAGCCTAGTAAAGAAAAACAAAACAAGACAAGAAATAGGGCAACTTGCCTCTTGAAATGGCTTGTGTGAATAAAAAAAACACTAGATGGCACCAAAGACAGCAACTAGACTGCAATACATTAAAGGAAGATTTACATGCTGGCAAAATTTAGTATCCTGTAAAATAATTTCATTTACTATTAACACCTCGTCATCACCCTTGAAAAACGTGGCTGCAGTCACAGCTATCTTTTTGTAAAAGCACTGTAGTGGCTACATAAACGCATAATGGAGTTTGGTCAAGAAGAAGGATATTTAAAAGTTCCTAACACTTATAAAGCCCAACTACAACCTGAGCACATGCTGGATAGTGAGCACAGACTGAAGTTTAAAGCCACCAGAAAAACACATAAAGACTTAACTTTCAGCACACACTGAAATCCTAGCAAATTCCAAGAGACCTATATACACAAGACCAAACTTGAAGTCATGAAACAACATTTAAACTTCTTTTCTACATACTGATGGACTACTTGCTGCTCACACTCACCACACTGTGTTTATTCATTGCTGGGGACCTGAACAATATGCTCCTAAAAAGCTGTTTATCCCCTTAAGTAGGTATATTTCTCTGGACAAAATAATCTTTACATATTTCTTACTCAATTTCACAACACTTAAAGGGCTGCAGTCAAATTACTATACTTTGACTTAAGAGAAAAAACGCTATGAGAACAGAACATTTAACACTGTGTGTCCTGAAAAGCTACAGATATATTATCTATGGATAGATAGATATATCATATATACACACGTGCACGCACACGAAAGATGTATGAAAGTAAATACTAAAAATTCTAAAAATACAGCCTGGTGAATCAGATTTAAAGCACAGATTAACTCAAATGACTCCATAGGTCCTTCAAAACAATGATGTAACTACCATAACATATAAAGGAATATTTATAGCAATTATTTCTTAAGGTCCTGAAAGACAGAAGGCAACTTCTCATAACTAATATTTGATTAACCAAAGCAGCTTTTGAATGAATGAATAAGCCAAAAGAGAGGAATACTTGATGACTGACAGTTGTCTCTGTTGCTGATTGTTGTCAGCTGATAATTGCCTAAGAAAAACAAAAATGGATTGCTGAAGTAGAATTATTCGTTTGAGTACTCTAAAATAATTAAGCATTCCTCACATAATAGAGACATTATAATGTAAAAGAAAACATAGAGAAAGAGTTGCTTCTTAGTTCGTTCCTTTAAAGAGCCACAGAAATAAATATTTAGACATGTTTCCTGCAAGCTGCCAGGCAACGAGTTACTTTGCATTCCCATAATACAGCTGCCCAACCTCAGAAGCAAGTTCACATCACACTTCAAAAACTGCACAAGAGAAGAGGTTGGTCATGTTTAGCAGTGCCTAAGCTAACATTTAAACTTTGATATTGGGATTAACCTTCTGTAGAATAAACCACTTGCAATTTTTGCTTAATTAAAAAAATCTGTACAATTACCTCAGCACCTATCAAAACATGTCAGTTTGTCAGAAAGCATTCTCATCACACCAGCAGCTCTTGTAACAGGCATAAAATCAATTCAGAGCACACTATTCGTAATGATATCTCTGGAAGGATACAGACTTGAAGACTGTATTTAACATGGCCATGTATTTACAGCTACATAATGAAGCTTGGAAGAGCAGCAATTATTTACCTTACGATTGATAACTTCCTGTGCTACAAAACATCCACAGAATGTGGTAAAAACGAAAACCAGGAAGCACTTTTAGAGATGTGACTCTTCCTCACCTGAAGTATAATGATCCAAAATTGATCCTAAAACTAAGAACAGAACAGTGAAAACTTCGTGTCTGACTAAATTCTTCAAAAGCACCCACTACTTCCCATTCCACTTGTCATTATGTATGTCACTTATAGGCCAGGCGTCCACTACCATACAGAGAATCATAGAATCATCTGAGTTGGAAGGGACCTTTAAAGGTCATCCAGTCCAACTCCCCTGCAACATGTAACTGTAAGAGGGAATTAAACCTACCTACTCAAATACAGCTAGGGGTCAATCCTGTTTCCTAACAAAACGAACATCACCCTTGGAACACTTTACACCTTCCCTCCTGACGGGTCCCCACACACGTCACAGCAAGTAATTAGCGTGACTGCTCAAGCTTTACATAGGAAATTCTTGGGGTTTTAGAGCAATAAATTCAAGCACCAGACAGGTTAACTCAAACCACTCTTTGCCAACAGTATATGGTCTCAAATCACTGCCCATGAGAGACCTTTAACATTGATAGACTGTCTGCTTACCATTAACACCAGTACTTGCTCTTGCTGCTAGGTGTTACTAAATACACATTTCTCAGGCTGGAGTCTCCCTTAGCACTTCTACAGTCTGGGTTTTCCAGCAGTATCACTGGACCAACCCACTTTTAAGGTATTATCTTGCAGAATTTGTGTACCAGGTGCCTGTCACCTTCTGACTGAACAGTGACTCCAAGCCCACATACAATCTGAAACATTTGTGGATGATAAAAGATGAAGAAATATTTTTGACTTCCTATCACTGCTGCTACACAAAGCATGCACAGGGACTGCCACACCTGTTCTAGAACAGCAGCCAGCATTACATCTTGGCTCATCAGAAACTTTCATCTAAGCTGTTCGCTCCTGCAAACTGTGGTTTCCTGTAACAACCTGTGGGTCCATTCACCAGAACGAACTGTGCAGAATTTCACTTAATTCTGGCCTCAGCCGCACCTACGTGTTGATCCACAGTCTTCTAACATCAGTGCATGGCGCTGTGACAAACGGACATCGTTCATTCAAGACATACAGAACAGGAAACTTCTCCAACTCAACAAATTGTAACCGTTTGTCCTGCTGTGCAGTCTTTGTGTTTTTAGCTGATCAGAATCTTTCATGACTGCATCTAAAGAAGATGTAGGAGTCATCTCTCAGACAGATCTGGAATTTCTCACAGTGCTGTATGGCACTGAAACTCAGCAGCAAGACACGAGAAGCCAGCATCACAACTGAACTATTACAAGACATGCATTGTGACAACATGAAAGCTATTCACAGGTCACCACCAAAGTGGACTTCTGACAAACTGTGTTTGTCAACAATCCCTCCGCCTTACTTCACTATCAGTATTCTCCATTTCACTCACTGGTAACTTCATTTCACCTATTAAAGTTGAGCATTTCCCAACTTTTTTCCCTCAAGGTTTACCAAGCAATAGAGCCATATGTTTAGCAACAGTAAAGATCACACCTACTAACAAATGTCATATAAATAATCTTAACAAAAATAAAATTACATCCTACTCATAACTTCATAATCTTTATCATAGATTTTTTTTTCAGAACCATAAAACCATATGAAAACAGGAAATTAAAAAAGCACACTTCTCTCAACAGCATAAAAGCATATAAACCAAAATCTTTAAAAATAAAAAAGAAAGGATTAAAAGCCATTTTGTAAAAGCAAACTTTTCAAAAAGTTTAACTATTCAATATAAATCTTACAGCAAAGTGCCCAAACATCGTTTTGTTAACTACACAACATTTTTGCAATAGCAAATAGCTTCTAGTAGGTATGGTAGCTCTTAGTCTTCCTTTGATAAATCTGACGGAGCTGAAGGGAAAAAATGCACAAATCCTCTCCAGAGTAATTAAACCTGAGGAATAATAAAATTTACTTATCCATCATTAGGAAAAAAAAAAAAAATGGAACGATCACACTGACAAGCGTAATTGCCCACTGAGCATCAGTTACCACTTCCTTCTTATTTGCCCCACCTACAACTGGATTGTCTTGTTACACTGTCTTACCTCTGGAATCTCCCTCAAGCTCAAAAGAGAAGATCTATTCCTTCCCCTGCTCAAGTTTACAAGCATGACACAGACTAAAGAAAGATCTATCTTCTCTACCACAAGCAATGCTGGCCTTTGCTGGAAGACTGTAGATTTAACCCCACAGTCCCATTACCATGGCAATGCAAATACATCCTCTGAATTACAGCAGCCTCAAAAGCACACATGGGTCAGTAGCAAATACAAGATAGCCTGATTTGCCCTGCCCCACACGAGTTTGACTGCACACTGTTGGCATGGACTGGACTTTACCACTTCTGTGTTTCACTGCGCTGAAGTCATACTTCTTGTTTTCCTACTGCCTTCCTTTTCTGAGCTGACTAGGCCCATTATACCCCCTCTGCAGCCTTCTCCCATTCTGTCCTGAGAAGTCAGCTCTGTCTCAGACTGGTCTCATCCACTGCTTGCTCATTAAGTGAGTTAACAAGTTAGGCTGAACCCCTTTATTCTTTCCTCAGGTCCCTTGCTAATACTGGCAGGGCTCCCTCTGGCCCTCTGCAAGACTGCCATTATTGTCCTTTAAAACTCATCTACATCATGATCCTGAAATGAAATGGAGCACAGCATGCTAATGGCAGAGCTTTCCATGCTGATTAATCTGCATCTCTGCCTGCGCTTTTGTGTTATCCACTCCAATCCTCTGCCTTACATTTAGGACCAATTTTTTCAAGCAGATGCTGTCCTCCGGTTCTGAGTTTGATGATGCTCATGCACTAGTGTATGACTACAGTTGCTCAAAACTCTGATTTAGCATTTCCGCAGAATACAAAATAACTGTACTTATTTTTAATGAACAATGACCACTCTCTCAGCCCTGCTAACCAAACACACTTCTGTTATTTTCAGATCTGAGGCATCTATCTCGTACATAGTGACAAGTAGGGTTTTGCTACCTTTTTAACTCACAACCTATCACTTGGCTGAACTACAGAAATAAATGGCAAAACTCCCATCTTAAATTCTGACTTTTGTCACACATGAAAAGTTGCTAGATGCCTCTTCTGTCAAGGAGAACCAAACATGGGCTGCATCTTCCACACAGCACAAGAGGCCGAACTGTACACCACATACCGAGCGGGTGGGGATTGATTCGTCCCTGCCTGGCAATCTGATTCTCCATCTGACTCTCAGTGTATGTAATGAGAAATCATATCTAATTTGGAGTTAATGAAAAAAGCATCAACAATGCCCAAATGTTCGAGGTCTACAATTCATAAGGCAATAGAAGGGAGGAAAGCATGCTAGAAAAGACATTAACTTTTACCATTTGTAATAAATCAGTCTCTTCAGATGACAACTGTTCTACATTTTAAGAAGCGAACATCAATTCCACACGTCAAGTCATACATCTCATACGTAACACTCCCTAATGTGAAACAATAATCCCCAGCCCTCCCCCTCTGGTTTATTACCAGCTAAGCAAATACTATTAGCTGTAAACCAACTTTATAAAAGACAAGCTATCAATGTGCTTAGAACATACCCTTAGAACAGAAAAACATCCAGCAAACGAAAGCCCATATTGTATGCTGGGATACAAAATACTACACAGAATTTACTTGGTAAATATTCCTACATACAGATCACCACCTAATGCTCCATGATACATAAAAATTCTATGATTTGGGATAGGGCAGACTGCATTGCTGCGCTGCTGTCTTTTGTTTGCTCAGAGCTGTAAGATTTCTGCTGGCATTCCCATCTCCATCTTTTCTGTGTGTTATTCCTGAATGACCTTGGCTCCCACTGTATGTGTGGCAATACGCTCCTTTGAAGCACATAGTGTTGCATTGCACAAGACTGGCCTAAAATAAATCATTTAGGGAGAGTAATAATGCTAGGAACACTGACTTATTTCTAACATTGCCAAATAATTATAAATATGACCTATTTATCATATAACTTGCTTCCCACCTTAAACATCATCTGAGGAATTAAATGCTGTCACCATTTTCACTTTATATGGACAACTTGAATCAAATCATATTGTAATCACTCCTTATTGTGCTTCATAAGCAACTATTTAGTATATATAGCTAGGTAGTCCAAGATTCTGAAAATTACAGGAATTTTCTAGAAGCCCATGTGTGAAAACGGGGCCCCAACAGTATTTATTTTTTAATGTTAGTCTGAACAGCTGAAGTTGACATGGATTCTTTTCCCACCTCCTAAAACTTTCTAGGGCACCGCATGAAAAAGTGCTGAAAGCTGGCTCACACGGCATTACTCACAGAAGCATTACTCACTATGAATAAGAGAAGAACGTTCAGACCTCAGAGGCTACAGAGGTGGTAGAAACAGAGAATTATTTGATATGTAAGGACGGGAAGCTGGTGAAAAAGAGCAGTAACTTATCTACAGTGTATGAACAGTTCTAGGAAAAAAAAAATACAAACCGAATTTTCCTCCTCCTCTTCTAGTTCCCTCTGCTGTTCCTCATGTCGCTTTGCCTTTATCTCCATAGCTTCAGTGATCAGGTCCCTTAAAATTGAAACTGGCTTGGCATTCTTAATAAAGGTATGCTAGAATGAAAAGAAATTATAATATCTTCATTACAAAAGATATGGTTCAAATGTAATTACAAGTATTATTCAACACCACCAGCTTCAGCGATAATTGCTACTCCACATCATACAGTAATTAAAATCTACAATATGATAACTTTCAGTTGCTTTGTAACTAAGATTTTACTTTTATTTACCCACTCTATGCTGGTGCAGCCTCACCTTGAGCACTGGGTGCAGTTTTGGGGGCCACAATATAAGAAGGGCATAACACTGTTAGAGAGCATCCAAAGGAGGGCTATGAAGATGGGGAAGGGTCTGGAGGGCAAGAGGTGCGGGGAGTGGGTGAGGTCCCTGGGTTTGTTCAGCCCAGAGAAGGGGAGGCTGAGGGGAGGCCTCATGGCGGCCTACAGCTCCCTTCCAGGAGAGCAGAGGGGCAGGCGCTGATCTCTGCTCTCTGGGGACAGTGACAGGACCCGAGGGAACGGCATGGAGCTGTGTCAGGGGAGGGTCAGGCTGGGGGTTAGGAAAAGGTTCTGCACCAGAGGGTGGTGGGCATGGAACAGGCTCCCCAGGGCAGTGGGCACAGCCCCAAGCTGCTGGAGCTCAAGGAGCGTTTGGACACCGCTCTCACACACAGGGTTTGGGTGCTCCTGTGTGGAGCTGGGTGTTGGACTCAATGATCCTTGTGAGTCCTTTCCAACTCGGGATATTCCATAATTCTATGTTTTTTTTTTGTTTGTTTGTTTTTTGTTTTTAACAAACAACTGTTTTATAGTTAAGGACATAATTGTCCAAAGGAAACATGCATTAAGTAGTAAATAAATACAGTGGTGATTGTCTGACACAGAAAAACAAACTTTTTCAGATATTCAGTTACAACATTTAATTAATCTTAACAAGCTGACAGAATAAACCAGTGGCTGTAAGCAGAGCAAGTATGGCTGTTGCTTACTTCAACAGACCTGTACTTTAATATGTCATAAAACATTCTTCATCTAGGATGCTGAAATGTGGAACAAGGAAAAAAATATATATTAACTTTAGCAGGAAGATTAATTTTAATTCAAGGTCATTTTAACTTCACTTCCTCCTTTAAGACAACCTGTGGACGATACCATTTACACTCATTCTACTCTCTAGTAAACACCTACTTTTACAAAAATTCTGGTTGTGCATCATCACATGAAATCAAGGCAATCAAGGCAAAATGTAGCTCTGGCACTTCAGAAAAGTATTATTACACACAACAAATTGTTCCATGAAGAACAAAATTGACAAATCCTTGTCTCCTATATCTATTCCCTATCTTCTCCCTTGATACATGGATCCAATTGCTCTCTTTTTTTCTCCATGACCTTTCCTCACAAGCAGCATTTTCATTCCTGGTCATATCCCTCAAACACACCCACAGCACCTTCAGCTCCACTGTGCACGTCCCAGGTTCCAACTGGGAAAACAGAAACATGTACAAGTTATGGATGCAGTACTTGGTTTTCTGGCCAGTAAGCATATGGAAAGACTAGCGCAGACGCTTTTTGTTACTTGTGTGCATTAATGCAAATCTCTCTTATCCAGATACTATTTGTCAGTTAAGCATACAAATGTCTAATCTGTAAGGTCTGAAGTACTGATTCAGTCATTGTGTTAAAACCCAAGAGTTCTGACTTTTACTGTCCTTCGACTTTATTTCTGTTGAGAAATAAAATACTTCATACTACGAATTATGAATTTAATGTTTTATTACTGAATGCTAATCTGAAAGATTTTGATGTTCTCAAATTGGAGTCGACTCAAACTTAAATTTAAAAGGAGGATGTTCCTACCTAAAAACAGAATAAATGTATCAGAATTGTCTTAAAAGAAGAAATTTCAGAATATCAGATTCTTATCTGGTGAATAAAGAAAATTAAGAACAATATTTACCAATAGCAGTGAAAAGCCTACCAGAAGAACACTAAATTACCCAAAAGCTTAATGAATTTTTTGCTTCTCTCTCATTAGCAAAGAAAGCTTCTTTACAGGAAATTTTAGATTCCATTTCAGTCATCAAGGAACCTACTACAGTTTTTCTATAAATTATCTCTTTTTTCCTTTCTCTGCCTTTCTTCTACAACACACAGATCGATGTGTTTGTGTGTTTTCCCTCGGTTATTTGAAGGCTGCCTGTAACAGCACTGAAGGCAGTGGATAACACAACTAAGGAGCCAAAGGAGGAAACTTCATGTTTCCTCTCCCCTCTACACACCAAAATGCATGGCCCTCATAAAATATTTTTGATTTCACAATTCTAAATCTTCCTTGACAGATCCTCCTGTTTGATTTTGAAATTCATCTGATTTATTTATATCAGTTCCAAAATGACACAACTGTTAAATTTCCAAGCCATATGCAGCTCAGGTCAGCAGGCGACCTAAAGCCTGCTGCACAGGTCCACACTGCCTACTGCAGCTGGAATATAAAAGTGCTCAGCTGGGTAACTCAGCCCAAGAACAATCTCCTTATACTGTCCATCTGCATCAGATCCTTCTAGGACACACAACAACCTGTCTTGTTTAATCTGGCATGACCAAAAGGGCAGACTGAGTATACTCCATGGGTGGTCCACACTGAGGGGTAACCTGGGCTCAGTTCCTTTACTTAACTCTGGCATAAACCCTGCAATCTACTGAAGGCCTCTAACCACCAAACAAGAATCCAATTTTAATAGCAAGAACCAGCTCCAAACTTTTAAAAGAGCAATTAATTGTTTAGAAGGAGCAAAGGAGAAATAAAACAGAGCTAGAGACACGGGAGCCAACAGAGAAAAGACCACAAGGCATGATAATAGCTAAAATGAGACTTGCTCTTAGAAATCTTCACAACCATTCTGGTTTGAGACTGGGTGAAAAAAAGATATAAAATTTGCATTTCAGAAACTTGAATACTGACCTGTAGCAGCTGTGTTGCTGTAGCTCTTTGTTCAGGATTTTTCACTAAGCATTTCTTCACAAAATCTGTGAATTCATCAGACCAGAGCTCTGGCTTCCGAAAGGTCGGTGGGGGATTTGTAGGAATCATAAAAATAGCCTAGATAAAAAAGCAAACAACAACAGCAAGCTTAAACAAAACACATCATCACAGCACTGAAGACAAGGAAATAAATTGCTTTATCCACCTTTCTTATCAGGTTAAGAATCTGGAAGACAAATTTTAAGTAGGCTAGGATTTCCACTCAGCTGGAGATTCAGGAAGTAAACCCATCTGCTACTAATGTAGCTACTTCCCATTGGATTTTCACTATTTATACTGTATCCCATTGAGCACATCACTCTCTGTATTATCTACTAGTGTTTATCAGTCTCAAGAGATGATTTTGTTCTTTGGGAAATTCTTAGCAGAAGTAATGGTACTGCTGGCTTAAACAGACACAGAAATGTCACTGTGAAAAGCCAAGTTCACTTTCCCATCTCTGAGCTGCGTTGAGTTTTACAGGAGAACTGCCAAGGAGAGCAGGTCGGACCGTGATTTGCTTCTGCATTCATTATTATTTGGTTGTAGTTTTAAAACTTGCTTTCCGTAATATGTTTTTAAAACCAATGCTGAAAGTCCTAAGGCCTAAAAGATGACAAAACCAACCAAGTAACTTGCCTACTAGCAATGAGAATTCACTTGAAGTCGAGAACGAAGCATATTACCTACAAATAAGAAAATTCCACACTGCTGAGAACAGACAAATTCTTCAACTATCAAAAAAAATCAAGCTACATTAAAAAAGAACAAAAAAAAAGAGTCCTACTTAAAGCTACATAAAGTGTGGCATTTGTTTTATGCTTTTCACCAGACTTTCCAGTTGCAGATTTATACTGTTACAATTTAAAAAAAAAAGAATAAAGCAAATAAAAAGAGGGGAAAAAAAAGATGAGCAATGTTATTCTGAGAAACCACTGTAAAATAACTGGTAATTTTGAACTTCCACATGTACTATCGAATGCGTACAGCGTCACTGCTGAAGATTCACACAACAGCAACAATCTATTCAGAACTAGGTTTAGTGACAGAATTAATAAATATTAGTTTCTTCTAAAACTAGGCTCGGTTTAACCACACTCTCCAAAGTGAAAAAGACTGAAAGTTCCATAAGCTTGCAGTCCTTCATTTGCTTCTCTCTTCAAGCATAGGCAGAATTATGTACTCAGTAAAGCAGAAAAAAATGAAATGTGCACACCATTAACATAGTGGTGGTACCAGAAGCATCAGACTGTGCTTGAAACACGGGAAAACAGGAGAGAAAACTTAACAAGATTTTACCCATAACTTCCTGAGAGCTTCACTGGCCTTAAAAGTTGGTTTCAGACGTACAAAACACTCATTTTAAATTGTTTCTCACATGCTGAAGAAAAGTAGAATGATGCAGGAACTATTTACTATATCTTTAATGAAAAATTATTTCAGTATCAAATACTTCATTGTAATTCAAATCCTTAATCATTTACAGAACTTGCTTCACTGCCTAATACTGCCCGACACAAAAACTACAGGACCAGCTCTGGGCATTCTGCTCAATAAACTCAGATGTATGCTACAACAGCTTCATATTTTCAGTGGACAGCCTTGCCAAACTAGCATATGAACTGGGATAGGAAAAGCAGTGCTCTATTACCCTGTCATTGACCTTAATTACTGATTTGTGATACAAAATCGGCAGCACAAGTGAAGTGCTTCTGGCAAAGCAGTGGGTAACAAATCCAGCTGCTCCTGTCCTTGAAAGTAATGATCTCTCTGAACTTTGAACTGATGATCTTAATCTTATCTTTAGCTCCTCTTAACAGCTAGCTCTGCAGTAGCTAGGGAAAGCACACAGCTGTAACAGAAAACCAGTGACTTCTGTTTATGTGGTGTCAAAGCGTGTACCTCCTGTTTGACAATAAACATTGACCTGCGTCTCAGCATACCAGCAAAGCTTAGCTCAGGAATTGTACTGAGCTCTAAAGTTCTGGAAAAAATATTCCCTTCTGCAAACTATTTTGATCAACTACACAGCAGTGAAGGAAAGTCAGCAAAGAACTGACTTCTTTATAATTTACAATGACACCAAGAAGAAAGACAGAAACCATGAATCATTCTTTTACAGCAGGCAATAAACATTACAAAAGGAGATATTCAAGAGCTAGAGTCAGGATCCTAAGCCCATGTTCATGCTTTGTACATTTGTTGAAAGTGCCTATTTGAGAGATGTGTATATTTGTTTAACACTTAAACTACAGGTTTTTTAAATCTTGATATGTGACATGAGCCGTGTTATCTGAAAAAAAAAAAAAAAATGGATTATACTGCAAGTTTGTAATACAAGGAAGCATTTAGAAACTACTTCCTTCTTCCCACCATGTAGTGCAATGTGACAATTATGTCACGCACTTGCTGGTATGAACCTCTCCTTCCCATCTCTCATCCCTCCCGCCCCTTACCCAGCCTGAAATGCTGGAGGTTGTATTCAGTTCCATCTTTGCTGCCTAATACTGGCTTGCATATTTCTGTGCATAAAAACTAAGCTCCCTTTCTCCACCAAAGGGACCTATGGTTTAACCTCCACCTACTTCTGTTACTTTCCAAAAGACTTGCAAAGCAACAACTGGAGAATTAAAAAGCTAGTCCCAGATCTCCAGGAATAAAACCAAAATTCCTCCTAACAGGAATTTATCCATCATTTTTGCTTCAATTCCTTGTCAAATACATCTTTTCCATCTTAACAGAACTCTGTCCTATTTTAAAATAAAACTAAGATCTTTCAGGAACTGTCTTCCATGTGTGCCAAGGGAGGACTTCTCTTACATTCTTCTTCCATCTTACCCTACGTTCCTCTGCTCCCTTTCATCTCCCAGAGTATTATTACCTGCAGTACTTTTTCGCTGCTGTTCCACTTATAATTTTCTCTGAAATCTTCCCACAGCTTTCAGAGAAAAAAAAAAAGTTTAATTGTTTAAAAAAAGAAAGAGAAAAAACACATCACAGCCACAGTATCAGCAAGAACCTGATGCATGCTGCCACCCACCTAACTGCATGGGCTGAGCTGGTAAAATCAACTGCAGGAAACATCGGGGGAAACTGTTCCACAGACGAGGCTCTGACGTACTACGACAGAGATGGGGTTAATTCTTCTCCCTTCAGCATCACCTTCCACATCTCCATGTGCATCTAAGACTGACTGGCAAGTCCCACTCAAGTAATACATCATCACACACACAGACAAGGTGTTAGACCGAATGACTCCCAGTCACAGTTTTAACCATTTAATTGCCCTTTTCAATAAATCTCTAAGCTGTGAGATGTCAAAACTCAGGCCTGAGGGGCCATGACAGCTTAACCAGTGTTAGCCTTTGCCTGTCTGACAGTCCATGCCCCATTTGTCCTGAACAGGTCTCTGCACCTCTGAGCCTGGAGTCCAGCCCTGCTTTGCCTCGCCTTGTCTCATCACACAGTGCTCTGAGACAAGTTCCACGGCCCTGGAAGCCATGGCGAACACAGTGTCTACACCACAAAAGAACAGGGAGCACTATTGGAGGTGTTGTGGCAGAAAAAGAAAAGATACGTTACCCAGGGCAGCTTTCAGTGGCCGCTTCTGAGTGGGGCACTAGACAATCTAACAGTTTCTGCCATCGCTGCTGACCAGTTTACTCTGGAAGCCCGTATCTGCCCGCTAGCCAGCAGCTGTAGTTAGGCTGAATGTTGCACAGAGAACCAAGCTCCAAACAAGAGCAAAATGAGCAAGTCGGCATAGAATTTTCTTTTTATTATTCTTAAAGGGCCCAGAATTTTAAATGAGGCCCAGGCTACAAGCATTTCTTTCATGAAGGTTCTTTTATGGACAATTTTTATTGGCGTGAAAATGTAATGAGATGAATTAGGAAATGCCAAAAGAAAAATGAGATCCTCATATACTGCATTTGGAATTTCCTAATCAGAAAATCCTTGCGGCTCATTCCTCTCGTCAGTCAGGGTAATACAGCTGTATTTCACACAGCCCAAGAACACATTAAGTAATCCAACAGTAACTCGGTAGAGGCATTATGTCTTTTTTTTTTTTTTTAGCTCCTAGAATAACTTTATCACTTAGCCTAAATAAGTAATAAAGTCTTCTATTTTCCTGTTATTTAGCTGTTAGTTATTATTTGCTCAGTATCATGTATGCTATAGCAAAGATTCTTAGACTAGAGTGATTTTACATTCTCCTGCTATGAAGCAGCATAGCTAGCATCCACAGAAAAGGGACTTCTTTTTGTACTTAACAGTACAAAATTCTATTTAAGGCTCAGGTTGGGGTTATACATTGAACACTGCAACATCATTTTGGTTTTAGAAACAAAGAATCAGATGAAAAAAAATCTTTTTTTCTTCTGATTTATGTTATAGAACTTGCTTCCCCCCTTGAATAGCCTTCTAAAAGGCTACTCAAGCATGACTATAATTATTTCCCACTGCCTAGAAATGAAACACCAGCATGGAGAAGCGCAAGATACTTGCAGGTTCCAGGTTGTGTTTTGCTTTGTTGAGCCTTCTATTTGTTTTGGCAAAACTTAGTAACAGTGAAAACCAAAATTACTGAACAACCTCTGTGTTTCTAACAATAAGGAAGTTGGTTTCTGTTCTCTGTTTCAGTGTAATTAAATTTAATTGTTAGAAGCACCCTAAAAGTTACTACCTTCCTCCAGTCTGCGAACACAGGAGGTCATGGAGACCCAGCACACTGTCCCTCCTTTGTGTGAAACTAGAAGTCTGGTTCTGTCCGCTATCTATCAGATAGATGATCCAACGAGATTTTCAGTACCCCCATATTTCAATAAAAGCCCTAAATGGAACCTGGATGTGTGATTCAAAGCATTTTAAAAACCTATTTATCTTTCTGTGTGCAATCTTGCTTCCACTACACTATCCCACAGCAATTTTTATTTTTTTTTTCCTCAGTCATGCACCAATTCTCACTCAAGCAATTATACCTTTTTTTTTTCTTTTTTTGCATAAGTGCTGCCATCTAATAATCTCAGTGACAACAGAGCAACATGAACCAGAGACTGAGAACTATTCCAATCAAAACTGTACATCCAGTGGCCCATACAATGCCATTTTCTTCATTTTCACCATCCCACCTCCTTCTACAGTCAATGCTTGAAGAAATACACTGAAATATAGTGTTCATTTCAATTTCACACAATAAAAGCCGAGCAACAATTTAACCTGAACTAAAGAGCAGAGAAATGGTAAAGCTGTCAAGTAAATTTCATCTTCCTAATTTATCGCTAACACTTCCCCAAGATTGTTTCACAAAAATGCATTTTCTGAAGATAACTTCAGAGAATAAGCTTGCCAGACCGACCTAGCTACCCAATGGAAAACTGCTTCTCCAATATTTTAGCCAAAACACAGAATGTGTTTTAAGCTAAGATACAGAAGAAGCTCTTACCCATTTATCCATTCCTTTAAGGTTATTTTGAACATTATCACTTCACCTTTTTCCAGTCCCAGAAATGTTTTTGGTACTTCAGGTCACTCATGCCTCCACAGAGCTAAGCAAACAAGAGCACTAGACACCTGCCAGCCTGTCCCAGTGACAGCCCTCGGAGCAGACATATCAGACCCTCTGGGAATGCACTTCATAGCCTCATAAAGACAAGGTAACTCCCTGAAGGTCCCAGTGGAAGTAAATCCTGGAGACTCAGCTCCAGTGCCCCCAGCAATGGGTGGCAGAGAAACGTCCCCTGTTCCACAGAGAGGGCAAACTGCAGCAGCCACCCAGCACTACACGCCAAAGTCGCCTGGCACGTCCACTCTGTCCCCAACTTCCAGCAATGCAGGTAACATTTTCTAGGATGTCACATTATCTTTATAATCAATTTGCAGATCCTTTTTGTGAAATATCAACTGTTAATGTGGATTTTGTTGCTTGCTTTAACCTGTACATGGAGTTCCATGATCTTTTGAACTGTGCTGATTCTGGGCCTGCAGTCTGACGCAGACAGACAGGAGGTGGCATGCTACACTGTGCTGAGGGCTTGCTGTTTGAGCTCTCCAACACCTTCCATTTTCTTAACAGTATCTTTTGGAAAAAAAACTGTCTAATTTGCCCTGCTGAACTGGCTGAAAGCTGATAAAGCATGAAAAACAAGCACTATAGGTAAATTGGGAGGACTGTTACTAACTTACTATATTTCAGAGTACTAATACATGAATCAATCCATTTATCAAACCCAAAGTATACGGTAAGTTTTCTTTCAGTCAACATTAACAATGAAGCACCAACAGAAAATGTTTTAAAATGCCATCTGAAAAAAAACAGCAGTTATATTCTTCCAAAAGCTAGATAACAGAAGGGAAAGGAGCTTTCCCCTTTCACAAAACTTGAAAAACTGATAGTGCCAAACGTTAAAAAAAAACATCCCAGCAACAAGATTACAATTCCAACATTAAGCAAAAAAGGTAAAGATTTCTATCACTGTTCAATCAAAAGGCCACCTTCTTCACAGAGTTAGCACTCACAGCTGAAGAAGAAACTTGGAAGGCCGTGCTGTCCCACTCGCCTGCCTCTCCAGGCCCCCAGCGAAGTATGTACAGAATTAAGACCATAGTTCTCAATTCATGTGAGGGTTAAGTGGAGATTTAGTCCAGAGACCTTCCAATAATGCTACAGAATTTTTAATTTTAATGACGGGAAGTATATCTATAGCATTCAACATGTATTTCTATCATGCTCGTCTCAATAGTTTTCTAACAGAGGCCATTGATTAAAACCTGTGCGTGCTAGATATAGTGAAAATGATATTCCAATTATTTTAGGAAAAAGTGACTGACACCTCACAGATTAACACTAGCAGCACTAATACAAACAAATAAAAAAGAAAACTCAGAGGGAAAAAAGAAAAAAAGAAAATAAAATTCTCAGCACGCCACAGCTGTTAGCAATGGTTTAACAGCCATTCACTGGAATGGCTTCTCTGGAAGATGACCTTTGCTGTTCAAAGCAAAGCATGATGCACTTAAGATGTAAAGTAATAAAGTAATAAACACAGCAAAAAGATAGATAATGCAAAGAATAATCACATGATTAACAGCAGAGATGGGTTACTGAAAGATAAGCCCCATAAATTGACCTGTGTATTTATTATTGGTAGTGAGTTCATAACATTTTGACAGTGTTACAATAGGTCAAGAATGTAAAGATACTGATCTCAAACATTTTGCAATAGTAGGGGCAATTGTAAATCCACCCAGGAGATTCAGCCTTCACCTTGGTTACATCGTCAAGCAACAGCTGTGGCTAAAGATTCACATCTAAACTTTTCTTTCTACTTGAAGGTGATAAAAAAAAAAAGAAAAAAAAAAAAAAAAAAAAAGCTTTCACTTTCAAAAGATCATTGCAGATAATATGTTTGGCGACAACAACTAGACACAGTCAGCACTCTATAACTACGGGTTAGTCCGGACTGGAGTTGTGTCGTTTGGTTTTAAACAAGCCCACTTACACAACTCATTTTTAAATCCCATGCCATGTCATAACTTTAAGGTTCTAGCACATCCTGAGATGAACCTGCATTGCCATACTTGAAAGGCTGGATTTATTGCTCTGGCTGTTAGCCAATTAGCAAGGCAAAGAGCAAGTTCCCACTGTTAACTCATCTAAAAGGACTGTACCATCTCCATATAGGTTCATTATTCAAATTCTTTCTTCTTCTGAGTAATCAGAATATTTATCATCAGTAATCCTTTACCAGAAACACCTCCTCAGTGTTCTGTCCCACTGCCAGCTAACTCACTGATTTCACCAGGGTATGGTTTTTTTTTTTTTTAATGTCTTGATCTCTCATAAGTTACTTGCACTCGGATACCAGATCCAAACAGACCTGGATGCAACTCAAAGTACTTGATCAGGTGGTATGCAAAGAAACAACTGTGTTAATCTGCAGTGGCCTTATTTTGCTTGCTTGTTCTTCTTACTCTCCTTTCAAGTCCTGCAGACCTATCCACTTTTCTCCAGGCTTTCTTCCAATCTAGTTAAATAATTCACCATGATTTGGGGAAGTTCTCATGATTTTTGCCTGTAGGCTTTTCAGCTATTACCACGGGCCAACTTTCCATCTTTTAAAATGGCATATTTTTTTTTCTATCTAATTCAACAGGGCTCAATTTCCTGAACAATTTCCTCTTCAGCACAAAATATTCTTGAAATCTGCCATTCTGTCCACCTGAACTCTGTCCTCCTATTTCCTTTCTTTTTAGAGATACAACATTAAGTCTTCATTTCATCTACAGCATTAAAAATTCACTGAGGTCAGCAAAGTTGCAACAGAAGAAACAGCAATCTGATCTTCAATGTTCTCCTCTGCTTCCAAGTTAAGACAGCAACTCTATAAAGAAGGGAAAATGTCTTTGGAAAGTTTGTATAAATGAAAAATAAAGCATCAAACTATCCAGAATCTAATGAAGGCTTCAGACTGTTCTTTTACTTGGTTGGGTTGTTTGTTGTTTTTAAGTAAACAAAATTGCACAACTTTTAAAATGAAGGCATTCACTGACAACAAAGATCATTCCAGGCTACTCAAGATTTACTGCATAACTACTCCAGGCAGCAAAAGGCATCGAGTATTAAAATAATAATAATAATAATAATAAATATATATACCAACAAATAATCCAAAATAAGTACAAAACCATATAATTACTTCAGATTTTATTGAAAAGTTATACTGAAAGATCACATCCCCAGTAATTATAAGTCCACACATTTTTACTGTATGCAAGGGCAAAAAAAAAATTCACGACTAAAATGAAAAATCCGCCAAACACTACCAGAAGACAAGTTAATGAAAGTCAGTGAGTCTTGCAAAAATGCATGGGAGTTTCAATCACCTGAAGAAGCTGACATATTCAGACACCATCCACAACAAGACTCGATAGCATGCCCAAGAAATTCACTCAAAACATGCAAAATTCAAACAAGCCACAAGCTGATTCATCATCATTCTGAAAAGTAAACTCAGTCTCAATACTGAGCGACTAAGACCTTTTTTTTAAGGCAGGACAAGAGAAATTGGTATTAAACAAGCTGTCTCTAGACTGAAAGAAGTATCTCATGTAGTTGTTTAACCTTCTGACTCAATTTTTCCTTGACAAAGACCTGTAAAAGAAGATATTTTTGAACATACTTGTAGAGGAGCGAATTTCCTCCTGACAGTGTCAGGCAACATCTGCGCTTTGTCAGAAAAATTAGAGGGACTGAGCCAGCTGCACCCCAGAACATCAGGCACGTCAGGGTTCTGCCACAACCCTCCATCAAGTTCAGCTCCACCGAAGTACCTCTCACAGCAATTTCTCCACGATGGCAGACCTTATTCAGGAGCCAGGCAATCCCCACCTAAAAGACGAGAAGGCTCCGGGGAGACCTGACAGCAGCCTTTCAGTATCTAAAAGGGGGCTACAAGAAAGAAGGGGACAGACTCTGTAGCAGGGCCTGTTGTGATAGGACAAGGGGAAATGGTTTCAAACTAAAAGAGGGAAGATTTCGATTAGATATAAGGAAACCGTTCTTTACAATAAGGGTGGTGAAGCACTGGCACAGGTTGCGCAGAGAGGTGGTGGCTGCCCTGTGCCTGGAGACCTTCAAGGTCAGGCTGGAGGGGGCTCTGGGCAACCTGATCCAGCTGTAGATGTCCCTGTTCACTGCAGGGGAGTTGGACTAGATGGCCTTTAAAGGCCCCTTCCAACTCGGACGATTCCACAATTCTATGACCTTTCACCTTGAAATTCATAGACAAAGCAGTGTACTGCCTACGATGCAATGCGATTCTACTATCCAGACTAAGAAACTTACTTTCCATCCAAGAAAACCACAACAATATAGCTTACTTTAATAACAAAATCTTTTCTCTTCTTCCCACAGTATTTTCTATAGTTTCCCAGAAAACAAGGCAGTGATTACATCCAGAAATATATTAACGTTCACTGAGACATGAAGTGGAAAAACTGCATTTGCAATTATATTTACTAATAGAGGACTCAAAAAGTAAGTAACTTATATTTGTGAGAAAAAGCTGCAGTAAACTAGCTGGCCAGCAAACGTGGAACTTCTGCCATAACCACACACAGTAGTAATCACAGAAGAGATTCAAGAAATATGCAGTAGTTATTTGTTTAAGCCATGGCAGACCCCCAGCAGCAGCACTGTGCTCAGTTTCAGGCACCGCGCTCTCAGAGAGATGTGCGCCAACTGAAGATGGTCCAAAAGAGAACAAATACGATGCTTAGATACTTAAAAAACACAGTCTACAAGGTAAGATAGAGTTGATTAGGACTGCTTAGACTACAGAGGAGGTGACTACAGTGTGAAACATGTTAATGCCTCCAACATGTTAAATGTCTTTTCACAGGGGGAGACAATATTCCTCAAGTCTACAAAGAACAGAACAAAGAGCGAATGAGTTTAAATTTCAGCAAAGAATATTCTGATTAGAGAGTGGGAAAAAGTTTCAAATAAATAACCTGAAGAGTTAAAGAATTTATGTTATTGACTCTACCAAAAATTACAGACAAAACATATTCAGAATGGCATGACTAAAATTTGTGCACATGCCTTTTCCACCACCACCTCCCCATTGGCTCTGCGTCCACACGCACATTCCCTAATGTTCACACAGCAAAGCCCCAGAAAACATGGTATTTTCCCCATGTCTAACATACACATTCAGCAGAAGGGTGCACTACACAAAAATGAAATGGGAAAAGCAAAACCTCTTCCCAATACACCATGTACAACCAGTCCTTCCAATTACTTTCTCCCCCTGCAACAGTTCCTCTGTTTCTGAATTCAGCCAAACTGAACAATACAATTAAAAGACCAAAGCCAGTGTTAAAAATTCAAATACAGTGTTGGAACTGATACTTCAGTTCCCCATGCCACTTTGCTATCCCAGATGCTCTCTGTTATCCTGGACAACTCTCTGAAACAGAAAGCAAAAAATATGAAAAACGCAATGGCAATCAAAATTGACACTACCAAACAGTCACCGCAGAGGTAAAACAAAATACCAAATTCTGGACAGTCTGAGCAGAGCAAAAAGAAATTACCTTTCCAAAATGCAATGTCTCTGATGAAACTGGAACTGGTAATGGTTGGTCACAGTTAATAACTCCCATGCAATACAACCAACAGAAGATTATTCCAGAAGGGACAAAACACACACACAAAACTCAAATGCCAATTTCTACTTTTAAAAGAAGACGCTCAGAGGTAAAATGAACTGTGAGCCAAAGTCAGTTCCCCATATTTTCAGCTTCCTTTATCAAACTGAAAAATCTTCCCAACTTTCTCTTTTCCTGTATAAGACCAAAACTATGAGATGTTCTGTTTGTATTACAATTACACTAATGCAGTGCAGGTCACTTGCATTTTACTGAGTCCAGATGACATTTAGTAAGCTAAACATTGGCCAATTAGCTTTAAAAAAAGTGCGTGGGGGGAGCTGACTGCCGCTGGGTAGGTCATACAGTGGCTACAGAACACAATTGCTTGAATTACATCTTAACTAACATCAAGCATAGAACCGAAGCTAAAAACTTCTTTTTTTTTTTTTTTTTTTTTTCTGCATGCCTTCTTGATTTCTGACATTTGAATGTACTAATTTAAAAGCCACCCCTTTTCCACCCTAGAGGTGAGAGACAGGAACAGACTCACAAGAAGTTCGTTGTTTCCTCTTTCTCCACTCAATTAAAAAAATATATGCATTTTAATAGTCTAAGAACTACAAACAATGTAGTTACCACTTTATTTTTAATATCCCAAGTGGCTAACTAACCTTTTCAAGTCTGTTCATTTGAACTTAGCACAGTAAAAAAGAAAAACGTAACACTGAAGATTTAGTGAACACTAAAAATAATAACGGTCTAAGCCTCTTCCCTTTCTGCAATAACATTTGTATTCTTAAATCAACCTGAACTGCCATGTAATTAGCCATACAATAACCTTTACTGATAGTGCAAAGAAACTAGCTCCGGAGGGGTAGGAAAATCCTCAAGCTTATCTCCAAGAAGCAATAAACAATATGTCTTTGTTAATGTCTTAGTCATGATCAAGGGCTGAGATTTTTTCTGACAAAATCACTAGCTTTAAAATAACTAAAAAGTACACTACTAAGTAAAACACCCAGTTAGACTGAGTGTAACTGACTGTAGATCTGTCAGTAATATTATTTCTACTTGTGCCTGGATTTGGCTTTTTTTTTTTCCCCAAAACTTTTATACTTCTGAAATAGTAATATCAAGTGTTAAAAACAAATGTAATATGTATTTTAAAATAGTAGCCCAGTTACAAGCTTGTTCTTTAATGCACTGAATCATGCAAGTTTGTTATTGTTTGCAACACCTCAAGGTGTTCCTACTCATCTCTACTCCCTCTCAAAACGACCAGCTCAGCCTTTAACAAACCCTGCCCAATACAGAAAACAGGACCACGCTGCAACACTCACTAAGAAGGTTACTGATCTCCAGACTTGGTCATTATCTTCACAATATTCTGTGCCCAAGGGGAAATATACAGAATTCATGCTGATAGTTGCATATGCATTATGGTATTCTATTGCACTGAGAATGAAAAAATACTAATACATAATTAAAAAAAAAAAAAAAAGCTTGTAGCATAAAATGTAAAATTTTGAAATGAGAAGAAAATACATGACAGTAAGAAAGAGATTTGTAGTTGTGTGAATTGACCTTACGCCTAAATTTATTTGCTTAAACCAAGTTTTAAACAAATCTGAAGGGAGAATACAAAAATAAAATAAGCAAAGAAGATAGCAGGCCTCTATCAAGATTCTTGAATTACTTAAACCCAGAATATTTTATTTCAGCGCTTACAAAATTTTATACGTTTTGGTTCTGATCTGGGGTCAGTGTTCTCCTGCCTTGTCCAAACAACTCCACTCATTAATCACATTTTCTAAATTTTTGTTAGGATCTGGTGTAACCCATTGCATTTTGGTCCATTCAAAGATTCTTATCACAGCTTCCATAAGTGACTGACACTGGGGAGAAAAAAATTTGAAAGCAAAGCCCAATTATGGTAGGTACACAAAGGAATAATGTTTAGTGAATAAAATTTTACAACCTGTGTTACTGGGAAAAATTTCAGCTTAGCAATGTGGCTGTAGCAATCACTCAAGTATGCAAACAACACAGTTGAACCAGTGACTAGGAACACTGGTACCATATAAATGTGCCATATCATGGCCTTAATTCCTGGCAGCTTGTCCCAAGGCCTCAAGGCAGAAGGGAGCAGGAAGGAATCTTGACTGCAGAGATTCTTCAAGACATGGCAGCTATACACAGCTACATGCGAATGGCCTTTCCTCTCTCCTTCAACAGGTATGTCACCGTTCATACTCCTGGCCATTCCAGCAATAGCCATTCACTTTCACAGTGAACTACACAGTTCACAAGAAAAGTAACTCAAAGAGCGTCTCGTCTAAAGCTGGAATAGTTTCTGAATGGCATCTTTTTTCTTGCAACAAATGTATGGATCTAACAAGCAAAGGCCTTGCAGATTGGACAAAGACATACTTTGAAAATGCTGAAGATCTCACCCCTCTTGCTCTAACTGCACGCATTTGTTCCACTCAAGCTGTTTCACAGAAATGCCTGTCAGTCCTCCACCCAACATGATGGTCCCCAGCTTGAGATATTAGTACCTGAAAAGCTCTCTACAGCAAAGATAACAGGAATAAAAAAATAAAGCATGCCTGACATATATAATGTTAGCTTCGTGTCATGGTTTCTAGCATAGTCGAATCTGGGAATGCTGAACAAGAAGGGATTAGGAAGTTGTGGGGGGGAAAACGGAGTTGGGGCATCTAACTTAAATTGACGTATGAGCTATTCCATACCATATACATCACATCATGGCCCTCCCCCTGCTCTCCGGGGAGGTGGGGTGAGGTGGGGGGAAGCCGCGGCTGGTGAGGCAGCTTCCGGTGCTCGGGGGTTGGGCTTGCATGTGGGTGAGAAAATCGCCTTCTTGTAAGTCATTGGTACTCCAGATTACCCTTACATTCCTATGCTAGAAACCATGACACTTAGGGATGCATGCAGTTCTGAAAAAATCTCAGCTGGTTAACTTCCCAGCATAAGAAAACAATAACTTAATCCCAATAAAAGACTCCACCAACCGTAAGAAAATTACCTAATTGCTCTCTTTCTCCTTGCAGACCAAAGATCAACAAAAAGGAGAATTCCATTAAAAGGTACAGATGGAAGCCAATGGACGGCTACAAACTCAAACGAATTTCCGAGAGACATCACAGAATGATAGAGCAGGGTGCCCAGGCCCACGTCCAAGCAGCTTCTGGAGATCTCCAAGGACGAGACCCCACAGCCTCTGGGCACCCTGTGCCAGTGCTCCGGCACCCACACAACATTTTCAGAAGGAGCCTCTTGTGTTTCAGTTTGTGCCCATTGCTTTTTGTCCTGAAAAGTGCCCTGCTCCATGCTTTCTGCACCCTCCCTTCAGGTATTTATGGACATTGACAAGAGCCCTCTGAGCCTCCTCTTTTCCAGGCCGAGCTGTCTCAGCTCTCTCAGCCTCCACTCATATGAAAGATGCTCCAGTCCCTTCTGGGCTTGTTCAGCCCAGAGAAGAGAAGGCTCCAAGGAGACCTCATTGCAAATCTTCTGAAAATTGCCAGAAGCTGATCATGAGAAATACTACACTGCTGTATAAATCTGAGATGAAAAGATAAAAATTGAGCATGGTGACCAAGCTGCATATAGACTTGAACCTCCCTTGACTTCTTGTACCCCTCTTTTGGCAATGTTCCTCTGATAAAAGAGACTGCTCCTATGGGTCATACGTACATATAATGTCCTTAGGCCACGGAGATCTTCCATCAAAATTTTCAGGTATTATTGATGAGAGATGGAATATAGTGTCATCATTTTGTTAGAACTGGAACAGTACAGCATGGATGTGGATGCCTGACATACATTCCATGCATCCAAAACAAAACCTCAGTTGTCACCTCAGTTATTCCTCTTTCAGTTTCTCTTGGCTCCTTACAAGTGGCTGTGTGGCGCGACGTTCTAAGCAATGACTCAAAACCTGCACAGCACACCCCACCAGGCCCCTCTGGTGGCATAGCCCCAGCCATCACCAAGGCCCCAACAAACGACGTGTTTTGGTGAATTATCTTTGTCCATACATGGATGTGCCCACTAGAGGAGGGAACAAGCCTTCTTAAGTTAAAAGGAACAAAAACAGCTAGGAATGAAGTAAGGATGATTAAACAAGCTATCCAACCAGAATAAAGAGTATTAACTGGAAATAAAGAAAATGAAGAACATTTCACTTAGCAAGCCTTTATTTTAAGCAGTAGAAAACTCCAAAGACAATCAATTCTAAGTCAACTGACATAAAAAAGGAAAGGGAGATATGAGATTACTGCAATCTCTCTCTACATGCAGGGAGGTAAAAAGTGCCCGCCTGCTGCAGACTGCTAGGCTGTATGCCTCACTGTGTTACACTGGCAAAAGCACCAGAAGTCATCCTGTGAAGTGTAACCATGTAAAGAGAAAAGCCAGGCAAATAGCTCAGTTGCTCAAGTAGAAACTCAGGCACAGATTAAACTAAAATGTTGATTTTTAGGAGCAACAACAGAAGCTTTACAAGCATGGAACCTACACAGCTGAACAGAACTAAATCCATACAGAGGTTCAATGCCTGTACTTGTATTTTTTCATATGACAATACCCAACGACTGTGAATCAAAGATAAAAAGTTTCCACGTCAATATGCTTAGCAGTACAGATAAATACAGAATGATTCACCAAGAGCTCTGGTGAATTCTGCACCACAGGAAATATTTGGCATCCAGTTAATGTTGGAAATGCCTAACTGCCACATAAACAATAAACATTTTCTGCACACTAGTTTAGCGCTCCTGAGGAACCCACTCCGAGCAATAAAACTGACGGAGCCTAGGTGCAGATGGAGATTTAGGTTAATCATAGCCATTAGGCGCAAACATTTGCTAAGTGCTATTCAGAAACAAACAGTTCACACTGGTGGTCAGTAACAAGACAGCATGCAAGCTGCTGAACAAATGCTTTCTGACTGTTGGTAAACATGGAGATTAAAATAGTAATTTTAAAAGTCTGCATTTCCTCATCCTTCTGAAAATATCCAGCTGTAAGGAGGCAGGTGATACAGTTTCTGTAAATAAATATAATCAAAAAACAAATACATGTATATGTATATAATACACATACATATAAGATACATACATTATATATGTGCGTATGTATGCATATGTGTATACACACACCTGACAAGCACATACATACAAGACTATTTTCATAAGAAATTCGCTTTTTTTTTCTCCTTCACTCAACAGAGGCAGGATTCCACTTGTTTGGAAGCAGCTTGTAACCATGGGAAAGAAATGATGAAAAACACAATGCTCATTTTTCTCTGAAAATCCTGAGGCTCCTGACTCTCTGTCTGTCCTCTGGAGTAAGCTTCTGAAATCCACTGGTCTACCTCTGGGTCAGACTTGCACACATTGCCCTACCAAGGCTGTTCTTATCTGAGCTGAAGCATAACCCGTAAGTGTGTACGCACAAGGAACAGCAGTTAGGAAACAGTGAGTTCTTACAGTGCATCAGTTACATCATGTCAACTACTCACGCACATCCTGACCTTACAGCAACAGTTTTGTTGTTGTTGTTGTTTTTTACCTTAGGAAGTCAGCATAAAAGACAACAAAATACTGCAGAAACACATGACAGAAAAATCTGAAAAGGTTCCTGTAGTGAAGGAGATCACCATGGCTGGATTCTCAGCCTTCACCAAAGTTCCAAACACACTGCATCTGAGTATTTTCATCAAAAATACAAACTTAGAGTCAGGTGCAGAATGTCTTCTCCCTGTAATACACAAGCTTCATACATATATGAAGATTAAAATTGTCTCTATGGTCTAGGTCATTCAAACAATGAATGGCATTCAAATACACACACATACACACACACTTATTTTCATAGACATGAAGAAAGGAAGTGTGTGAATCAGCACAGCAATCCTAGAGGGATCCTTTGCACTTTGTCCTGTCCTCTGACTTGACCTTTTCTCTCCTGCCTGCTAAAGGCCTCCTTTGCATAGCTAAAGCTACAAGGGTCAAGAGATGGAGATGAATGCAAGGAAACCCATATGGCAACCAGGGAGACAGCCAGAAGTTCTGAGCAGGTCTTGCCTGACCTTAACAGCACAGAATAATTATCAAACCCTGGTGCAGGACCAACCAAGTTTCGGTCCAGCCATTACTTTGGTTCTGAACAGGGCACCTTGAAGGACATGCCAAGCCTACCAAAGGACACAGAATCTTCTTCTGAACACAACTGTTCTATGGATTAAAAATACTGATTAGAAGTAAAAAGCCAAGCATATATTTCAAAATTTTCTGTAACAGCAAGTCATCTTCGTTTTCATAATGAATACTCAGCTGATTTCCTTAACTGAATTCTAAACACATGTAACTATGAATTCAAGAAGTGATTACAAGCATCAAACTTATCTTAGAAATTTGCCCAAGTTTCCAAGAAGAACAGCATCTGAAAAAACCCACATTGCCTTCACATGCCACTCAGCACTAGATTTCTCTGCCATTTGGACTTAATAACACCTTATACGTATAAATGACTCTCTAAAGGAGGAAGAAAAAGCCATATTTGGTTGACCATCATTTGAATGGTTTTTTGAACCCAGCAATCACACAATTCTTTCAAATTTTTATCATATTACCAATATTTTATCATGAACAGATGTTAGCAGCACAACTTAGTCAGAATTATTGAACTTTTCTTTCACTTTCAAAACAAATTAGGCAATGGCTGGTTGATGCATCTGAAAAAAATTACACAATCACAATCCTTAAGGGCAAGGACTGAGTGTCATAACTTAAACCATCACCAACTGAAATGCAAAGACATAACATACTACTTTGTAGAACAAATTTCTCTTGCAGATGATTATCTTTATTTGTGAATAAATTCTGAAGTCTGAAGAGCAACCAACAGCTAGCATTTCAATGTCAAAAGCCAAGCACAGATCTAACAAACTTAACATAAAATTCCCTGAAAGTTTACAAATAAGCACAGAAACACAAATGCAAAATCAAATACAAAAAGACTCCCGTAATTCACTATTAGGCATGGGGGAGGAGGAAAAAATTGTAAAATCACAGAAAAATAAAAAAGGAAATTCCTGTAATATTCTGATATTTTAAAATGCTCCAGAATAACCCTGCTAGCTAGATGTCAAATTCCAAAAAAACTAACATGCCACAATAAACTGTAAAATAATTAAGAATTGGGAGAGCAAAAACCAGAACCGTTTGTAATCCTTATTTGCCAAAGAATGGGAACAACAGAAGCAATCCTGGGGTGAGGAGGAGAAATACAACTAGGTATTTTGATTCTGAGAAGCATCCACGAATGTGCAGTCTTCCTATTCACAGATAAAATAGAAAATATAATGAAACACCTAAGAAAAATATACATATTTAACACTGAGATGCATCACTGTCATTTCAAAGCAAAACTCTTTAACACTATTTACTCTGGAGTTACCTCTGACGGACACCAGAATTCCACAGCACTCCATCCTCCACTGAATGTGGTGGGGAACATCGCCACCGAGGATGAGGAAAAGTCTGAGGTTCTCAATGCCTTCTCTGCTTCTGTCTTTAATAGTCAGACCAGTCATCCTCAGGGTACTCAGCCCCTGACCTAGAAGTCAGGGATGGGGAGCAGAATAAACCCCCCACAATTCAGGAGGAAACAGTCAGGGACCTGCTACTCCACCTAGGCTGTCACAAGCCCATGGGGCTGGACGGGATCTGCCTGAGGGTACTGAAGGAGCTGGTGGAAGTGCTTGCCAGGCCGCTCACCATCATTTATCAGAAGTCCTGGTCAACCGGGGAGGTCCCAGATGACTGGAGTCTGGCGAATGGTCACAAGTGGGTTCCCCAGGGGTCAGTACTGGGGCCAGCCCTGTTTAACATCTTTATTGATGATCCGGATGAAGGCATTGAGTGCAACCTCAGTAAATTTGCAGACTACACCAAGTTGGGAGGAAGTGTTGATCTGCCTGAGGGAAGGAAGGCACTACAGAGGGATCTGGACAGGCTGGATAGATGGGCTGAGGACAATTGTGTGGGGTTCAACAAGATCAAGTGTTGGGTCCTACATTTGGGTCACAACAACCCCAAGAAATGCTACAGGATTGGGACACAGTGGCTGGAAAGCTGTGCAGAGGGAAAGGTCCTGGGAGTGCTGACAGCCAGCTGAACATGAGCCAGCAGTGTGCCCAGGTGGCCAAGAAGGCCAACAGCATCCTGGCTTGCATTAGGAATAGTGTGGCCAGCAGGACCAGGGAGGTGATCGTCCCCCTGTACCCAGCACTGGTGAGGCTGCACCTCGAGTGCTGTGCTCAGTTTTGGGCCCCTCTCTACAAGAAGGACACCAAGGCCCTGGAGCGTGTCCAAAGAAGGGCAACAAAGTTGGTGAAGGGCCTGGAGCACAAGGCTTATGGGGAGCATCTGAGGGAACTGGGGCTGTTCAGTCTGGAGAAGAGGAGGCTCAGGGCAGACCTTAATGCTCTCCACTACTGCCTGAAAGGAGGCTGTGGTGAGGTGGGGTCAGCCTCTTCTCCCAGGTAACAGTGATAGGACAAGGGGTAACAGCCTGAAGCTGTGCCAGAGAAGGTTCAGGTTGGATACGAAAAAACTTCTTCTCTGAGAGAGTGGTCAGGCATTGGAACAGGCTGCTCAGGGAGGTGGTGGAGTCTCCTTCACTGGAGGTGTTCAAGAACTGTGTAGGTGTGGCACTGAGGGACACGGTTCAGTGGGCATGGTGGTGATGGGTTGATGGTTGGACTAGATGATCTTAGAGGTCTTTTCCAACCTTTATGATCCTATGATTATGTGGTTGCTCGGACTCGTTTCCCACAGGGAACACCTAATACAAGTTAACACCTTATTTCTTTGCAAATGAAATTTACTTATTGACCAGTTAGTCTGGAATTAAATATTCAAAAAAAGTAACTGTTAAAAAGTTAGTTTTGTCACAGCACCTTTAAAGTTGCTCTACAAGGCTATTTATAAATACATAATTGTCAAAGGAAACCAAAGAAGACGGAGACTTTTGTCAGTCATTAAAATTCTGAAGTGTGAAATCACTCATCTTCTTAACATACAACTTTTGATCAATGTAAAGTTATAAAAGACCAAAAAAAAAAAAAAAAGGTTGCTAAGTAGTTTCCAGTGTCTATTTAACCACCATGTCTCTTCTGACAGTTGTTACATGTTAAGACTTACAAACTGAACTATGGCATTCGCTGTACCTTTGTCTTCCATTAACAATAAATGTTAACTTCCTCAAAAACACCTTCCTGTGTGGTCTGAAAAAAAAACCTGAGCCAACCATGTCTACACATAGGTAAGTAATCACGGTTACATACTAACTGGAGCAGCAATAGAGGAAAATAATGCACTCAGTGCATACCATAGCACCTGAAGAATGCTGTGGTCATTACTGGCTTGTGAAAATGAGCGTTATGCACAACTGACTTTATCCATAATAAAAGGAGAGAATACTAAAGCACATGAATGAGCAAAAGTAGCCCCCAAAAGCAAAAATGTGCTATAACAAAATCTATGTCTGTAAGCACTGTCAGAGACATAACATCAGAAATATTGTATGGTATTTGTGTGATACCATCTGATGAACACCATGCAAGCCTAACAGAGGCCAAACATGCTTCTTTAAGTCATCTGTCAGCCACAGGTATAGAACTAATGATCCCAGGGATCGCTCCAACTACCATCACAACACAATGCTTTCAAGAGGCACATGAAGAAGAAGCAGGCATAGTTTTCACGCAAATGAGACACTTGTAATTGCAGCACGTCTAAAGATCACAGACAATGCAGGACAAAGCTAATGTGAAAGGGCAACAGCTTGCTTTGACCCTTCTTGCATAAATCAAAGACTGCAGGCAAATGTGCAAAGGCAGCACTGATGAGAGAAAGCTTTTGTGATCAGTGAAAAATATGTCGTCATTTAAATGTTATGCATGATTCAGAAATAAAGGGAGGGATTAAATTTAGATTAAAAGAATGCAATTAATGTCTTCCTAATTTCTTTGATGGGGCAAACACCAGGGGCTTTTGGTCAAAATGATCAACACTACTCACAAGAAAAATCAGAGCACTTCTTCCTAAAGTTTTTAGGTTTTCCACCCAATTCTTTCAATACCATAAATACAAAGAAGTAATCTTTCCATTCTTTCAGGAGTCAAACATCAAACGCACTCAACATGCAGAGTTATTTGGATATCTCTGGCAATATTTTAAAATAATAATCAGTAAATCTAGAAATATTTCAAGACAAAGGCAGGCTGCTTTCTTTGGAGCAGTTGCTCCACAATACCTCCACATGCTGACCTTTATGTTCATGTATACTAGTGTCTGTTTCCTCCTCTGGGAAGGTTTGGTTTTTAACCTCCTTGAAACAATTTACAACACTCTTCAAAAATCAGTTGCCTCAGCACAGCTGAAGTGATACAGTTTTGCTGATGTGACAGCTTCTTACCACTGAAAAGGGAGGTAGCTCCTCCCATCACACCCTCCAGCTCCTCCAGTGCATCTCCAACTACCTTGAATAATTCAACTCATCGTTTTGTTGGAAAATTGCCCCCAACTCAAAGATATGTAAATTCTATCACATTAGAAATTTGCATCAGTGCACTGACAATAACAGACAAGTTTGTCAGGTATGACAAGCACAAGAGATCATAAAAGACTAGGTGCAAAAAATCCTGACACACCTTAGGGCTCTTCTCTTCCACTGCAGCAAGCTGAGATGATAACAATTTACACTTTTAAGTTGGGAGATAAAGATAGTGAAAATGTTTACAGCCTGTGATTTTTTTT
>VXAV01008924.1:32194-63623 GCA_013399715.1 Alectura lathami | reverse complement strand
ACCACTGGTGGTGTCAGGGAAACAAAATGAAAACAGGTGCCATCAAACACAAATTAAAGATTTAGTTCTGTTGTAAACCACCTCAAAACAAAGTTTCCATAAACTTTTTAACTGATACGACTACAAATTTGACAATGCTTTATAGCAAGAAAAGGATTATAAGTTGTCTTTAGACCATCAAGTTTTAACTGAAACAAATTTAGTCTGATTGGCAACCTTTCCTTTTAAATAAATTTCTTACATTTATTATGCATCATCCCCTTTAAAAGTGACTGAGAGTACATTTTAAGGCAATATAATATTGAGACAGAAACAGTCTTAATAATCTTTATCAATTCCAAATTTTACCTTCCTTTTAATTTAGGTAATTTATATATATATATTTTTAACCAAGTAAACAATCAGTATAAACTTAAAATGCTTAAAAAAAAATCTTACAGTGAGTGGCATCAGAAGCTTAATATTCTCCTCTGATCTGACTGCAGTTTTCTCCCACACGATTAAAAATCAAATAAATATCCCTCTAACCAAAACCCAAGTAAACATACTTTCGGTTTTAAAAAGTAAAATAATTCATTAAGACTTTGGTAATATTCTAGTCAAGTATCCTTAAAGTACTTCCTTCAAGTCTACAGGCTATGCAGACAGAAAACACACCAACGTGTATGACCAAATTGAACATATAATTCACGTCAATAACGAAGTGTTGATTCCAATAAACTTATCGGAATAATAAGTGCCAATAAATTTATTATTGAGTTCTTTTGGAGTTTAACAAGACACTAGCCACAAGCAAAAATCCAAATAGACCTATTTCAATTAAAAGCAATACACAAATCCCCTCTTCTTCAATAAAGCTAGCTGCCAGACCTCTGAATAAAAAACTCACCTTGTATATTGGTGTTAATTGTGGAACTTGAAAGATGATAGAAATAAAAAGAAATCGATGCATCTGTAGTAAATATATATAGCTATTCACTTCAAGTTCCGAACTACGTGCTATATTTTACAATACCCTGCAGGGTATTGTAGAATTTTTTGTAAAAGGAGTTCTCATAAGTTTGTGCATAAACACCTCACTGGATATTTTTCCAAGTCCATACTGCAAGCTAAAAAATGAACTGAATGAACTCAGCACACAATTATGTGTACAAACGACAGAAAGGCTTTTTCAAGTAAGAACATCTGTAAAGTTAATTAATAAAAATGCATCTTGTAACATTCAAATTGTGATTCTAGCTTCAATGCGTCTTGATGATGTACCACCGGTTGCCTATTTCAAATAAAATTTGCTTGAGATCTTCATGTTGCAGAATAGTTTTGCTTTGCACTTTGATCTATGTTTACAGTTTTCCTAACATCACAAATGAGCAGATCTATAGCAATTTAAAACTTCTGAATGAGCTTTCTGGTGGCGGGTTGTTTTGTTTTCATTTTTTTTGTGTATTTCTAACATTCCTCCAGGGATAGAGCAGCCAGCCCAGTGGTGGAGGATCACGTTAACTCTCCCTGTCCTAGGTTCGCTGAATATATTCCTGGCTTTACCCAGGAGAACAGTTCTACCAAATAATCTTTAACAATTCTTACAGATGTAGTGCTTGATTCAATGCTCACTGAAGTCATCAAGAATCCTTCCACCAATTTCATGGCTTCACTCAGCCTGCATTTACTGTTCCAATGTCTTTGAAAAATAATATTCCCATGTCAAACATCTCCCTGTTACAGTTCTCTGCAAATAAATGGTTAGTATCACGGCACAGTCCTTTTCTCAGATTAGCACTTCTAAGCATTTGAAGCATACACAAAAGATGCACAGCATTACATGAAACCAACCAGCATCAAACCTCCCTTACAGTTATTTTAGTTAAAGTTTCAGGTTAACTCACTTGTGTGTAATTATGAAATTACTGTACTGATCCTCTGCTTACTTTGAAAGTGATTAATCAAAGTCAGAGAAAACCAACCATCAACTGAAGTATGTTTCAAATTTCCTATTCAGGGATAAGCCTAAAAAGATGAACCAATTTGATTTTAATTAAATCCTCATTTAGAAGCATGAAATAAATGTTTTCCATTTAGTTTAAATTAAACTCCAGTTCCAGCCCAAATTTCAAGTATTCTCTGTTTCTGCTACTTTATTACACATGACAGATTAACATTTCCTTTTTGTGCACACATGCAACCAACAAACTTGATATCATTGAAAAAAGAAAAGGATGTATACTCTTAATAGTAGTAACCATATGATTCACTCTGCCCCAAATAATTTTATTGATGTGAAGGGGTGAAGGTGCATTTTCTAAGCTGTGGTGAAACAGTTCTGTTCAATTCTACAACCACACATACTTTTAATTGCACTTCATTTATACCGCAGTAGTTTCACTATAAGAGCTTTCAAGACATTTCTTCCCTTAGCGGAAGAACAAACTAGACAGATGCAGGAAAAAAGAAGAGCAGATGAGGGAAGCAATGCCTACAGCAGACACCAATTGCATACATCAGCTTACAGGCATTTCATAAGCCGTGCTGTGGACAGGAATAGGGCTTTTTCGCCCTCTGGTTTAGTCAGCCATACACACCTCACAGCCCAATGTTTGGACAGCATGTGCAGCAACGTTAGCGGTCTACCATTCTGTGCTGGCTAGTCAGCCAAAGAGGAATGGATGTGAACCTCTATAATGAACTGATTTCCTCTCATTAGTGAGTTCTTTCAGATTTACATAGCTTCTCTGCCTGACCTCAGTAGCAGCTTCTGGATTTCTGAAGCTGAACTCAGCCCAACCCTGTTTGCCATTATTGGGATCTTTTCTTTCCCTCTGTTCCTTACATCCTGCCCTGTGCCCTCGCTCCCTTCAATGACGAGCCATGTGCTGATGAGGCAGGATCTTGGCTGAAGGGAACTAGATTATCACGCCAGTCGAGCACCCCTTTGTGACTCCCTATGGAAACAGAATTGAACTACTAAACGCATCCACTCCTTCATGTGGTTTGTGCTCCCAGAGTCCCATAAGCCGCAGCTATCTGTTTGTCTTTTCTGTAGGAAGAAAGGAATACTGGCTGCGCATAAAGCAACGTGGCAAAACCTCTTCAAAAAGTTCCTCAGAGTATTGGGGAGAAAAATCTCTCATGTGTAAGTTTTGCCAGAGGATAAATGACATTCTTCCTATCTTGTTTTCATAACAGTATTACAAAAACTCTCCACATGCAATGGGCTGATGCTAAGCATGCTATGCCTTTTTGCACAGCAAGCTGTCAAGTCTTGGGAACTGGATGCTGCCGTGCCAGCACATCACTGCCTAGCAGATTCAATGCACTTAACTGAACCTGGTAAAGTCAAGCAAAGAATTATCAGCTTACAAAATAACAGTAATATATCATAGACTTTAATCATATATTTTGCAACCTGGCACCTCTGCATTTGTTTTCAATGTCTGAGCACAATTCACCTACTTTTCTTTTTCTCTTTGTATAGTTTACCAAAAGTAAGCAGTGCTTGGTATACAGGAACCTTCATTAAAATTCTGTGCTAGACATGCTGAAAAATCGAAAGAAATTGTATTTCCGTATCACAAGAAACTAGACTGTACAGGGCTATGTTATCTGCGTTAACCTCCTCACTCATCAGAAGTGAGCTCTCTCCTCCTCATCATCCAGTCCATAGCAGATCTGGTCACAAGCAAATAGGCAAATGAAATCCTTTCAAAATTTGCCTCCTCCCTGAGTCCTGCAGGCATTAAATACTCAAAAAGAAATTATGTTCAAATGGGTAATATGCCTGTGTCTGTGCTCAGCTTTTCCACAAAGAAGAGGAGCTACGAAGGAAAGCACCTGAATCCTCCCCAGAACACGCAAGTGAAGACCGAGCACGTTTTAACTAAAGCCATAAGTCAGAACTTCAGGTCTGGAGGTCACATACATCTCAGAATAAAATCTATGGAGAGGGATCCCCACAGCTCTGTGAGCTGTAAGCACAGTTTGACAGACAACAATTTTCCTGCAGAACCACAGCTTGCACCACTGCCCACTTAGTTTCAATCCACTGCTGAACGCAACTCTAGTGAAAACCAACGTCAAACTGACAGAGACACCATATACCTGGTCTGCTCTTTCCACAAGGAAAAGTGACACTACTGTAATAGTTCACAGCTGCTTTAATTCCACTCCAGAAATTTATAAATGTATTTCCTCAAGTTAAGTTACATATCGCTACCCATAGAAACCTTGCTTCCAACATACCTGCTAAAGAATGCTGACACAATAAGCAGCTGATTCCAACTCCTACTACAACTACAGCAAGCTCTACCTGTCATCTTAACTCAGAGAAAGCATCTCTGCTGGTGACTAGTGGGTGTAACATCTAGGCATTAGAGTTCTACCATAATCTACGTAAATATCTCATTGAGATGTGCACATCTCATATTTGCTAACAAAAACCGGAACCGTCACAGCAATGTAAGCTCAAGCATACACAACTACTGTTGAGGTGCCCACCGTTTATGATCTCTCAGTTACAAAAGCTGTTTTGAAAGGAGTCAAGTCATGAAGCAGGGCGCATAGAGCTGGCCTGCACTGCAGTAACTACATAACACTCCAGAAGCAGATTAAGGACTTCAGATAAAGAGGTCTGTTCACGCGCTCTACTTGCAAATCACTGTTTGAGGTTAAATATATATATATATATAATATTAAATATTTTATTTGACAAGTAAGATAAATTTTGAATGAGAAAGTTTTTGGCATATTTTGTTTTCTTTAAAAGTGTATTGGTGAAGAAGCATCTCAATCTGTTCTTTTTCATTGTCTGACAATTTTTGTATGAATAATTATTGACACTTTGATCAGAGCAGCTGGACAGGCTGCTTACTGAGACAAAGCAGCAGCACTTTCACATGAAAGTTCAAAGCTTAATTCATGTAAGGGATCTTAAAAAAAAAAAAAAAAAAATCGTATTTCCTTAGAGCTCAACTCTGCAAAAAGAATGTTGAGAACAAAAAAGAAACCAAGCAAAGCTACAATTCCTCGCTCAGTGTTGGCATTAGTATAGGTGTAACCAGCTTGAACCACAAAAAACTACTACTCTCTCAAAAGAAAATTGCCACGTATCCTATTACTATATGGAGTTGCATTTCTCATGGTGATTTGCACAGGAAACTACTCCTTTGACACTGGAGAGAAAAAATAAGAAAAGAAAAAAAAAATCTATCTATATAAAGAACCTTATTTTCTGTCAGACAAACATTGTCTGGTGTGAGAGACCAGGCAATGGAGACCAACAGGAGAACTGTGCTCCTGTTGTTCTCAAACAAAGTTCTATCACCCGCTGAAACTGTGGCTCTAAACAGCACCACAGGGGCACACAGACCACAAAGCAATGGCCACCTGCAGCCACATGCAGACTGAAGGTCCACTGCGAGCTCACTCCGTGAGGTTCAGCCGTACTGTGGCAACCGTACTTCAAGCTGGAAGAGCAGGTGAGCTGGAGATGGAAGGAGGCTTTGTGGCAGGGACGTCTGCTCTTAGAAGGCCTAGAAATCTGACTCATTTTGCTGATATGAACTAGCGAAGTTCAAAAGGACAGGTAGGATGGGCTACAAAACAGTAAGAGAAGTTTTGTGGTCTGTAGCTACTTCCTAGGCCATCAGAAGAAGGAAGAACAATCCCTTCCCTTCCCTGAGTCCCTCCCTGCATTCAAAACATAAGTGACATTAGAGCAGCAAAACCAGCAAAGCAGTGATGCACCTGCAGCTATAGCTCCCAAAAGCACAAGGACATCTGGACAGATGTTTATCTTCTTGATTCTCCCATCAAGTTCCAAACATGTAATGGGGATGGATCAGTTCTCAGAACCAGTTCATCATGTGGCTGCCTAAGTGCTCACTGCAGCAGAAACAGGTGATAAAAATGTAAGGAAACAGGCAGGAAAAAAAAAACCTTTGAAGCCAGCACCTGCATTTAAGGTCATTTTAAAGCAAACACAAAAACTCCACTTAAAGGCCAGAGACCTCCAATGGTCCCCCAGCAGCTCTTTGGGAAGCCTGCAGCAAGATGCACACTTCTCAAGCTGTAGTTGTCTGCCTCAAGCACATCATGTCACAGAGATCAGTCACCACTACAAATGTACGGTTATGCCCTGTATCACCATTTATTATTAAAGAATTTAGAACAAACATGGCACAGAAATCAAATTTTCCTAAGACGACAAGACACAATAGAAGATCCAGTTAGAAAAGGGAAGTCAGCTTTTCTGCTCCCTTAATTACATGCATTCATTCATACAAGCCTCTCATTGACAGCACTGCATGTGTTAGGCTCTCACGTGCTTCTTCCAAGACTTAAGATTTAGCTGTTTTAAAATATTCTTACTTTAAGTCACTTGAAAGCACATAGGAAATTTATCTGTAGGTGAAACACCGTAACACAGAAAGCACAACAGAAATACTGACCTCCCTGAGGAATCCCACTCAGTGAGTGCTATCACAGCTCACTGCCCTTCTTCCACAAGAATCTGAAGAGGCAGTGAAGTAATGAACAGCAAGATACAACCACAAATACATATTTTAAATCTCTTTAAATATTAGCTTACTCTACCTAGAAACAGCAGGCAAGATCTCAAGTTACAAATTAACAAAAAGTGTCCCATAGAAAGTTTTTAAAAGGGAATGACTTTCGGAAGCATCCTCTAAAGTTCTTTTCTAAAGATAAGCAAAAGCACTAAAATAAGAAAATAGTATAATATTCTTTTATAAGGCTGCTCTAAATTAAAAGCAGTAATGCCAATGGTGACCCCTGAAATAAAACAATAGAAACTGATGAGCCAATTCCATGTGTTGAAGAAAAAATAAATAAATGTAAGCGTTCCTTCTGTTAGAACTGACTATACAGGAAAACACCTGACAATGCCAAAAGTGTTTTTTACCCCAGTCCTCAACTTCTGGCATAAAAGATGGAGAGGAAATAATTTTCTCAGTGACTGAAAAACTGGGCTAAATCAGACAGCGATACTCAACAGGACATCTTCCTTGATTCTTGCAACTTTATACAGCAATAATTCTCACTTCAATCTCCACTTTTAATGCAATATGCTGAGAATAAAAAACTGGGAAATGGTAGATTGTTGTAAGATACATCAGGCATAAAAGGTTATTACAAACAGATTAGTCCAGGATGGAAATGACACAGGCTAAGCAGGAGGCATGGATAATCTGGGTAAGTGCCATGGAAAAATAAATATCATGATTGGACTTAAAGCAAATGGAAGCAGTTCAAATTGGCTTCCTCCAATTCACTGCAGAACATGTGATGCCCACATGTCCACTTCCAGCAAACCTCACCACAAAGAAACAAAGGCCAATACTGTGAAGTGTTGAAAAACGCATCCACCACCAGCTTCTTCCATACCGTAGCAACACGAATTACTGCAGCTGCCCGATAAGCATGAAAGAGGTTTTTTTTTTTAAGTGAGCTACCAGCATTTATCTGAAACACTCCATTTTATCAGTAGGTGTTGACCTGGCAAAGAAGAGCAAATTTTATGAAACACAGGCTGCACTTCTACAGCCAGTCTATGAGGATCAGCACACAGCTGTGGCCAAAAGAACCAACTCCACTCCAACCATTTCCCCTGTCCACCTATGTGCTCCTCCACCTCCTCCTGCTCAGCCCTAGCAGGTTTCTGCCAGGCTCACATTTTGGAGGATCAGTTCCTTTGTCCGGCCCCTTGTGAGGCCACAAAAATGCCAGTGTTTGCCTACAGAAAGGTCAGCAGGAGCTCCTGGGAAGCTTAAACTGATCGTGAAAAATCACAGCCTCACAGCAGTAAGTGATCATGTCACTGTGTGGATATACAGAAAATATGTAAGGTAAGGGTGGTCCTAGGGAGACCATCATCCTAGGGACCTCAAAAGCTGCCATTCTCAAAGTTTAAGATGAGCTTTACGGCAACGTGTTGTTAATCCGCTTGTTAACAAATGTCAGCAGTAGGTGGACTGTGACTTAGTAAAAAGTTCACAGCTTAGACGAACTTCCACCAAAGCCAAGTCTCTTACATGGCAGATTTGAGATCATGCCTTGATCAGCAAACACAGAAGGTATGTCAAAAGCACGTTATCGACTTCCATCGAAACGCATAACCACAACTCCTTTAGAAAAACAGTGCCAATCTTTGTGTTTCCGCCATAAAATACAACAGGCCTTTAGAAACAAGCAGATAATGAGGACAGACATCACATGAAAAGGGGACACTGAACAAAGTCAATGGCTTGAACTACATTCAGATGGTGGCAGGACATAAATACGGGTCAGAACTGGCCAGCAGACTTGCTGCGGCCCATAGGTGACATGAGAGCACAGCTGGCGAGGCTCAGCAGTGCAGGTCCAGAGCAGGAGCTCGAGTCTTGCTCCAGACCCACACAGAAGCCCCTTCCATTAGCTTCCCTACAAACTGGAAACCGCTCCTCCCAGTACACTCACTGTTGGCCACACTAGCCCTGCTGTTGTACTGACTGCTGCAATCAATGGGCTTTTAGCAGGGCTGAATGGGTTATCTAGCTTTGAGTGATTTGTTTCTACTTCACAGCAAATTCACTGCTACTTCTAGAGGCTATATCACCATGTTTCAGGGCATCCTTGAGGATGTCTGTATTTTTTTCCCCTTAAAGCTAGCTGAAAACACATATTTGAGGAACGCTCCTCAGAGAAAACACAGAAGTTTCACTTCGCATCATTAGCAAAGCACACCATCATGACAGCACCCCTAGAAGCACAAAAGAATTCTGGCGTCAAGCGTGCAAGGCGTTCCGTAACTCCTGCGTGAGCAAACTGTTGGAGTACTGGGCTGGCAAATGGCCCTGACCTTTGAGCCTCAAGCCAAGGATGACAACTGCAGGTCATACTTACCTCAGCTCTGCCACAGAAACAAGTGAAATATCACTGATGATACTCATGCAGTCAAGTCTACTAAACCAGGAATACTTGAACAGAAAGTGATGTTTTTTTCCCACATCAAACTGCTTTTTGCAACCCCCACTTCTCATTCTTTCCCAGCTGAAACAAGCACAATTCTTCAGAGTAGCCAGAGTGTGGTTAAGTAGAGGAAGCTATGCTTGTTTGCATGGAATCTGCCATTTCCTCTCTGCCAAAACACTTGTTTAAAGAAGTCATGTAATATTTCTATTAAGCTGTAAATGCAGTTGACAAGAAAATGGCCTACTGGCAGCACATTACCTTTGTGGCAGTGCCAACCAGCCTACAGCAAAATAGCGCACATGATAATTTCAACATGCATTCCCAAGTAACAAAATTGTGCCTTATATAAATACCGCAGAACTCGAGCAACATCTAGAAAAGCAATGAAAATTTGCCCAAGCTTTCATGCTTGCCTATATCAATTCTGTGTCATAACTAAAACAAAGTAGGAAAGCATCTACATATGTCCAAATGTCCTCTGAAGTTATATCGTGTGACACTGGGAAAACTATTGCAACCTAAATCCATGTATTTCTTCTTAACCACTGTAACAACTCACTAATAAAAATTAAGAAAAACTCTAGGTATCAAATACACAAAAGAGTACTAACTGCATACAAGCCCTTAAAACCGTAACGTAATTTATTAACAAGAACACATGTTCTATGTAATCCAGAATCGTTGTGTTAAATTACCTTGGCCTTAGATAGCATTCATTTGATTACAAGAATTAAACAGATTCACAAGCTTTCAAACTCAAACAGTGACCTTTGATTTATAAGCAGTTATTGTCATGCTTATAAAATCCTCTCTGATAATGCAGACCTCACCTTTCAGCAGCTAGTGCGACTACACACGGTTTTGTTAAAATGAACGCAGATGTAATGAAGACAATTTCATTAAAAGCACAACCAAAAAAAAAAAAAAAGAGACCAAATACAATTGAGTTGTAATCAGTCGTTCTTCAAAATATTTCAATTCATCTTGAATTAAACTACCCATTAAAAACAAGTTGCAGAGATGCTTATCTTGTTCTTGCCAGCTTTCATCTGAGTATTTTCAGTTTGGACACTGACTTTAAAATAGTTAGATACCCAGAAAAAAAAAGGTGCAAACAAAATGAAGTTTTGTTTCCAAAATGATGTAATACTTCCAAGTGCAAAACACTGACTAGCTTCAACTGAGCTGCACATTGAAAAAACTTCAGGAGACATCTCGGCTCCAAAAAGCACAAACGAACGCCAGGAACCCAGCAGCACTGAGCACACCTGACCTTGTGCATGTGCTGCCGGACTGTACCCACACACGGACAGCACCTTCTGTCTGAGCCCCGCTGGCTTACTTACACTGAGATCGTGGTATATGAGACACTAGCAACTAAAACTGAGCAAGATAATCTAGAGTGTCTGCTGGTTTTGCAGCAAACACAAAGACAAAAGAATCACCTTTTAACAACATGTGGTGCCTTTTTAGTAGCAAACAAGTTTGAGATCTGAACAATCCAAGAACGGGGTATTTATTGGTGCTGATTCGGTGCTGTTAGCCTACAGTTCGTTCAAAAAGGAAAACACAAGTGTGACCAACACTGGCAGCAGTTATCCCTAGACAAGCGTCTTTCCCCATGAATGTCTCAAAGCAATTCCTTTTCAGTGCTACTCCTCATAAAGGGAATAATTATATTTACATTTTGCAAGAAGTAAATTAATTCAATAACAGACTGTAAGAGACAATAAAAAATAAAAACTACCAAGGGTTACTAACATCAGCAGTGCTCACACAGGACAATCCTAAATTCTTTTCCAGACAACTCTGAAGTCAAAACTCCCTTACAGAGCATTACCTCTTGGTTATGGAACTCTGCAAGCGCAGCTACACTCTGAAGCAGGCTCTGCACACTGCCTTAGGTCAATTAAGCACTTACTACTTCAGTTCTGTCTCAAGTGGAGACTGGAACACTCTGAAACCTTACAAATACATGTTACAGTACAAACCGCAGCAAATAGAAAGCAAGACAGCAAAAATCCCTAGTTCTAAGCTTTGTCCATGAACACACAGTTTTACGATACCAGCAACAGTGTTTTTTTCTTTTTTTTCTTTTTTTTTTTTTTCCTAATACAACAAATTGCTGCACACACACTTACCCTCATGGGATGAATATCAGCATACGGAGGCTTTCCTTCAGCCATTTCTATCGAAGTGATTCCAAGGGACCAGATGTCTGCCACACAGTTATAGCCAATCTCTTGGATTACTTCTGGAGCCATCCAAAATGGAGTTCCTATAACAGTATTACGTTTTGCCATTGTGTCCTGTAATTATATTATTTGTGCCATTAAAATAGCGATGCTTATTTTCACATCTTCCTTTGATATTTATTCTATATTAAAAAGTTAACTTAGCCACCCAAAGGTCAAATGGCAATGACTTCCAATTACGGACAGATTCAGGCCATCGGTCTTTAGAAGCCAAACAGGTGACAACGATCATAAACCTTGACCAGAAGTCTGAAGTGGGACCAGCAAGCACTCCAAATGCAGTGGGTTACAATGATAAATCACTAAAACCTAAATAATCTTGCTGTACATTAAATAATCATGATAAAGACCGTTAGTACCAGTAGTCGCTCCTCAGGCCCAAAATCCAAGGCAGAAGTAAAAGTATAAAACATAGTTAGGAGCACTAAAGCATTTTTAAACCATCTTCCCACATGTACTTACTGTTAACTGGCCAGCCACACCAAAATCAGCCAATTTTGCATGTCCTTCAGTGTTAAGAAGGATGTTTCCAGCCTTTATATCTCGATGTATTTTTCTCATAAAGTGCAAGTATTCAAGTCCTTTAAGAGTAGATTTCAGAATAGTTGCAATTTCATCTTCTGTTAGCTGCAGGAAAACAAAAGCATTTACATTTTCAGGTATATACAGAGTTTAAACGTATAGAAACAGTCTATTTAAAATTTCATAGTATTTCTTATATATAATACAAACAATGCACATTAGGAATTTTACACACAGGAATATGCCCAGTAGGATTTACAGTTCAAAACTCTCATCTAGTAACTTGATCCATATAGCTCAGCTCTCACACATCTCGAACCTGACTTGAGCAAGCAAGCTGCAAAATGAGAGAAAGGGCTGACTGATGCAGATCAGATGGCAGAATATGCATTATTCTCTTGCCTGTCAAAAATTATTACTCTTTAGATGTTGCCATCCTCCACAAAACAACTGCCACACAGTTTAGACAACACGCAACAAAACATCTATCACTAAGATCATAAATATCACTTGCCAAGCTATGTGTTACCTTAGCCAAAACAGGTGCTCAGCACTGCACTGGATGACACGTACCAGAATAATTCCCTGGAAGAAGAGAGAGCCCTTTCTCTGCTGAAGAAGGCCAGAGCTGCTGCTCGTGCCTTCATGCCCTAAACTCCTTTGTACAGTTTGCACAACAAACTAGCACAGTCCTACATTCGAACAGGGATGAAAGGAATGACACGTTTTCTTAATTTCCCAAACCCTCACACATGAGATGGCTGCTCTACTAGTAGTAGTAGCAGCAAGAGTCTACTTTCGTCCATCAACAATTCCTAACGGCACCACTATTAGTTCCTCGTTGCTAGCAACTTCCAAATTACATAGGATGAACTGAAAGCTACTTCACAAGAACAAAAGAAAAAAAAAAGACACAACAAAAAGCAAGGGACAAAGGTGTACAGAAAATAGCCAAATAAATAAATATTCTTCACAAAGCTTTGTAAAAATATATTCATCACAGAAAGCTTGTTACTAACTTCCTGCAGAGAGAGAACATAGCATGCAGAAATGCAAATTGTCAGACAAACCTCCCAACAATTATAGTCTGCAGGATTCTGCTGAAGCCTGTCTTTTAGGAAGACATTCTTCTTAAGACTGGTCTCTTCATGTTATATGGAATACAAGTAAACATTAATTTTTGAAGGGAAATTTTTCTCCCTCTGCCTGTGTTCCATACTGACACAAAGCTGTAGAACTACACTCATACAGATGTGCCCCTATAACCTTCCCAAAACCCTACTCAGCCCTGAAAAAGGACAACGGAGACATCAGGGTACTCTGATGCTAGAAGGTGCCAGTAACTATTATCACCTGTTCCTTTGATCCACGGACAGTTCTGGAAATGATTGAGAATAGATGCCAGCCAGATGCTGTGGGCTTTCTCTTCCGCCATTCTTCTTTCTTGTTGCCGACTGATGCAGAGAATGAATGCTCCCTGAACTTCTGGGTTCTTTTGAAATTACCTGCATTACTCAACAGTTGCTGGATGACATCCCCACGGGAAAATGTCATCAGACCGAATACATGGGTCTTCAATTAAAGCCACGAACACAGCATCCTTTAAAATATCTTCTAAGAATATTAATTATTTTGCTGTCTATGCAAAGGTTTCCTCTTGATTCTTAATGTGCAGATAATCCACCAGAGCTACACTGTAATATGTCACATTATTACTGCACTGTACAACTGGATACCTGACCTAACAGGAATCTTAACGCAGCTGCAGCTGGCACTGAATACATTTTATTGAATGATCCACATTTTAGTAAGCACAAGTACCACTATGGGAGGAGCATGCAACACATCAGCCCATGACATTCAAAGCAGTCACAGACTTAACTTCTGGTCTCCAAAAAGCTTATTCCCCTACGTAACATTTCATAACACTACGGTCTACAGCCATGTTGAGTTTTTAACAGGTTTGTCTGTGTTCTTTAACAACAGCATGGCCATCAACGACATCTGAGAACCAAAGAAGTACTGAGGTTCTCTGGAGCTTCAGAGCTCCTAAGGTCAACAGCACAGTTAGCATGGGTGAACTGGCACTCCTGTATCACCATGTTTGTCGTTTATTTTCCAGGCAGGATGTCTGGAAATGTATTCTCAAATTAGTCAGAGTAGCAAGAAGGGGCACAATAAAACTGAATACAAACTGAGAAGCAAAATTGAAAAGCTAATAATAATAATTTTAAAAAAAGTCAGCAGGCATATGTTTTGAACTCCACAACCATCACAAAGGAAACACTAAGAACTCTTTTGCTTAACCGTTTCTTTTAAGCAAACCAGGCAAACTTCAGTTTTAAAACCAGAAAATAATATATATCAATAGTTAAATATCTAATGTAAATATAAATAAATAAAGAGGCAGTGCGGACTGGACAGACCAAAATCCTTCTGTTATTTACTACATGATCACCGAATTGTTTGAGTTTGGACCCTTAAAGGCCATCTAGTCCAACTCCCCTGCAGTGAACAGGGACATCTACAGCTAGAGCAGGTTGCACATTATATAGAATTCATAAATCATCACAAATGATACAAAAAGCTGCAAGTATCAGCTGGCAACAAGGTGACACTTCATTATCAAAGAAAAAACACAGTACAAAAAATTTAGATATATTTTCATTTATCTGCTTCATAAACTACACAGACTACTGAATAAGCCATCAGCTGCACAACCATTTATCTTCATCACTTTAGATCCACAACTGAAACACGCAAGCTCCTGAACAAACGTTACCAGAGAAAAGCAGTAAGAGTGAATCTTTTGCAGGTTCCTGAACCCTCTCAGAACACTTCTCAGATTGTGATCAACATTTTAGAGTAAAAGAACACACACACACACAACAGATCCCATGTGATTCAACTTCTCAAGGAAACAAACAAACAAAAAAACTGTTCATGTAATTGAAATGTTGTTCATTTAAAGCGTATCAATGCCTTAATACAAGAATTAAGCAAATCAGTTTGACACATGCTTAGAAATTCTATAAACTACAAAAAGATGAATATTCTAATTTAGCTGCAACATCAGGTTGTAATTTTCCCTCCTTCTCTATTTTCACAATTCTAGCCAGAAATCAAATTAAGCACTAGCAATTCCTTCCAGTTTCAGTTTTGCAAGTGTTGGTACACATCTGCAGCTCCCTTCCAAAATAAATAAATAAATAAATCAATAAATAAGAACCCAAACTGTTTGCAATCACTCTGTAAGCCAGCAGAATAACTCAGCAGAAAAGAAAAAATGATTAGTCAGAGAGATTATCTGCACCTGAGATACTCAGAACTAGCTCTACTTTTTTAACAAACAGAACCACTTCCCTGTTCCTGCTTCAGTCCAGTCCCAGTCCCATAAAACCTTGAGTGTGGAGCCCAAGGGCACAGTTACTCATGCATGTACTCCAACTGCAGTGCCAAGCTCCAGACCTCCTCCCACTGAAGCCAAAGCAGCAATTCCCACTGTCAGCCCTTCCACTGAACGACTCTAACTGGCCCTTGTTAAAAATAAACCTGCTTGCCAAATTATTTTTCCAAAAAATCAGTTCAAATCACGGCACAGCCAGCTAAGATGGAACAGGGGTAGGAGCTGCTCAAACTGCCATCACCTTCCAGATGAGCTACATGTGCTACTGTACCCAAAGACCTTCAGTGACTTGTGCAAGCCCTTCCCCACGCAAGCCGAGGATCAACGTGCTGGTTCGTTAACTCCACGCTCCTCAGCACTCCATGACCGCCTCTGCAGCACACAGCGCATTCCCTGCCTGCCCTTTGAGATCTTTCACAGCGGTTCTATTCAGTGGCCGCTCAAAGCCCTTATTTGTGCTGCTTCTCCATGCTGACCGCTACATGCTTCAAACGATGCATGCCACAAGAATTGGAAACCCTGCTATGCGCAGCTCAAACAAGATGGCTCTCCTGGCATTGCCTGAAGGAGTGACACTGCCCACCTTGTCTGCACCAAGCAAGAAGGGACTCTAAAGCCAGCTGCACAATAATCTGAGCTATGGTCAGAAGGGTATCTGGAGAGAGAGACAGCCGATCCGCTCCTGGTTACATACAGTAAAACATTATCTGAAGACTCTCACTACATGCGATCCAAGTTCCAGCTATGAACAAACACAGTCCGTGGAGTCTACGACATGCTGGATGCAACACTTTGTGACAGAGCTCTGCCAGATCTAGCCCAGTTCAGAAACAATGCAGCATCCTTAGTCTCCGATGACTTCCACACAGTTACTCGTAATCCCGAGCAATAGATATACATATATAGCTTACTGCCTGCTGTCCTCTAGAAAGAAGTATTATGCAAAGCTGTGATCAAAAGGCTCTGCAGGCGAGGTGTCTCTTCAGTAGGGGTATTCTTATGGAAGTAAACACCCAGTTGCAGTTCTTGAAATATTAGCAGCAAAACCACATGGAGATCTTGGGATCACCTCTGGATGGAAAATGCTTTTAAGTGGCAAAATGGAGCTCTCCAGAGGAGAGGGTAACAGAATACCTGTACCAAAAGGCTGACAAAGAAGCTAAGGATCAAGAAATTGGCAAATGAGAAGAAGGTGAATTCTTGTGTACTGCAGCCCATTCAGCTGTCTGGGTCCACTGGAAAAGGAAAGCCAGTGGAAACTCATTACACAAGTAAAAAGTATTTAACTAACATCAGAGTAGGTACAGAGGTCAGAAAAGCCCACAGAAGCAAATGCAGCCTATAAAAAGTAGCAGAGTGTGTGAGTTGCCTTTATCAGGAACAGGAGTAACAGGAAAGCACAGGGAGAAAAAAGGGAGAATAGACTTAATCTGCCTTAACGTGTTCTGACACACACCAGTCCCAGCTCCAGCGGACCTAGACCCCACCCATTTATGCTCCATTAGACATACGTAACCATCATCTCCACAACGGGATGCCACTACTGAGGGAGTCATTCCTGCCTGTTTTACGGCTAAGCATGGCCACATGCATGCATAGCAGTACAAAGACAAGATATTTATATCTAATATCTCATAGCATTCAGAAGAACACAACAAATTTCTGGCCTTCCTCATCAAACCAAGAAAGCACATTCACCTTCCCCACACAAAATTGTCTTTTCAGAAAATAATGTACTACCATATTGATTGCTACCAGGCAACCACAGCACAAAAGACTGTAAGGAAAAAAAGGAAAAAAAAAAATCTGTCTAAATTGCACATCTCTTCATTCTGTGTGCAATTTAAACTTATTGCAGAATATATACCACCTATGCACACCACTGCAAACATGTGCAAGAAACAGGAATTCTGCAAAATATTTCTAAAATTACAACTCTTCTTTAACGATGGCCATTCTGAGACATAGGTATACCATTTCTACTCTTATTGGACACACAAAGCTGTGTAAAAAAGTTACAATCCTAGTGACATTATTTCTGTAGACCAAAACTGTCTATGGGAGATGCTTTTGCTGTCAATTATACTAATACAAAATACTTCACCACTCCATACAGCTGGGATTAGGTGCATTTATGCCATTTGAATAAATCAAGATGTTTTTGTTCTTGTTGACTGGTTTACATTTAAAGGTCACTTGTCACCCCAAAAATATAAGAACTCCTATATTCTTAGGTACTAAAAATATCTAGTGAGTGAGCTGACTGACTGAACAAAAGATAAGGATTTTTTTCCTGCCATGAGCAAAACTGCTAGCCTCACTTGGGTGTTACAGTGTATTTCACCCTTCTAAACTTCTAAGAAAAGGGCATAATCCTGAAAACATCACCCAAATGTAACGACGGCTTAGGACTTCTGTACAAGTTAAGAAAAAAATGTTTTGTTGGGAAATACATAAAAATACTTTAAAAAAAAATTAAACTGGAATACAGTATTTATTTCTCTTACAAATATGACAACTAGACTAGGTGGCACAAACTAACGTAAATCTGATGCAATTTGAGGGAAAGATGAGGCAGAAATGTTTTCTGAGTCCCCGGTTGCTGGATGCAACAAGGGGCACCAAAGCATGCAGAAACAGATCCAAAGCTCCTCCAATGCACTCATGCATAGATTCTATAAAACCACACACAAATCCACTTCAAAAGACTTCCTAATTACACCTCTGTTTCCTTAACCCAAATCACAGGCTCTCTTCACAAGGAGAATTAAGTCACCCTGTAGGTTGTGTAGTGTCACCACGAATGACTTTCAGCTTGCAAAGGAAACCACGAAGTACAGAATCAGCCCTTGCCACAACAAACAACCTGCCATCTGCTAACATCCAGTACTCTCCAGTTCTAATAGTAGTTTGATGCTGATATACAACTAGTGCCACTGATAACTAGCACACAGTACAATTAAATAAAAAAAAAAAAAACCCTGTTTAATACTTTAATAGTAGGAATATGTTACAGTAAATGTTGCTATCCTGGTCCAGATGTATGGTTCTCATACTAGACTATTCCTAGATCAAGCCTTTCAGGTATTAAGTTTCCTATTAAAGTTGATTTATCTGATTCTGAACTTTTATACAGCACATTCTTCCATCACCATAGCATGCTCTGTACCTTGCACCTTTGCAGAATTTCAGTCATCATCTTTCTACTTTATTTCTGACTTCCAGTTGTGTCCAGATCCTCATTTACCCCCTTGATATCTCTGGCTAATTCTAATGCTGTGTGCCGTGTCCCTTTGATGAGTTGGCTCTGCCCTCTAAGCATGAGTCAGCCATGAAGCAGCTTCAAATCCTTCATTATCAAAACCACATGCAAGTTAAACGTTAAAATGAATCACAAAGGTGAGCAACTCCACAGCCTATAGAAAAGCGTCAAATAACGAAGTCGGTCTTTAAAATGGAAATTTGGGGCAAATCAGATCACAGCAAATTCAGGTGTTTCACATCCACTAGCAGAGCTGCTAAGCCACAAATGTTATGTTTCACTGGCCATGGATGCCACACACAAGCGAGACTTAAGGATGCATTTATACAGCCTGTCACACACTACCTAATCCATGCAGCTGTTGAGACAACTCATCCAACCAGGTTCTCTGCTCACAGTCAATCACTCTCCTTCCTGAGGGCCCCTTAGAAATGGCTCTGGCTCAGCTCAGTTGCTTAAACTGCCTACGTCCTTTCCCAGCTGCTCCTTTTACACTAAGTGCGCATGAAGCCTGATGCTTCCAGGAAGTATCAGATCACTGCATCTGAACAGACCGAACAGACCAAGCACACTCCGTAGGTCCACTCCCATGACAAATGAAGGGGCCATCCTTCCCCCTGAAGAAGCTGTGAAGCTCGGACACCACCGATCTCTCCTTATCACATGCCTCTCCCCTTCTTCACTTCATTGAAGACAAGGCTGAACAAGGGACATAAGCAAATACGCAGGGGAAAAAAGATGACATTTACTGAGAAACCTCTCCTGCTTGTAACAACTCATAAATTATCCTTCAAACGAGGCAGATAGCTTCAGAGAGAAAGAGTTGTTATGGCTGCAGCTCTAGCCTGAATCTAGCATTTGATGCTGGTTCCCATCCTAACTGTTACGAACTTCAATGGGATTACACTTTCCTGATCTCCACTTTCAGAGCAATTACCTTTGAGACTTCTTTTCTGTGCAGCTCTGCGCACTCTGTATGAAGACTGTGCTCTTCAAACAAAATCCCAGCCTATGTCCTGAGAGGGATAGCACATCATGACATTTAAACTACTTACGGTGACAAGGTTTGCTCTAAGATTTGGAGTGACTGCTCAAACTAAGGGACTTCTTCCTACATCATAACTAAGAGGACACCTCAATGTTATGGTAGTGAAGGCAATAAGAACTCACTGCTTCAAGGAGAATTATCAGTTGTACAGAACTTAGGCACAGAATCATATGGTGAAGGAAGGGAGGAAGCAAAGATTATTCTTCCTGCTGAGCCTAAGCCATTCTGCACATCAAATCACATGGAAAAAGTGCAGTAACAATGACTATTCACAACAGAACTGCACAAGTGGCAGGCAGGGTGCCTTTCAGATTTGAGGTTTTGACCATGCAATCCCAATAGCATAGCTTCTGTAATGTTCCTTGAATACAGTATGCAACAGATCCTGTTTTCTCTTCTTAAATTAGCATTTTTTAAATGGTAATTCAAGATAGCACCAGTAAAACAGTAGTTGGAACTGTAGAGGGTACAACTACAGTTCTACTTGTAGTTAGAGTACTAATATAGCCCAGTAGCAACAGAAAATTATCTAATACACAGCTGGTGGCTCATATGGAAAACTATGTCAGGAAATCTCCTGCATCTCCCATGGTCATATGCTCAATATCAGCTGGCACTAATTAACAGGCATAGGGAGATCAAGAACTAATTACAATATGCATGTGGGACTCCTTAGGCCTTATTCTTCCCTACCAAGTTCCAGCTTGCTGTAGCACACCTAGGGGGTACTAAACTGACTAACCAGATGCTGACGACAACCTTGGAATGAGTGCAGAACAGCAGAGAGCCTCCCCAGCACTGCACTAAGTACAGACAACATGGGAAAACAGATTTTAACTATGATTTAGCAGCACAATGCCATGCATCAGTCGTGTCTACACACAGACAGTTATGGTTCTTCAAAGGCATCTGAAAAAGGTCAAGACGCTCAGTAGAAGTCCTATCCAGAGATCATTTAAAAAACACCACCACATTTCTTTATAATAGGAAGCATTTACTTGAGCTGTCACTTTTTAAAGAATGTTACAATTGTATAAAACATGTAGATCACTTGGCTCACACACCATTCACCTGTTAACAGCACCAGCCCTTGCAGCTCACCCACCCCGATAACGCCACCAAGGGAAACCTTGAGCCATCTGCATGAAGTGAGCAGGGGACAATGGGGAGGTTATCTTCATCCTGTCAGACAAGGAGGCTTCTGCCTTGAGCAGAAGCACATGCATCTGCCGATCACCACCCTTCTGCATGACCAGTAACACCAGCAGACCAGTGGTGGTTTTAAGTCAACACAACCTTCAGAGCAATGAGGACTGCTAAGGAGAAAGAACCTACCTGACAAAGGAGGCCAAGAGTGTCTTTGCTAACAAGCTTGCTAACCTAGTGAGAAGAGCTCGGAGCTAGGTTCGCCAGGGAAAAGAAAGCAAAGGCTTCAGACAAGCAAAGGAACAGAGAATGGGACAAGGTTCTAGAGGAAGTTTGTAACTCTCTTTGAGAGCATTTGGCAGGCAGGGGTGTATCCAACAACTTTGCATTGAAGCAGGAGCCCTGGAATGCAAATAGCAGGAACTGCCAGCCTGTGCACAGCTGCAGAGCTACAATGTTGCTGGAGTGAGAGACAAGATGGGCCAGTTCCTGCAGCCAGCCTGCTGTGACAAATGGACACAGGGAGGGCACAGGCCACTGTTCTGATGAGGGGAGTTCAGTCACTTCAGTACCTGTTGGCATGGCAATGTGGCAAAGTACAGAAAACCCAGGAGCAAGCAGTGACAATTTCCACTGCAGGTGCTGCACAGGCCCACTACGGGAGGTATTCCACTGGATCAGCTACTCATGAGCAAGGAAGAACTCACCAGGGATGTCAGTCTGCAGCAGCTTTGGTGGTGACTATTAGGTGGCAGGGGATAAGATACAGAGGCAAGTGACAGAAGCAAGTAGCAGAACCAGATTTCCAGCTAGAAAACCTTGGCTTATTAAAGGAACTAGATTGTGGGATCCCAGGGCATGCTGCCCTGAAGGGTAATGAAACCTTGGAGAGCTGGTTGAACACCAAGGGCAACCTCCTCAAAGCACAAAAACAGTCCATCCAGACTTGCAAGATAATGAACAAGTCTAGCAAAAGGCTACCTTGAAGGAACAGTGAACTTCTAACTGAGCTAAGTACAGAAAACAATGTGTAAGAGACCGAACCAGGAACAGATCACCAATTAAAGGAAAGAAACACTGCCTGGGTGCTAAGGAGCTGCATCAGGAAGGGCAGGCTTAGGCTGAGTTTGAAACTGGACAGCAATGCAAAAGATAACAAGAAGGGCTTCTGTTGGTCTGTACTCAGCAAAAAAAGTTCAAGAAAAACGTTGGCCTGCTGATAAATGAGGTGGTCACTGTCGACAAGAGATGCAAAAAAGTTTCTAACCATCTCTTTTGCCTCCATTTTTATTAGGATTTCTCTAGATCTCAGTTATCTCTACCTAGCAGCAAGCTGGAGCGAGTCAGGACTACTCAGGCAGCACTGCTGTGCTGTGTGAGTGCCGGAGCACCGGCACAGGGTGCCCAGAGGCTGTGGGGTCTTGCAGGAGATCATGAGTCAACACACACAGACTAATGTAGTCAAAGTGAAGCCGTTTATTATTCTCAGCAACTCCTAATATACACTACAAACAGATGCACGCACACATAAATAACTTTTAATTGGCTCAGGCTGACTTTCACAAGGCTAACACGCACCCTCAAGGCCATGGTGATTGGCAGGACTCGTTTTCAATGCATCCTGCTTGTTTTGGTTAAAATTCTTCTCTATCTCTTGAGCAGGTGCTTTACTGCTGTTTTTCTCTCCAAGGTGAGTTCAAGGACTTGACTACATGCCTCAGGCAGCACTTTGTATGGTTGGCTCACAACACGTCCACCTTCTCGTAGATATGTCTCTACAGGGTCTCCTCCTTGAAGGCTTTCAGCAGCCGCCTGGACATGGCCTGGGCACCCTGCTCTGGGTGTCCCTGCTGGGGCAGGGGTTGGGCCTGATGGACCCAGAGGGCCCTGCCAGCCCCAGCCATTCTGTCACTTTGTAATTACTCTAGTAAATTGGACGAACACTTGCCCACAGGAGCAGAGGAGATGCATCTGAAGGTGCTGAGGACCTGGCTAGTACCACTCCAAGGCTACTTTTTATCATCCTTAAGAAATTAGAGCAACTAGAGAAGGTCTCTTACGACACTACATTCAAACATGGCAAAAAGGATGATTTGAGAAAGTACAGGCCGGCCAACTTACACTTACTCTCTGGTATATTATGGAGCAAATCCTCAGAGAAGCTATCTTCTAGGCATAAAAGGGGTAAGAAGGTGACCAGAAACAAATGGCACAAGTTTACCAGAGAGATGTCATGACAAACTGACCCGGCAAATTTCCTAGGAGGAAAAAACGAGAGCTGTGGATATGATCCACTTTGACTTTAGTCAGCTGTTGACACTATCTTTTTTCAGTCAAACTTGGGACTCGTGGAGCACATGGAGAGGAACAACTGGTTGGACTGCTGGGCTCTGTGGTTCCAAGTGCAACCAACAGCCAGCTATGAGCAGTATTTCTCAGGGGTAGATTCTAGGGTAAATACTCCAACATCCTTATCAACAACAGACAGTGAGCTAGAACACACCCTTATCAAGTCTGTGAGTGACGCAAAACAGGAGAAGAAGCTGTCGCTACACTAAAAGGCAGGGCTGTCACTCAGAGGGTCCTCAGCAAGCCAGAAGAGTTAGGTTGGAGAAATATGGATTTGAAGGATGGACTATTCAACAGATAAAGAATTGGTTGGATGGTCACAGCCAGAGGGTTGTGGTCAAAAGCTCTATGTTCAGGTGGAGGCTGGTCACACACAGTGTCCCCCAGGGGTCCGTCTTGGGACTGGTGCTCTTCAACATCTTTATTGATGACTTAGACTGTGGGATCGAGTGCAGCCTCAGCAAGTTTGCTGATGACACCAAGCTGAGTGGTGCAGTTGATACCCCTGAAGGAAGGGATGCCATCCAGAGGGACCTGGACAGGCTGGAAAAGTGGGCCCATGAGAACCTGATGAGGTTCAACAAGGCCAAGTGCAAGGTGTTGCACTTGGGTCGGGGCAATCCCAGGTGTGTGTACAGACTGGGAGAAGAACTCCTTGAGAGCAGCCCTGCAGAGAAGGGCTTGGGGTTCTGCTGGACAAGAAGTTTGACAGGAGCCAGCAGTGTGCACCTGCAGCCCACAAGGCCAACAGTATCCTGGGCTGCATCAACAGAGGGATGGCTAGCAGGGAGAGGGAGGTGATTGTCTCTGCCCGTGTGAGGCCCCCCCTGCAATGCTGCATCCAGGCCTGGTGCCCCCAGCACAAGAAAGATGTGTTGCTGGAGCAGGTCCAGAGGAGGCCACAAAGATGCTCTGGAAGCATCCATAGCCAGGTTGGACAGGGCCCTGGGCAGCCTGATCCAGGGTGGTAACCAGCCCACAGCAGAGGGCGGGGACTGGGTGGGCTTTAAGGTCCCTTCCAACCCAAACATTACTGTGATTTCATATATACATATATGGAGGACTCAGTGTTCTGGGCTTAGTGCCTTAGATTGAGACAAATTCTATTGCCTGGGTTATACACTATATATTCCATAATAATTATATATATATAGTATATATATATAGTATACTATAGTATACTAGTGGAACATGTTATTATAGAGTATGGCAAACACTGCCACTAGAACTGAAGTAGTATTTTGTAAGTTTTTTTCCAAGAAGCACATTTTAAAAATAGAAAATCAATGAATTATGTGATGCTAAGCATTTTAACACTACAAGCCTACCAACAACTTTAAGACTGCTCACAACCATCTTAGGTATCTACCTAGAGCAATCGAGGTGGAAACTACAGAAATCAACCAGGAAGCTAATTCTCCTTAAACACGACCTGTACACATTCATAGCAATATCTGACTTGTTAATAGCAGTATTTATTTTACTGGAAAGATGAAGGTCACAAAGTTTGGGAAAAATAATTGTATTCAGAGAAACGCTCAATATTTTTGCAAACAAACGAGACCACAAGTTATACAGAGCTTTAACGGAGCATACTGTGATTCATCATTGAGCGTGAGAGATCGATTCTATAAACTGAGTCTGGCAGAAAAAGGGGGAAGGGAGGGCAATTGATGTTTCACACTGCACATGTACCACAGGATGCTGCTTGGCCAGCCTTCATTCTAGAACTTCTCAACTTATGGATGATTTTTCTGCAGTCTTAGTTGCATATAATAAATATACATATAATAAATACATAGTTATTTTGGAAACAGATGAGTAACAGCAGCTCTAACTTGCTCTTCTTTCATTTCAATTAACCAATAAATAATATTCATCTCACTTCTGGCACACAAATAGCAAATGCTTATTGTCTGAGATGAAAACTACTTCTCTGCTCATTTCCAAGCAGGCTGATACAGCTTTACTGCAGTGCTGCAAGAGAAGTCCCTCAGTTTGAGATTCAGACACCACAATCCATTTCTCAAGGAAACTACAATGCTACTCTAAAGAACTAAAAAAGACTAATTCCAAAAATCAGGATAATGCCACCCAGCATTTAGGTAACAGCCAGTTCTTCAGAGTGATAATAAGGATTTTACTAAACAAGCACTTAAGCTGTGTGCCATGCTGCAGAAATATAGGCTACCTTGGTGTATAAGGCTAGACATGGAAGAAGGCAATCAAAACATTTGGGATCAACCTCTTCCCTGCTCTCTCAAGAGGGGTACAGAAGTGAGAGCCAAAAAAAAAAAAAAAATATTCCATCATGAACAACAAAATCTTCTTATGGTCACAGGAGAAATACATTATATTAGGAAGACTAAGACTTCCCTATTCACGGGAAATAATAAGGAATAATTATCAAATACATCTTCTACCTCCCAGAATAAGCTCTACAGATTAGCAGTTAGGTGATTTTGGGTGCGGTTATCTTTCTGAAGCTGAGGAATGGGCTAGCAAGAGAAGCCAGTAGGCTGGTGCATTGGCAAAAGTGATAGAAAGGATAGGAGGAGTCTAGTACCAGATCGCACACATTTTGAAGTAAAACAATAAAATTAAATTACAGAGTAAGAAAAGAATCCTGGTAAAGGAGTGGAATGTAGAAAACTTCTCCATGCCAGCTCAGTGTCTATAGCCAAGGCTGTCCTAAGAATCAATTCCCCCATGACTTCCAAGTGAAGACATTTTTCTTTTTTTTGCAAGAAAAGAGAAAAGTACTGTGCAACCACTTCCTGTTTCCATTAAAATAATTTTAGTAGAAGAGTAGTTAAAACTGTACAGAAGAATCTCCTAGCCTGAGATTATGGCAAGGGAGGGCAAATAGAATTGCAAAGCGAGGAATAATTTTAAAAGAGCATATTCTTAAAATAATGTAATTAAAGCAGATTCGCACAACTACTTCTGTTACACTAACTAAACACAACAGAAAGCAACTTTTTTCATTTTTAAGTTTAACCTGTAGACAAATAGATACTTTGAAGAACACACAAATTGCAAGAGCCAAATTCTTGTTCTCCCTTTACAAGGAGAGAGACTGATGCAGACCACCAACACGCACACTTGCCAGGGGAGACTGAGTCACTTCACGTTGTCTGCTCTTGTGACTGAAGAATGTTTTCCACAGGCTCACCATATGAGGTTGGTGAAGACATGCAAATTCAAGTTAATTTTTGAGTTTCAAAAGCAGTGCATGGATACAATAGCAATTGTCATTCTGAACTGCCTTACACAGACAGAACACTGAGCAGCTTCTGTGTTTCACAGTACAACAAAGGAGACTGAATGGCAGCCCTCACCAGTATCGACAGAATAAGTACTCACTAATATTCAGCTTTCAGAATCTCCGTTTCTAAAGAGGCAGGGAGGTGTCTAAATTACTTGTGAAACAGTTTGGGGGGCGAAGCAATAGAATTCAAAGTCCAAGGCCCCCACATAACTCTCCCAAAGTTTGCGAGATATAGGTATAGAAAGTGAAAAATTGAGGATTTTTTTTTTTTTTTTAAACTAAGCAGCACATAAGCACGTCTTACTCACTTCATGCCACTCATGGTCTCCTAAACCTTCTACCATGTCTCCCCTTCCAGGCACCTCTGTTCCACAAATAAATACCCAAATATATTTAGTACAGCCTTATAGAGAAATACTCCTTATTCCTGCAAGTCTGCAGATGACTCAAAACTTGCAGGAGTGGCTGAATCACCAGAGGGCCACGCTGCCATCCAGAGGGACCTCAACAGGCTGGAGAAATGGGCTGACAGGAACCTCATGAAGTTCAGAAAAGAGAAATGCAGAGTCCTGCATCTGGGAAGGAACAACCCCAGGCACCAGCACAAGCTGGGGGCACCCAGCTCGAAAGTAGCTCTGCAGACAAGGACCTGAGGATCCTAGGAGCTACCAAGTTGAACATGAGCCAGCAGTGTGCTCCGGCCACAAAGAAGGCCAATGGTATCCTAGGCTGCATTAGGCAAAGTATCACCAGCAGGTCAGCAGAGGTGAACCATTCTCTCAGCCCTGGTGAGGCCATACCTGGAGTGTTGAGTCCAGTTCTCTTGTACTGGTTCCCCAGTACAAGAGAGACCTGGACATACTGCAGGACCTCCAAGATGCAGAAGGGCCTGGAGCACCTCTCCCATGAGGAGAGGCTGAGTGCTGGGACAGCTCAGCTGGAGAAGACAAGGCTCAGGGAGATCTCACCAATGTCCATAAATACCTAAAGGGAGGGTGCAGAGAGGATGGAGCCAGACTTTTTTCAGAGTGTCAGACCAGAGGCCGTGGGCACAAACTGGAGCACAGGAGGCTCCCTCTGAGCACCAGGCAGCACTGCTGTGCTGTGCAGGTGCCAGAGCACTGGCACAGGGTGCCCAGAGGCTTTGGGGTCTCCTCCTTGGAGCCCTGCAGAAGCCACCTGGACATGGGCCTGGGCACCCTGCTCTGGGTGTCCCTGCTGGGGCAGGGGTTGGGCCTGATGGACCCAGAGGGCCCTGCCAGCTTCAGCCATTCTAGGATTCTTCTAACCCTTGCATAATATAACACAGTAAGAACATCAATGCTAAAGGATGAAGGATGCAGGAACTTGATCCTGCAGTCTCCCGTTTTTGTTTCCACCCCCCGCCCCCCCCTCCACAGTCATCAGTTCAACATCCAGCAGCCCTGATGTATGCCGCCTTTTCCATAAAGGCTCCCCCTACATCGAGCATTACTCTATTTCCTAAGAAATCCAACCCCATCTCCTCATACATCCGTTTTTGTTGTTGTTGTTTTTTCTCCTCTAAGCCCAAGCACTCTCTTCTCCCCTCTCTTCCCTCATTATATGCAGTACAAATATTTCAGAATAACCTAACAACTTGTAACAAGCTAGCGAGTATCATCTCATAGTACTTGTTAACTGAATATCTCACATTACAGGCCATGGTGGAGACAGTGTCCTTTAAGTAACTAAAAATTATTGGATTTCTACAACAAAACAACTGAAAAAAAAATAAAGCCTGCTTCCTACAGCTCTGCAGCCTTCTCTTCATTACTTCTGTTACAACACAACAGCAATCCCTCCCTACAACTCCACCTTTTGGTTCCCTCTCACATTCCTTAACCAGCATCCCTTTCCATTCTCATTCCCTGAACAATACCAATCACTTCTCATAATCCCTAATTACTGAGTGGGAGTAAGACAATTCTGTGCCTGTTTTCACATCATGCTTATGCTAAAAGGCCCACTGACAGGCTGTCAGGTGTTAAGAAGCCACACAGGTTTGCCTTTCACAAAGTAGTAATTTTTCACAAAACTTGTAGCACCCTCATATTTCAAGATACTCTTTCTACTACTTATGATCACACCAGGGAGGAACGAACAAATACACAGCCAACTGCACAATACAGCTGCACAACCAAGTCAGAAGTATATCCCCAGTCAAGGTCTTGTCTCACATCGGACTTTTATTCTAGCTTCCAGTCTTAATTCACAGTTTAATGTTAATAAATGTTATTAATTTTGGAAGAAACTCACCGTTTTATTACGAAGTCTAATTATGTCTGAAACAGAGCCAGCTCCACAATATTCCATAACAATCCATAGATCAGTGTTCTTAAAATAGCTGCCATAGTACTTGACAACATAAGGACTAGATGGAGGGGAAAAGAAAAAATAATTAAATAGATGAATTCTTAATGGGAAAAGGAAAAAAAAAAAACCCACACATACACACCAGCACAAGTGCTGTTAAAAATTACAGTTTGGAAGACACAAACACAGCCAAAGAGCAAGTGGTGTAAGCAAATACATTTTAAAACTGTAGTTAGCTTAACGAATATCTTGTTAGAACATTCAGGTCTGACTAACTAACAAAATGCTAACTATGCCACTGTACACATCATAAGCTTCTATTGACCTTCAAATAGAGACAGTTTTCACAAATAGTATTCTGATATAAAGGTTTGTTTTCTCCCACAGCAAGGCCTATCTTCCTTGTTAACTCTCCTCAAAAAGTTACTTGACGTTTTCCTTTCACTAGCATCCTGGAAGGTGAACACATCTTGTTTTCTTCCCTCAGTACTCTGCAGTGTTTCCCTGTTTTTTCAGAAGTGAACTTATTTCAAGTGCAGATCTGCTATACGAAAACACAATCCAGTGTTGGTTTGAACAGGACTTCTGCACCTGCAAATGCATTTTCATATGAGGTGTCCAAAGTTTATCACAGTAGTACATCCTTACACAAAATAACGACTTTGTACTCACTTGACATAATGCTGCCTCTGAGGCCCTTGCAAAAGAAAGACAAACAGATGGAGAAAGGATCTTCCTTCAGAAAAATGATTAAATTTGTATTTAAATTTATATAAATTTATTTCCATTGTATTTATGGAAATAAAAGGTTGAAGAATTTCTTTCAGCAACTTAAGCAAAGGAGGTTACAGTTGGATTGCCATCAGCCTCCTCTGAAGTCAGCAAATAAGGCACTGAGACCAGTTTTGTTTTGGAACAAGGGACTATTATTAGGATAGACATGCTTGGCAGCAACTTTTTGTTTGTTAGAAAATCGTTATTAGAAAAGGAGTCCGTTCTCTCCTGTAACTTAATGCTCTCTTCATACAAGATGCTCAAAACTACCAGCAAACTACTTCATTAAAGAGCAACTTCAAACTGTAGGAACTTGCCTTCACAGAAGGCAAGGTGGGGCCATTCCCTCCTAGTCATAATGTCTAACAAGTACTACAGCCTGATCATGCCCCTTTAAAATTCTTGAAATGAGGAAGGTTACTACTATTTCTGACAAAACCCCACTGATTTTTGTGACCACCTCTTTGCTAGTACTCCCAGCAAGAATTGTATATCCACACAGACCAGGCCAAGGCAATCTTTTAAAGACATCAAGTGCCATGCAATCTGGAAACATAGTTTGCATTTACTTATATCTTTGTTAGGTACACGAGCCATCCGTTTTCATATAAACTGCCCCAGAACACGCACTTTTTCCCCCCAGAAGAGATTCACCACCATCAGGGCAGTTAGTTCTCGAAGCAGGCAGATGGCACAAAGAAACAGTAAAGTGCTAGGATGGAAGCACTTTATCTGAGATGCTGAAACAATGTAGCAATGCTCTGTCACATCTGCCCAAAGAATCCTCACATGCAAAAGGAAAGTCCTAGCGGTGTGTGGTCTGCCCCTCTCATCAGGGCTGAACAGCACTGAATTTGCACTGAGGAACATGACACAGAAGCATCACATGGTGCACAAGTTGCTCAAGGAGACAGGTAACAAGGGGCAAGAGCAGAGAAGGAAGAGGTAGGACAGGGGACACCAGTGAGAGAAGGTAAGTAGGCCCACCTGGGAGTGGGAATGAAACTGGCACAACAAACATGGCACAAAAAGAAAGGTGAAAGCCTGACAGGACTGTCAAATATCACTTTTTTTTTTTTTGGTGGGGGGAGGCTTCAGTGTATAGAGTATACGTACATTGGTTTTAAGCCTGTATCTCCATCCCTACCTCACACTAACAGACACTGCTTCCAATCAGCTCCCATGGCACGAGCCTGCTGCATGGTGACAAATGGCCGCCACCCCATCACTGACAAACAGGGGGACTGCTGCTGACAACTATGAGGTGTTATTTTTCATCTCATTAAATATCTTCTTTTAAATAAGAAGAAAGAAATGAAGTGATGGAAGATGGACTTAAGAGTGCAGCAACAAGAACAATCAAGGTACTTAAGTTTTATATTTCTCTTTTGGTGCACAAGAGCTGAGGATCTGCTCTTGGAACCAAATCTAGCTCCACAGCAAAGCAGACCAGACAGATAAACAGTCCCAAAGGGACAAAAAGGATTAAGAGGAGCCTCAAACAAAACTCAAGGGTTCCAAACCCTTTTATTATCACCTAAAATAACCATTTCAAACATTTTCAAGGAATGTGGGGGAAAGACGTGAATCCTTCCTTTTCCTCCCATTCCCCTGCACACACATCTACCAAGATTCTTGTGGTTCAAGTAGTTAAGACCAGAAGGGAATGGATTATGAGGTTTAGTGTGTATGCAGGTCACAGATATCGAGATCAGGGCTTGCAGACAGAGATACTGAAATCTGAAGAACAGCTCAACCTCACTGTGCTACTGCAAAAAAAGGGCTTTTTTTTTTTTTTAAACTTAAAGAAAACTTCAATGTCAATACAAGAAGCATAAACAATTTAGAAATAACAGACCTCTTGCAGTAATACAATTCACCAAGTTAATGATGGCAGCAATCAATATTTTAAAGAAAAAGTTTCTCCCAACTTGAATTAGACTTCAAGTTGCAAACAATACTCTTGCACCACTGATCAGCCATGAATAAATACTCACCCCAGCAAACCTGACTGAAAAGTTACAACTACAACCTTAGGATTATCCATACCCCACCCCCTCAAAAAAAAAAAAAAGAAAAAAACCTTCATAGGGGGGGA
>VXAV01008924.1:7400-20471 GCA_013399715.1 Alectura lathami | reverse complement strand
GGGGGGGGGAACAGAATTAATTGTGCATATTTTCTTGATTTGTGACATAAACCCCTTATGCTCTTCAGACATCACACTCCTAGTCCTTCCTCACATCCACGGTGCCATTCACAGCCCTGCTTCTTTCTCCGCACTCTTTCTGCCCTTTCACTACAGGAGCCGCCAGCTATCTGCAGGGCCCTCAGCGCTCAGTGTCCCCTGTGTCAGTCTGCAATGGCTCTGGTCACCTCTGCACACCAAAACCTGCAGCACCCTTATAGCCCTCATAGAACCCCACTCATGCCCCAGCTGTGAGCTGTTCCAAGCCCTCCACATCTCCAGTGAGCTCACCTTGCCTTGACCCACCCTGACCTCACCACACAGACTTACGAGACTCGTTCCCTGGCTGCATCACGGCTCTATGTTTAGCTTGTAGCCCATGGCTGGCAGGTTGGGCCACGGTTTGGTAGCAAATCCATCAGCCGAGCATGGGCAGACAGCCCTGCAAACAGGGCACTCTCTCCTCTACTCATCACCTGTGGGTTTGGTACAGGTAGGAACTCAATTCATTACAGACCTCCAGATTTCTGTCCAGTGTGATTAATAAGCCCCAAGTTATTGCAAAAGGATAATAAAGGGAAAAAAACTGCGAAGGAATGATGAAGGAAAGGCTCAGCAGGCAAGCACACAGACAGAGTGAATGCAGGAGCGTTAATTCCTTAGGAAACTGATTCATAAATTCAGTAAACAGTCAACAACAACATGTTTGCATGTCTTTCAGGGTGATTGCCTGATAGAGATCTGGTATGCTGGGAGTTAAGAAAAAGGCCTTGAATGAAATACCAGCTTGTTTGTGCAGAAGATAAGAAAAACTGAATTCTGCCTGTTTTTTTTTTGTTTTTTTTTTTTTTTCCTACCTATCATGTCTAACGTGAAGTAACCTTGAAGGCTTATCTAAGAATTTGTTCAATGCTTTCCTAACCCCGTCAGTCATGGAATAACTATAAATAAAATATGAAAGAACAGCATATTCTCAAGTTTGAATTAAAATTTACATTTTTTGAAGCAAGTGTTTTTGAAGTTTAGGAGTAAAGAACAACTGCATTTGATTTCTTTTCCTGAACTACTCACAACTTAATGGCTAATTAATGCTGCATAAAAGGAAGTTGACTTTTTTGCTGGTCCAGCAAAAGAAAGGCAAAAAATAAATAGCCAGGAAATAGAAGTACAGATTCTGCCATCAATATTCACTCTGTCAAAGTCAGTGTGATTCACAAAGTTCCTAAAGTCTGGAATAATTAAACATTAATTGTACTGCTGCAGTTCTTCTCACTACCTGCTATGTATCATTTCAGTATGCGAAATACTCTTACTAGACCTAAAGACACTTGTTGGTTAGGCTGTGATTTTTCTAAATGGTTGACTGTCTGTTTAGCGCACAGTCTTAGTAACAGGCTACATATAGACTTACCATTTGCTATTTTTCCTATTATAGTACACCAGGATAAAAATAAACCTTGGATACAGAGTTGCTATTTACAGTCAACCACAAAAGCTATCCCAGTGTGTACTACAGCTGCATTGATTGTGCTCATGGGATCTAAGGATTAGCATCCACTTGAAAAGGAAACCGCCTTTTGGTCTGTAAAAGAATTACTGCTGCTGTGGTAATACTCCAAATTACTCTGGATTCCCATCGACATGAAGACATTCCCCTTCTTTCTGGGGGCAGCCATCTGCTCTCCACTCTGCAGAGACACGTGCCTGGACCCTGCAGAATAAATGCCACTTAACTAGCACAGCTTGATGCCTGAGTTAGGAGTGGGAACTGGTATCAGTAACTAAAGACCAATCAAATCTTGATGAAGCAAGTGCCACGGGAGGCAAGCTGCAGCTGTCTGACCGCACACAGTTTTGTGCCCAAGGCTTCCCTCACTGCGAAGGCTGCAGCTACTCCTGTCCTCCTTTAGCTCCTGCACTGAGACTTTGAGGAAGATGCAACAGAAGTGTTTAGAGAAGATCAGGACATTTTTTATTTGAGAGACAGCACTTTCAAGAGGCTAACAAGACCCATTCTTTCAGCTTTAAAGTAGGGAAGTTTCCTTGCCCTTGTGGGCCGTTCACAGAAGTGCTTGAAGGAAAGTGTAAAAAGTGCAAGTACGGAGCAACAAAGGACAAATAAGGGGAACCCAGTACTCCTGGAAAGCCCTCTGTGAGTACTGAACAGTGTAAAAGCTATGCTTTGAAATGCTCACAGCTTATTCCAGTTATTGGGCTATTTTATTTTTTTATTTTTTTATTTTTTTAATAAAACCCTACCTATGTATTTGTGAAGTTCCACTTCATGGCTACAACAAAGCAAGTGCTTTTTATGTGAAAGTATCATTCATTCTAATGACTTTACGATCAAGAAACAGCCAAAATGCAATAGTTCAGTTTCCTACTTTTTTTCCAGCATTTCCCAATCAAAACATGTCTGAAGACCATAATTCAAATCCAAATAAGCTACTCACGTAACATGTACAGTCAGATTTAAAAAAATACCTAAATACATTTCTAGTTTAAGAAATTCACAAGAAAGCATTCAATGGCATAACAGCCATTTCACGACTGACTCTGAAGTAATGGGTCTGATTACAAGATAAGATGCCATGAAAATACAAGAATAAATTCAAAACAAGAAGAAGATTAGAATTCACACTTACATTCCCAGTCTGCTCTTAAAAGCAGCAGGAAACCTGCCCCACAGCAGCCTGTATATTAAAGGAACAGCAAAGCAGCAAATAATAAAGTTTCACAGGACTTGCTTTATGCAGCATGCTGATTTGAGCCTCCACTAATCAGGTTCAGTTTGGTTCAGGGCAGGAGGGCTTATAGCAGCCTCCCTGATGAAGAGGAGAGCTTAAAAGACCATCGCCACACAGCACAGCACTTTCTGCTTAAGAGAAAACTTTTGATATGACGGAGTATACACAGGTCAGGCTACAAAAACACAGCAAAACATAAAGCAAGTTACTGTCTAGAGAGCTTATGATCCCCATTACGTTTCAGACCTACGCTTTTCCCGTTGTTCACTAAAAAAGCAGGGAATCATTAATGGAATTACTGAGTAGCAAAAAAGGGTTTATCGACAGCCATCAGCACTGCCCATTTTTAAGCAGACTGGGTTTAGCAAAAAAGCACTGTTCTGACAGTATAATTTTCCCCGCAGAGCAGAAGAAAACAGAGCAATTCCATATGCTAGGAATCTTCTTAATGGAAACAGTTAATTTACCACATGAGGAATATTGCATGCCCACCACTTCCACCTAAAATGAATCACTCCTTCCAGCTGAGAAAACTGAGGCCTTTCATCTTCCTCAGGGTGGAGTCCATCTCCTCCCCTAGATCCCTACAGAGCAAAGCTGCTAATCGTTTTAAGATTTGAAGACATTGCTTCTTTTGTGTTCATATATCACGTTTCAATGTCTTCTAAACAAGAGAGAGTTTAACGTTTGGTAGCCTTGAACTGGACGATACATAACTTTTATTGCTTCATCCTTGAGCTCCTCTGTAGTTCCATGATCTAACTTGTTACACTGGTGGTATTAAACGGCTCTTACTGGATTAGCAAGGCACATTTTAAATTCCTTAAAGCTAATTTTAAAGTGAATGTGCTTTGAGTACTAGGCAATACAGTGAAAAACTGAAACAGAAGAAAGAAGCAAAACTCCATGTTTTAATGCGTATTTTATCTCCCTTCAGTAAGATTTACTGATAGCAAGTCCCTGTTTTACACAGTTCAGACTAGGCAAACTATATTTAGGACCTGATCCCAAACATATTAGCATCAACAGCATCTTTCTTTCAAATGTACTTTGGAGATCAGTTCTCAAAGGAGAGTCCTGTCTAATTTGCTCATGGGAGTGTGAGAATAAATGCAGACTTTTCCTTGCCTGGTGTTTCCATCCTCAGCCCAATTCATCTCCCAGGAGGATGGAGGAAAGGTCAAAACCAGACATAACCTCTTAATAATATGCCATAGGTTCATTCAATTAGAAATGATGCAGATTGAGGAGATAAACAGTGTAGAAGCAATCTCCTTATCACGGAATGGATTCTGAGAATTTGAAATTGTAGATGGTGGGAAAAATTGCTGTTCGGAGTGACATGGACACTTATGCAATGTCGTGCTGGCTCTTTATATGATATAGTACTTAAGTGAGGAAGTGCGTAGCAAGATTAAAATCACATAACTGAGTTAGAAGGGCTACCCATAAAATGCGTGGCACTATTTACACATAAAGTAACAGGAAAACAAATTGTAAGCACAAGCGATTGATTTTGTACTCTATTACTGACATTTATCTTGAAGTTTCAAAATGATCTTTCAAAAACAAGTATCTCATTTTGATGGCTGTACGATACTAAACAGCTCCTAATTATATCCTCCAAATGCAGACTTCAAAGCTGCACTCCAAAATATATTGAATTGGGCTCGGCTAGACCAGTTTTTGGCACCTGTTCTTGAAACAAAGAAAAAAGCACACTGAACCAAGATCATGCATTTTTTTCCACCAATTGAGCAATTTCTTGGAGAGATTATATTTATTGGAGCATTGAAATAAACGTCATTGCTGCAAATTCTGACTGAGCATCTCTGCAGGACTGGTAACAACTAGCACAGGGGGGCTCAGGGGATTTAATCACAGCTTGCCCATCCTCCTGTTCTGTTCCTACTTTTGCATGCAAAAAAAAAAAAAAAATGTTTGTTCTTAAGACAATATTTATAGCTATAAGTAATAGCCAGTTCCTTTCTGGTTTTACTGTACCAGCATGTACAAGAAATACATAAAACTACATGTATTATTGCTACTACTATGCAAGATGTTGTATATATTGTAAAGCTCGCTCTCTAATAGAAGGCAGCTAAAGACCTCTGCACTTAAATCTGCCAAAGCTGATACAGCAATCACAAACATGTGTTGTTACACTTCTTGTGGCTCATCTCCACATGGTGCAGCTGTTGTGTTGGCTAAAGAAAATGCAGGCCCAAGGGAAACAAATTTAATTCAGCTGGGGTGACTTCCACTAAAAACAAAAGTGTTATAAGGAGAACAGGTGTCTTACAGTGAGGGGGATTGTTTGAGGGGTTTTCCCCAAGCTAGCTGTGCTTCTAGGAAGTCTGTTCTAACATGTTGTGCCTGCAGTAATAATCTCTTGCAGTGTCATTTTTAAGTAACACCCTGCAGAAATGCAATGGATTCCAGAAATTCTGTTTTCATTTGTTTGTCCCTGTTGCAGGACAAGCAGACCAGCACGAGGCCTTGTCGACAAGCCAGAGGCTGGAGGATCTTCAGGGAGGTTTGTTGAGCTAGCGAAGGGCTGTGCTGCGCAGACCCGCAGCTGCTGTCAGTCAGCAGCGGCAACCCCAGAGTAATGCTGAGTCTAACAGGACACTGCTAGGTGGGTGACTTTTTTCCAGAAGGAAGCCTTACCTAGCATGCTGCGATACCTCCTTTAGTTTCATCGGGCCTGCCTTCCTGCGTCCCTCCTCCCTCAGCGTGGAAGGCCTGTGGCTGATGCCGGCTGGCTCGGTGGCCTCCTGCCAGACCAGGAGCAGGCCCTACAGCGCTGAGGCTGCAGGACGGCTGGAAGCTGGGCGGCACAGGCTCCATGCTGTGTCCCTGTTTTGTCAGAACCAGCCCTCAGGCAGACATCGAAGCAGCCAGCAGATCTTCCTTGTCCTGTTGTCAGCCTTCTTTCCAAAACAGAGGTACTCCAGGGGGTACCCTCTTGTTGCATAGGCATCTTCACACTTCCGTTTCCAATTTGAGGCCTGTTCTTTCTGTCTCCTAGAAGGTCAAATTACTTCTGTTTGGGGAAGCAGAAGCCTCAGTGAGAAATTTGTCCGCTCAGCCCCCAGTCCTGCGCTCCTACGTAGCTGGTTCTTGTATTTGATGTACAGAAGATGCTCTTGGCTCTTCCTCCTCAGGTCTCACACAAATAAAAGATATGATGGCAAACTTCTGTTTTGCTTTTTCACAAGATCCAGATAGTTAGCTCTTGTGTCGGTCTCCATTGCTACATGTTGTGTGTCCTTAGAGCCTTATGCAGACCTTGGGCATTTTTTTTAGGCTCTCTCTCAAGTTTCTAAATTGGAGACCTAGCACTCCTACTGAACTCCTCCTTTTGAATAAAATCCAGGTCTCATCAAGGTCAATAGCAAAATTCAGGAGATTTTGTCTTCTGTGTGTGTGCACATGAAGACCAACATCAAATCTTGCATTTTTGGTCTTTCCCTTGCCAGGGAAAAGCAAATCATTCTGCCCTTGCCACCTTTCTCAGCAGGAATTGTTGCAAAGCCTCCAAGTCTCACTGACCATCAAGATGATGGCCTCTGCTTGCTCTGCCCTAACGTTAAAGCTGGGAGAAAAGGGAATGGGGTGGACCAGGTGGCCTCCAGAGGTACCTTCCAGCCTCACCCAGTCTGTGACTTGGAATTTGCCACAGTGAGGGAAAAAAGGATCACAATGAACACAATTGGAGGATGGATTGGGATTGCCCAGGTTGGATGGAGCCCTGGGCAACCTGATCTAGCGGGTGGCAACCCTACCCGAGGCAGGGGGGTGGAACAGTATGATCTTTAAGGCCCCTTCCAATTGCAGACATGTTATGATTCTAAGAAAATAAGGAGAAGCAACTGTAGAATTAAATTTGTGTTCACAGTGAAGCTGCCATTAGGTCATTCACTCTTTTCTGAATTGTATGTATGTACAACTAGCATCCTTTCCAAACACTGAAAAACAGAACTTACTCTTTTTAGAGTAAGGTTAGTTCAGCAGTGTGTCTAAATGTCACCAAGGAAGCTGTTAAAAGTGACATCTGAATTTAAGAGCAACTTCTTGCTTTTCATGACATTGGAGTATGTGCTTATCAGGGAAGTTTTATGTTTGAAGTTCAGGGAGAAGGTGATGGCCATCTCCTCTGAATGCTTGCAGATGACTCATTCTCGAACCGCTGCTGGCACTCTTCCAGCAGGAGGCCTGGCCATTAGATAAGCTTAATATTACGGTGGCCATTTGCGAAACAGATGAGAGCAGAAATAGCGAGAGGAAATGAGAAACCTAAGAAACCTTCTGGAACTCCTTTCAAATAAAGATCTAACCTTGGAAGGAAAAGTCTCAGATCCTTCTACTGGGAGAAAAACTGGTAAGCATAAGTTTTCAGCTGCTGAAACTATAACCACTATCCCAAGAGAGATAAAAGCACTGGTCAGAGAAAGACCACCACAAGTGCCAGCCTCAGGAACCCTAGGAAGCATTGCACTTGTTTCTTGGTGAGAGTCTGTACGAAAGTGTTCAGGTGTCACCAGAGAGGATCAATTTTGCTTCTGCTTTCAGGTTGTTGTTTAATGATGAAACCCGTGGCCTGTCTATGAGTTCTGTTCAATCATTCGTCCTTTGCTGGTATTTAAATAGCGTCATGTGGCATGGAAGCACTGCACTAGCAGAACGTGTGACAGAACCCATTTGGCAGGTCCTGTGGTGGCAGTTCTCATCATCGACCCAGCCTCCTCCTCCCCAGCTCTGCCAGAAATTCCTGCTTCTGGAAATGGCGTAGCAGAAGGGACCACACCTGTAGTTACACAGCTCTAGTTCAGTCAGTGCCATAACTCGAGCTTGCAAACAGGTATAGCTGAGGCCCGTTCATTTTCTGCTCTTCTTTTCGTAGCTGACGTCTCCTTTGGAAATACTGGGACCGGTGATCCTTAGTTGCCATGTTTTCACTATCAAGGTTTCACATGGAAATGGAACTGATGTGGTGGAAACAGGAATGGGGCTTTCTCCACCGATCATTTCCTGGCAGAGAGAAAATATTAAGTCATCTTTTTTTTTTTAATCAAATGGTCTCACCTGAGTAAATATTCCAGCAATTCCAATTTTTTATTTTATTATAATAGTCTATTGCTCAAGCTGTGTTTTCTGAATTTGTGGCAATAATAGTCCTATGAGCACATTAACATTTTTCAAACTGGCATTGTATCTGGTTCCTTTTACATTTCCACACATAATCTGCATAACATTATTAAATCTTTCCTGTACATTATTTAGCCTCTGGGATCAAATGAACTCATACATAACTGGAACTCTTTGGGCTTTGACAGATGTCCTCTGGCAGATTTTTTGCAGCGGTTTAAGTTCTTACTGCTCTCGGCTATTTTCTTGGCCTTTTCCTGGAACGGGACATATCTCAGCTGCTCTGGTAGAAAACACTCATATCTTAGCTTTTAAGGATGATAAAAGTGGCCTTGGGTTACCATGCTAGACCGTGGACCGAAATGGCTGAAATAAAGGTGGCGACCTTTCCAGCAGCTCACCTGCAGGAAAAACCATCACACGGACAGACAGACGGATGAATGGACAGGCAGCTGCCCCGAGCGGCTGCAGCGGTAGCATGGAGCACTCGCTCCAACGTTCTTGGAGGAGTATTTATAGCATCTAGCCTCCAGTCCATTTTCCATGGGAGAGAGTGGGGAATTTGGGTATTCTCTTTGAGGAGTGAAGATCTTAACAGAAATCCTTTGCTTTCGCAGCTCCCTTTTTAAGCGTATAGATCCTTAGGCAACGGCTGCTTCTCAGGCTGTCTCTTACAGTGGGCCACGGAGTCGCCCTAGGTAATGTGGTACCTAGGCAGCAGAGCTGTGTCCTTTCATCTGCACACCTGCAGAAGTTTCATGGCAGGGAGAGCTTTCTTCTGTCCTGTGTATTTTGTAAACAACCTCTTCACTAATGAGAGCCCTGAGCTTAGGGTCTCTACCTCTGCATAAAATACCACACTTTCTACCAATTTAGTTGAATAAAAAGAGTCATCCCAACACTCCTAATTTGTTTTTTAAAACCTCGGTATCAACCATTTAATAGGGGGGAAAAATAAACCTAACTACCATCACATTTTAATGAGACCAGGCATTTTTTGAGCAATTGAGCATTTAAATCTGTGAATAAACTTAAGAATGTGTCACTGCCTTCGAGAAGTGTACTTTAGTTTTAAGAAACCACAGCTGCAACAATAAGATGGAAATTTGACACATGCTAGGTTGAAGGTGGCAAGGATTAAAGGTATGGAATTAGGAAAAAAAAAAAAACAACCTTGTGCTGTGGAACAGAGTACAGCACATAAATCAATGCCTAGCTTTGGCTGAGCTACGCTCTGTGGAAGTATGTAGCACTGCAGCTCCGCAGTTATCAGTATTTGTCATCTTGAGTATCAGTACACATGCCAGATGCAAAAGAGGGGCCCAGAGAGAACATGGGGGATGAGGAAAAGAAAATTAATAATTTCAGTGACAGTGTACACTATTTTGATGTGAAACAGAACTTCTGTAATATTTCAAGGGACATATATATATATATATGTATGGACTAAAGCTGTTGGAAATAAGCCTTTGACTTCAAAATGCCTGATTAAAAAGAATCCTGATAAGAATTGAGAGGAGAACAGCTGGAACTTTGATTGCAGTTATGTTTTCTTCTGGATGTTTATTTCTAGATCACTGTTGCAGCTGCTTTTATCTGTTCCTTAGAAGTTCTGGTAGATTTGAGGAACCATTAGCTGCAAAAGTAAACATCAGCTCCGGTCTGCTTTTATACATCTTCTTGAAACCATTGGGGGGAAAAGATAACATTAGACTAATGCTGAACTAGATCAGAATTAAGTGATGCTTTGAACAGCCTTTTAGCATTTCAGACTCCACCTGTAACTCTGCCAGTAAATTATTTCTAATATTCTTGTTTACCAAGCACATGTAACAGCTCTAGGAGTCGAATTTCTGTCTCACTGTGTTTCAAAAGGCAGACGTTCAAGTGTGCCACCACTGCCTAGGTATAGAGATGATCCTGAAAAGCAATTGCACTGCCTTTTGGTATCTGTCATCTATAAATGTTATGCTTTGAATAAAACAGACGTGCAGTTTTGGCTCCACTTCACTCTAGGTTGTTATTGTAGTTGTTTAATAACTGTGTTTTTGTATTTGCTCAAGAGCCGTCTGCTTGGAGGCTGGAGAAATGTCAGGGCTACCCCTGCGTGAGCTGCGGGTGACTTTCTGGGCGGTCTCCTCTGCAGACCTGGCAGTGCCAGCGTGGCTGCTCCGGCCCCACACTGACTCACACCAGCTCCCACTGATGTTAATGCACCGCACTCTGTCTGCTTGCCTCTTCTTCCCTGTGGAAATTCTCACTGTGCCACACTGGGCAACGCCCTCTGCCCAAAGTCACTGAGACTTCTCCACCTGCAGGTTTTACACGAGATACGTTTTGTCCAAGAATGCATTCTGGTGGCATCAAGAGTCCTGTGCTTGTGGGGCCTTCCTGAGAATCTGAAAATGTTTTTTCACTTGCTATGATGAGTTTTGATTTCTGTCATTAGCCCCCTGCAAGTCCCTCAGGCTCCATGAATCCTGAGTTTCCTCACAGCCAGGGTCTCTCACCCCAATACAATCCTCGTCCCAGGGTCTCTGCTGCTCCCCTCCATGCAGACCCAGCCTCCCGAAACAGCTGGCACAGCTGAGCCTACGCAGGCAGCCTCTGGACAAACACAGCGGGGAGATTCAGTCGGTCCTGGTTGCATTTGAACAACCAGCAATCATCAGGACAAATGAAGTGGAAAAGGAGAATTCGTACTGCACTTGGAAGTCTGCAGTGAGGCTGAGGTATCTTTTTCCCTTCTCCATCGATCTGAAAAGCTGAAAATAGCAGCCCAGAGGCACTTCTGGTTCTGCTGCAGTGCAACGGCCTGGGCTTTCAGCACTTCTCTTGTGGCTAAAATGAGTTCTGCTGTTGAAATGAATGAGCTTTGTATTTTTCTTGGAAACCATTCCCAGAGGGGTGTTTGGAGGAGCAGTATAACCCACTAATAGGCTTCCCCAGCCTATCGAGGGTGAGCAGGTCAAACACATGGAGCAGCAGCACAAACGGGGCAGATCTGCAGTAACCACTGACAGTCTTTACAGGGTGTAACGTGCTGCCTCGCACAGGGGAACAGGGAACACCTTTCCAGTAGTTCCCATCCTCCCCTTTACCAGCCTGTGTGCGTCCCTCGGTTACTTTTCAGGGGTCTGTGGAGCGGTGTCCTCCCAGCTGCTGAGAGGTGGCAGCAGGAGGACCAATGGGACACCCTGTGTAAGACAATCTTGCCTGGAGTAATAGCTGGCCTTGTGGGTTTTGTTGTTGTTGTTGTTTATTTGTTGTTGTTGTTGTTGTTTTAACAAACTTCTGTTAATGTTTTTATTTGGATGAGGCAATCTGTTAGTAATGGCCCTGAATCAGGTGGTCTTTAAAAACAATGGTAAAATACATGTTGAGTGTGTGACTTTGGCGTATGGAGAAGTTAAAGCGCCTGCTTAGGTGCTGCCCTCAGTAGTGATGAACTTAACCATACACTGAAGTGCTTTTCTGGATCATATCCCATAGATAAATAGGGTAGTGCTCAGCCTTGGGCAGCCTTCCTCTCCACGTTTTCAAATGCCTTACCATGGTAAGTGTTCCCTCAATTTCAGGAATCTTCAGTCCCTTAATTTTAAAAAACCATAATTTTGCTCGGAAGTGCAAGGTTCCATCGGTAAGGTTTGTCTGAACACCCCAGGGGTCAGTTTGCCCAGGAACAATTGGTGCTTATTTGGAATATCCATTACTGTGCTTTTATTTGGAATATCCGTTATTGTGCTTTTCTTCGAATCTGATGCCACAAACAACTGAACAAGCATGCAGCGATTAGTACAGGCACCCTGCACAGCTGTAAGTGATGATTTGCATATGCTTCCACCGTGCTTGCAGTACTCTGAAAACACCCGAAGTGCTCTGTATTATCCTGGTTTATAACAAAGCCTTCACCGCAGCTTAGACACCGAGAACGCCTGCTGAAAGCAGGAAACACACATGGGGAGGGTGGGTAAGGGGGGGATTGCGGTGCGCGCGTACTGAGCAGAACAGTCCTGGCTTCAGAGCATCATGCTAACATAAACAAATCACTGCTCAGCCCACAGATGTATCAATGACCACATGTATTCTGCTTGCTTAAAACTGCAAACACCCTTCCGAGCTTTTATATTGTTTGCTGACTTTAACCCTGTAGAACTAATTCTGTCTGTGGAAATCAAGTTGTTCACTGGGCTATAAAAAGAACTCAAAAGTACGCAGAGTTATTCAATATAAGCCACAGGACAAGATGCATGGGCCCCATTCTCTGCTGCCTTGCAGTTCTCACATCCTACATGAATTACAAGGCAGAAGAGCGAATGCACAACAGCATTTCTTAAACCAATTTATAGCTTCTATACAATATTTCCTTTCGATTTCCCCCATAACACTTGGCTCTGAGATTGCAAACCTCACGAGCCTCCCAGCCTCGAGCAGCTGCTGAATATCCTCGGTGCCCAAACCCCCCGGTCCTAGCAGCAAAGTGCACAGACCTGCGCTGGGCTACGCAGTTCGTGAGGTCTTGGCAGGCACCGGGATGCCGCTGCCGGGGCCTGTCAGGGAGCCCCGGGGCTGGGATGCGGGCGGGCTGCAGCCCGCTGACCCGCTGTGTGCGGTATTCCTGCTTTCTGCTCCGCGAATGAATCGCGGCGGTGTTTTACGGGCAGTGGAAGGAGTGATGCTGAGCGGGTGTTGCCTGATGGGTTCTTCGCCTCCTGCCGCTTATTGGTGTTTGTTTCCGTGAGCGGTGTATTAACAACAACGACAAAAGTAAATCTGAGTGAATTAGGTGATGTCACCAAAAGAAAAAAAAAAAAAAAAAGTCCCCAAAAGACATCAGCGGGATCAGACGTCAGATCGACGGGCGGTCACTTCTTCTTTAAAATAAATGAATAAATAAACAAACAAATATTTGATGAATAAGAAAAACAAAACAAAAAAAAAAGGAAAGAAAAAAAATATAAAAGAAAATTAAAAAAAATCCTTGGTGCGCAGCCCGAGTCTCTTCGGCACCGGCCTGGCTATCGGGGCATTCAGTCCCGTAAGGGCCGCAGCTCTCAGACCGCTCCGGCCTCGCCCCCCGTCGCAGCGAGTCGGCGGCCCCGCTCCAGCCCCCGGGCAGTCCGCGGCGGCTCCA
>VXAV01008923.1:375312-386638 GCA_013399715.1 Alectura lathami | reverse complement strand
AAAAAAAAAAAAAAAAAAAACATACTCATCACCCAGGAACAAAGGCTGATCTTTAGACTACTAAAGAGAACAGCACAGGACATTTTCAGTGAGATAAAAGCTATTGGCCTGAATTTCTCAAAAATATCTGATGAGTGCCAGAGCTATCTTGCAGTAGGATTTCACACGACATCTGCTGGATTGGTACTGCTGGATTATGTCCTAAACTGTGCTGTGTTGTTCCATTTTGTTCCTTCACCAGTGGCAGCAATAGACCATATTCAGGACAGCAGATTTGAGCTAAGGACATTCTGGTTCTGAATGAATATGCTTTATCAAATGAACTATTCCTATCTGAAACATATCAGATTAGATATTAGAATTAGAGCTAATAAATAAAATAGTTTTGAATTGTTTTGAATTGTTTTTGAAACTTTCTTAAAGGATATGTTTTTCCTGCTGAAAATTGTGTTGGATCACAAGTGTGCTAAGCAAGACTTTTTCCTCACTGTTTTGATTCATTTTGTGTCAAGGTAGAGGGAAACAGTAGTCTTTCCATTTAAATTCCTCTTGCAAGAGTCTCTTATTTTTTCCTTAAAAAAAAAAAAAAAGGGAAATTCAGACTCTGCAAGAAACTCATTTTCACTCTCTGCCCTGCCCCTTTTGCACTGGGGAGTAGTATTTCCCCTGAAATTATAAGGATGTGGAAAATAAAAGTCATTAAAAAAAAAAAAAATCTAAGTCAAAATTATTTTTTCTTCTACATTTTTATTGAAAAAATATCATATTTATGTACAGGAAAGACATACAGCAAGAAAAGTCAGCTACTGAGTCCAAAATACCTCCTGCTATTTCATATCAGTGAAACAACTCAACTTTAAATTGAGTACTTCGGAGAAAGTGTGCTGGACACTTGAAGACACGGTTCAACATTCATCGATACTAAATATATGTATTGGGCAGAATAAATGTGATCTGGATCAAGTGCAAGCACACAATTACATATTTCTTCAGCCACCTACACAACAAGCAATACAGTGCTTATGTCAAATCTATGCCTGCTGTGGGAGAACAGATGCTAAATAACTGAACAAGAATTGCTGAGACAGCAGAGTGATCTTGTATTGTTTCTGTGCCCCATGTCTGACCAATTTTTTGTTTGATGTTCTCCACTTGAAAAGCCAGATTTACCATTTTATGGAGCCACAGCCTGAGGCACTCTGTTCATCACATCAGATAGCACACACATAATCAGTAAATTATTACTCAGAGCAGCTACCAAGATGGCCACCTTTGGAGAGAAGGGATACCTCGTCCTAAGGCAGATTCGGTGTCTATCCTTTTGTTGAAACTGTTAACACATGGCACTTACAATCAATTCTGACAATGCCTTTTGTGTTACTAATGCCTATCAGCTGGAAAATGTTCTGAGAGGAAAACAGCTGACAATTTAATCAGCTATTTAGCAATAAATATTTTTCAGAGTTTAATTTCATTCCAAGGTCAGCTTGGCCTCTTCCTTCTATGCTATTTACATACAAAAAGCTTTGACACAGGTTTGTTCAGTTTCTAGGGGTCAGCTTTTATAGTAACTGCCCACTTTTCATGAAACTGGGGACAAAATCAGCCTAGTATTTATGTACATCTTCCCCTAAGAAGGAAAGAAGTTTTTTCTAGGAGTGATGGAATTGATTGGAAAGAAATCATACAATTTCTCAGTACACTTACACATGAAAGCAAACCTTGCTTTCTGTTGAGTAGCTGTACTGTAGGCAATTGCTTGTATACAAGTTAACTTATCCAAAGGGCCCTTCTGCATGGTTTGCAGTGCATGAAAGACAGGTTCAGCAGCTCTGTACTTGATACAGAATTTGAGCAACAGCACATGGATGAAAGTTTCCTCAATTCATTATCTGTGCTCAGAAATACCCAGTCACCTCCAGGAAGCATCTGTCTACTGAACTGTAAGCATGACCATCAGGGCATTCCAAAAATACAAGCTAAATGCAATAGAAAATACAGAAAATGGCTTCAGTTGTACAGTATTAGGCTCTTAGGCGAAATCGGAAGTGCATGTTCAAGTCTTCTAAAATTTAAGGACTGAAAATTGGAGAAAACACATCACCATAGCTATAGGATTCCTGTAATATTAAACTAATTACATTAAAAAAAAAAAAAAAAAAAAAAAAAAAATGACCTTTGTAATTCCCTTCCCTGTTAGTGGATAAATTGTGTGACCATCATCGTAAAGCTCTAAAANATATAGCAGTCACTAAACTTCTGCTTAAGTGGCTATTCCAAATTATTATTTTTTTTTTTTGCCTGACAAACATACATCAGCTATAAAAGATGACCTTTTGAAAAAGTCTGAGCAAAAATAAACAGGAGTGATTTCAAAGTACACAATCCCTAATGCTTATGGATTCACTGTTTCACCTAACACACTGCCAAACTTATGATGGGCAAATCCCACTAAACGGCTAACTCCTGTATACATTTCTGCAATGTCAGCAAAGCACAAAAAGCATCCATTCCCTTGAGAAAATGTGGACAAGATCCATTTATCATCAGAGACATGAAAAACACCTTGAGTAAAGAAAATCAAAATAGTAACACTAAAGTAGAGCAACTTAGAAGTCTGATTCTCCCTTATAAGTAACTAGCCTAGGCATGAAATGGTGGGATTCAAAGCAACATGTTATTTTCTGAATTAAAGATGACTACTGCAAAACTACTTCATTAGCCTTCAAGACGAAAAATAAAAAAGTATTTCCTTGGTCTATGGCTGCCAGAAAGCTGACTACGGAAATGCAGACCAAGTAGTTTATTTTCTAAATAACATCCAGTAAAGAGGTTTTGGATGCCATACTACCAGAGTATCAGCGATTTTTTTCGAGGATGTAGGGAAAATAGGCTACCCACTTTTCCACAGAAATCAATTCTATTTGAATACCTAATACTTTTTTTTTATACATACAATATGTAATCCATTGACACCAAACAATCGTCTGTAGGAGAGTGTTTTGCCTTATTTTTCTCTTACTAGATATTCTTTCTTCTACTTTTCCATAGATTGAATAATACATTGTGCTCTTAGTAGTTTGTTTCTTCTACCACAAAAGCATCCGTAAGCAGTGGTGCTACTTCTTGGCTTATTGCCCAAAGTGTTTGAAAGTGCTCTCACCTGTATTAAAAATTCAGAAGTCTGAATTAATTTAATAAGAATTGATTATGAGTCACTTGAAGGTTTTAAAAATCCCAACCTCCCTACCAATTTAGGAGTCTAAAATTAGACTCCTATCTTTGGGCAGGGAGATTGTAAAAATATATTGTATAACAGAGTGATGAAGTTAGCTAAGGTTTGTTCAGTATTGAGATATGCAGAACACGCTTTGCTACCACAAAGTTACTGCTGAAGTTAACAAGTAAACATACAAAAAAAAAATCAGTATTACTAGCATATTGGCTGACTTCTGCATTTTTAGAACAACACAACCTTGAATGAAAGCACAGGGCCAGTTATATTTTTTCACAGAGAACATTCTCCTTTGTCCCTCCAAAGATCACAGAATCACAGGGGCTGGAAGGGACCTCTGGAGATTGCCTAGTCCAACCCCCCCGCTAAAGCAGATTGGTTGTAGGAGGTTGCACAGGAAAGCATCCAGGAAGGTTTTGAATATCTCCAGAGAAGAGGACACCACAATCTCTCTGGGCAGCTTGTTCCAGTGCTCTATAACCCTGAAAGTAAAATTTTTCTCATGTTCAGGTGGAACTCCCTATGTTTCACCTTGTGCCTATTGCCCCCTTGTCCTGTCGCTGGGCATCTCTGAAAAAAGCCAGTTCCCATTCTCTTGACACCAGCCCTTTAGATATTTACAAGCATTTATCTCAGTCTTCTCTTTCCCAGGCTAACAGTCCCAGGTCTCCCCACCTTTCCTCGTAAGGGAGATGCTCCAGGCTCCTATCGTTGTGGCCCTCCACTGGACTCTCTCTAGTGGTTCCCTGTCTTTCCTGAACTGGGTAGGCCCAGAACTGGATGCAGTATTCCAGATGGGTCCTCACCAACGCAGAGCAGAGGGGGAGGATCACCTCCCTCGACCTGCTGGCCACGCTCTTTTTAATACACTCCAGGATACCATTGGCCTCCTTGGCCACAAGGGCACACTGCTGGCCAACCTGTTGTCGACCAGGCCACCTAGGTCCTTTATACGACAGCAATAAATAACGGGCAAGAAAAATAAACATTTTTCAAATCTGGAATAACATTTATGATCATAACCGTGGAGATACAAATGCTTTTTTGGTGCAGAGAAGCCAGATTTAGGATTAGAGTCCTTGCCTATGGTATAGGAAATGGAGATTCAGTCTCTTGATGGAAAGCCAGAGCAGGCACTTGATTTTAAGTCTCCTACATTCCCACTGAACTGTAAGTGTGAGTAATAGGGGAAACCACTGTACACGTATTAATTTATTCATGAAAATCACACTGAAGACATTTGATCAATGAAGGCAAATGATCACACAGGAGTCAGGAAATAATTTCTAACTGAGGACTAATGGCAGATAGCCATACTCCATTTCACAAAAATATACAGATGTGCCTAAATACTCACAGACAGTACCTACTTACTCACCTGGATATGAAATCTGGAGTTAGAACCAATTAAAAACACACACAAATCCAAAATATGAACTTGTTCTGGGTATATGCATTGCACTGACAGCAATGTGAGTTGTATGTCACATTCAAAATAGCATCAGATATTTCACTTCGCACTAGATTTTACACAGCTGTATTTCTATAGAAATGTTTTCAAGTATTTTTATAAAGGGTTTATTTCTATGATAGAATTTTTGTAACCTACATCAAGTCTTTATTATCTTGAGGAAGAGAACTATAAAACTGCTGGTTTTAAAAATCAATTTATTCTGAAGTCGTCTTCCACTAGCAATTGCAACCTTGCTTGCTGCTACCTTCAGTTTAGTACTTGCATTTCTGTAGGAGTTCCTGAAAAATACACTTTTTTTCCATTCTCAATTACAGGTTTCAGAAAGAAAACTACACTGACAAGCCGACACTAAAGAGACCTTTCAGCAAGTTATCCCAGAAAGGGTCAGCTTTAGTCTCTGAAGTACTTAGAAATGTATTGTAGATGCCTCTACCACCATAATAACTGAGAACACTGCTCCTGGGTATAAAATCCATGGTCTACTCTGATATTAGCCTTCACAGTGCTCAAAACATAGTATATTGAATGCCATTTATGATGAAGTGCCAGTTGGAAATGGACAAAACAGGAGTAGTCGTGTTGAGGAGCTTATGAAACCATCCAGGGAGGAAAAAAAAAAAAAACCCTCATAGAACCAGAGATAAAATGGTAGATCTAAAAAATAGTATTCTGCCAAGGTGGTATTTACGGCCCTACAATGATAATAGGCAGGAAGATCACAGACATCTCTGCCACACACAAAGAAAATGCTTTTGCTTTTTGTGCAACACCAGTTGGAATACTCTCATTTGAGGGCAAAGCCTTTCACCCTTTGCCACACTTTTCCAATTGACGTGATATGCAAAGAAAAGCCTATATTTGGCTGTTCATCCATGTACAATTTTCCAATAATGTTTTAAGAAATATAAGTTTATGGCTAGCCAGAAAAAAGTAATAATTAAAAAAAAAAGACTCAATTTCAAGATTTAGCTTGCAAACCTGTAACAGGGCTAGAATTCGAAACAGGATCCTCAGTCCCAAAGTTCAGTGCCCTCTTTACTTTGCTGATAGATATTCTGTGACAAATACCTCTCTTCCCATTGCCTCTCCCCATTTCAAACCTGAGAAAACTTCCTGTCAATATTTTTGACAAATTTAATCCTCTGTTCTCTCTTTTTTTCTGTTAAGCATGCCTCCACACAATACTAGCTATACTTTGGACCACAAAGTTGAGCTCACATGTTAGCATTTTGTTGACTGTACATAATAAATAGTTTAGAAGAATTTGTTTAAGAAGTAATGTACACATTTCATTTTCATACTCAAATACTGTGCTCCTTAAAAAGTCATTCCAAAGATTTCAGATTGTCTCCAGAATAGTAAGTGCCTGTCCAAACTTGTAAAAAGTATCAACTATGCATTTGTTGTGAAAGACAAACTGAGGTATAAACAAAAAGAGCACAGCAGATGAAGGAGAATCTGTTTCCTATGGACTCCTGTTGGGGAGTTTTGTTTTGTTCTTAGCACTGGCAATTTGCCAAATCTATGAAGACAAAATTAGAGTATTAAAGTGCAAGGGGCTTCACTCTCTAAACACTAAACTTCATGCCAAAGCTGCTAAGAAACTGCCATGACAATATATTCTTACTTGTGCTTTGTGGTACAAAGTTCCATTGATACTCAACAGCAGAAGTGGATTTCCACTCATTGCTTATGAGAATGAGTTCGCCACAGCAAGGCATTTATTTCTTCTTGCAGAGCTTAAGCCACAATGGGAAAAGAATATTCTGACATTCAATTGTTCAAGATAGTCTTATCAGCTGAGATTTATTTCTGTTCTGAGACTAATTATTCCAAACTCTGTTACATATTTTTATAACCTAGAAAAGAAAGCAAGAAAGCAGGAAAGGAAGAAAGGAAGAAAGAGAAAATTAGCTAGGGAAAAATTATGCCTTAGGGAAATACAAAAATGAAAAAAATGCAAAAACAACTACCACAAACTGAATTACTAACTGACTTTTACGTAATACAACCTTGTAACTTTGAAAAGATCACTGCAGTTAATAGGCTTCATGTGAAGAATTAAGTAAAGTAGTTGTCTCATCTTTCATATGCTGAGCACTAACACCTGAGACTAAACATTCCTACCTACCGCTCCTTCCTTTGAGAAATTTATGTAGCAAAGGAAATGAAAACAGCGAGGCCTGAGAAGAAATTCTACATTAGATATTAAAATACTTCTCTGTTTCACGATTGTATTTGGTGAAGGCTTGTGGACAGGACTGTACTGCTGTAGGCACTACCTGAAGACAGAGAAGTCAGTGAGTGCCTAGAAAGTAGTTAGGAGTGAAGAGAAGTTATATCCCAGACAAAATTTCAGTGGGATTATCTTCCTGTTAGCTATGAGGAAATAAATAAATAAGAGTAGATGCCACTTGTAAGGCAGTGACTTCGAAAGGACCCAGTTAATTCAGCGTGCCCTTATAGAAGGGCTATTCATTGAGTATTACTATAAGACAGTATAAGGGATGCATTTCTGCCCCCTTTCGTCTTTTAAAATAATTAACTATCTCAAGCTGCAAAGCTCCAGTCTGATAGCTCCTCACAGATCCAGTGCATCCTTTGCCACAGGAAACATTTTCTTCCTTGTGAGTGCAAGGATGTAGAGTGGAGTATAAAACCAGCCTGTATAATAAGAGCAGAATCTTTAATGTACATAGAGGAAAAAAAAAAAAAAAAAAAGTCCACTTGAGGCCCGTCGATCCTGGATAGGTAATACTGCCATTTAAAATTACCCATTACTGCTGCCAGTCTTACTTCCAAAAATATGACAACTAGCATTTTCACTGGTCTCTTTTAAAGAAATCATTACATCAGCTCTCAGATTCTGGATTCTCCCACCACTTCTTAATTATCTACTGCCTAACACTTTCTGTATCTCGGCTGTTACTCTGGGATTCCATTGTGCTTTGGAGGACTTTGGTTTATGCTTTCCAGTAACTTACAAGGCCATGAGGCAGTGGCATGTGCCTCCAAAAACTCTGTCCCTAGGAAATCCAAAACACAATGCCACACCAGCTAGTAGAAAGAAAATTAATTCTGTGCCGGTCAAAACCAGGATACTCACTGACCAGACTGGGGAGTCAACTTGAGTATGTCATGCTCCTTCACTGCCCAAAATCAGTTCTTGTTCTCCTGTTTTTTTCCAAGAAAAATAAAATAAAATAAAATAAAAGACAGCCCTTGTATATGTCCAGGACAGAGTGTACATACACAGCATAAAAATAGGTCAACATACGGGCCAGTGGCCATGTTTTCAAATATCCTTACACTTAATTTCTCAATTTGTCCAGCAAGATCTTCTACTGAGGAGAATTTCTTTAAGCTCTGTGTGTCTCTGAATTTTAACACTTTCTTCCCCATTCATAACCTTATGCTTTTCTACCCTGGAGATTTCCAAAACCAAATCTTTTTTCAAAAACTGTTAAAATAGCAAGTGTTTACCAGCAGAGATTATCTGGCCAAGTCAAGGTGAAGGTGCCTTCACTGGGATAGGACAGAGTTAAGGAAACAGTCTCAAAGCTCAATATCTTGAGAGGATGATGTCATGGATAACACTATTTAGAGCAAGATTTATTGAAGTGGAAAAAAATATATATTAGGGTAAACATAACTGCAGTTAGGTAGCTATGTATGTTGTTCGTGTTACCATGAGCAGTGCTTCTAAAAGGCTACCGCAGTCTACAAAGACTGGCAGCCATTTTCATTTCATTGCAGTGAAGACTCTGAAGAAAAAAAAATACACTCTGATGGAGCTTTACTTTTGTTCTTAATTTAAAATGAGAGTCATTCCAACAGAAAATATATGATTGCTCTTTGAATGCTGAGAAACATAACAGAACAGATTAGCGAGGTGGTTTGCTCATACTGATGCCTGTTGCTGGAATCTGTTGTCATGAAAGTGTTTTCAGAAAGCAAGCAGAATCTGTCAAGTCCTCAACATTAGTCTCTTCCTCTGTAACACTATTTCCATGGATTAATTAATTCAAATGTCATTCTCTTATAGCTGCATGCACTCTACAGAAGAGTACTTGGTAGCTGCTGTGTGTTTTAGATCAAACAAAGCTCTGCAGGGATACAATCATAACTCCAGTAAATTATTATTGCAGTGGAATGCTACAAAATAGCTCTTCAGATGTATTCTGGGAAAAGAAAAAAAAAAAAAAAAACCTTGGCCTGAGCACATTTTCAGAGCAAAAGAATTGCCATGGCCCATCCGTTACCTGTAAAGGCAATCTGTAGTTGCTTTTCCACTTGCATTCTGAAGACAAAAGATGCTACCTTTGTAGATGGGACTTCCACTTGGACCATTACACCTCAAGGAACATTCACACCTAGCCATCAGTCCTGTAAACAGCCTGCACTCATACATCTTCTTGTGCAACCTTTCAGGGTTTGGTCCTGGCACCAACCCTTGAAAATCAGACCCAAAATTAATCTCTACATTCAAAATATCTGAAAAATATTCAAAAACATGAAATTTGCTTCTAATTCTATTCAGGCAAATGCACATGCACATTCAGAAAACCTAAATGCGTCTTCATCCTTAGGGAACAGCATAGCACAGAAATAACATGGCCATGCTGACCTATATGAACAAAAATACCAGAGAATTGTTCACTAGGCTCAAACACTGCAAGTGACTTCACACAAACTTTCATTGTCCTTTACTGACTTTGAGTCTTTCTTCTCCCTCATCACTGGTTCTTTTTGCCTTAATGTCCATCCTCCGTGACACAAGATTAAAATCTTATTTTTCAAAGATTTTTTTCTTTTTTCTGTTCATTGTCATTTTTTAAATAAGACCAAGAAAAGAGTATAGTTCTAATCATTTCCTTCCAAACAGTGTAATGATTTTCTTCTTAAATTTTTTCCTACTATGATTAGAATGCAAAGCAATTGTCCACTGGCATTTGTGGGTAAATGACACCTAGTATAAAACCTATGCATGTAAATCTGTAAATAAACGAACCGGTAGCAAAAATTCACTGAAAACACCATTTCATATTTAAACCTCACATAAAGCAAGTTGGAATATTAGATTTATTTCAACAAAAAACCTACCTAGTACAATATAATTACTGTAGAAGCCAGAGGGATAAAAACTCTTTTGGATTCCTGCTGTTCTCTGAGCAACCACCAAACTAATAGTAAAAAGGGGCTGAACATTTTCTAGGCTAATATAGGGAAGCATTATGACAATCCTGTTCCTGAGCTTCTCTGAGCTTAAATCAGCATGGGTATATTAAAATAATGTCACATAATTTTCCTCATGAAACTATCATTTCACTGTTACCTGGAGGGATACTGTAAGATACACTATAGTACTATAAATGTAAATATTCTGTACACCAAGAGTTCTGTGAGAATGGAAACTTAATGATGTTTATATTACAACATCACTGCTGGAGTTAGGTTTGTATTAGCATTTCTGTGATAACCCAGCCCACCATTTCCCAGAGGTTTATAACTCAACTGTAAAAATTTACTACAAGATGAAATTTAACATATCATGTCTCACCTCAGGAGCATTTTATTTATTTATTTATTAAAAGGAGGCAACCATCTTTATATTTTGAGATTGGAAATGTGTATAGCAATGTTAAACACACTTTTTGGTTTTCAATTTAATGAAAAGTACTAATAAAAATGGTTTAAAAAAAATCCATAACCACAATCTGGTCTAAAGGAGCCGGGTGGAAAAGTGTTGATGAACAACTAAAATATAATCTCAGAAAACAGTTTATGAAGAATCAAAGTAACTGCTAGGAATAAAATCTGATGAAATTTGCCAAGATCCTGAATTTCTTTAATGTATGTTTATTTTTCTGTGTTGTAAAGACCTAATTTTCATCCCTTTCTGTTTGAGGACATTGCATTGATTTTGCTGGCACAGCTACAGATTCAGTCCTTGAGTTATTGATATGTTTTTAAAATACTGGATACAGAGTAATGCAAGCTGAGCCATAAAACAGTCTCTCCTCCTCAAACTTACCTCTTCCTCCCCAAAGCTCCGCATTTCCATCCTACAGAATTAGCTCGCCCTGGCAGCCATCAGGTCCAGCTCAAATCCCAAGTAGCTGTACAGGGATCAAAGCCTTCCCATCCTTTTCTAGTGCCTATAGATTTTGGGGTTAGTTCTCAAAAGGTCTTTTGTTTGCTCAGATCATACCTGATATAAGTAAGGTAGGCATAGCTCTTTATACGACACAGCTCTTTACACATCTGCACGTACATTGTGAGGCTTTGGTACTCACTTTACTTCCACTGATTTGTCTTTATTATTGCTACTATATACATTTTACCTTCTTGAATATAAATGAGGGTTATCGCCAAGGTCTAAGTTGTCAAAGTTGTTCTAAGGAAACAAACTATTCTTTCTTCTGTAAGACTCTGGGAATGATCTGAGCCCAGAACTTTATCTATGCTTTTGCTCAAAAGAAAAACCAGGAAGTTCTGCAGTGCAGGCCAAAAGCAGGAAATTTTGCAGGGGAACATTTGCAAACTCAAATGTTAGATTTCAAACCAACCTTGTAGTTTGTTCTCCAAAAATCAAGTTACCTCTGTGAAGTAACCCT
>VXAV01008923.1:341500-352129 GCA_013399715.1 Alectura lathami | reverse complement strand
TGTACTTCACTATGCTTATAACAGGAAATAGAAAATATTTAAAATATGATTGAATTTGTATAACTGTACTTTTAGCCATCTCACCAGTTGATTTATACCAAATCTGTGGTTCTTTCATTTCTATATTCTACAACAAAGTTTTTTAAGCCTGCGCTATATAACAATTGTCAAGTATCTTTTATTCCTACTCTTTAAAAAAAGTGCTGCAGAGAACAAAATAGCTATGGAGAACGATTGTGAAATCTGCCAAATGTTTTGGGGGGTAGAGTTGGAAACTTATCAGTGGTGTTCAAATATTTTATTGAGCTTCATTTCACAGTGCAGACATTCTCTCATGTTATTTATTATTAAATATTATTTTCCATCAGTCTAATTTTGGTAGGAAATATTTGTACAAACACTAAAATAGAGCTTGATGTCAAAGTACTGGGATTGAAAGGAGTATCCTCAAAACATCTTTTAGTTATTTTGAGTCCTGATAATTCTTTAATGAAATTATGCTGTATTTTCATAATAATTATTCACAGTACCTGAGTTCAAGAGAAAACTTTTACATCCAACCTAGCCTGCCATTTGGCTTTTCCAGCTGAGCACATTGGTGCTAGGTGCTGGGCAAATGCAACCCTCAAACATTCCAGCTCTTCTAAACATCGTCTTTACTGTCAGAGAAGTTAGAAGACCTACAAATAATAATAATAATAATAATAATAAAATCTACAGGATTTTCTCTTCTGAAGGAGAGAATATATCCTTTCCTCAGCAGGATTAACCTAAGTGCAAAAGGCTCCAAATGTTTCCATCTGCAGGGAGGTTTACAACCTCATTTAAGCAGGTCATGCACAGGAACTCGTAACATTATTCCTGTAGCTGATGGTCCAGCTACCTCCAGATTCCCAGCAAAGTTCCCTTCTTCTGTCTTGGCCCCTTGACACCAGCTGTGCTCCAGTTCTGTTTCTGGTTTTGGTGCTGCAAGACTAGCAAACTCTAAACAATAACAGGCATCTGTTAGATCCAAGAGAAGTAGCAGAGAAGTTGTGACCTTTCTGATGCTAAAAGACAAATATCACAAGGTCAGGGTGAATGTCTATGCCCTGGATAATCCCTCTTCCACATGAAAGGGAATTGTCAAAAACCTAACAATGTGCTTGTGCATGTGGGAACTAGGACGATGAAGGATAATTCCTAAACAAAGTTGTTCCACACTGAAGATTGTTTCTATCTAAATCATATCTGCAAATATCTTTGAGATCTTCAGATATGAGGAGTGTTACTTTATGAAGATAGATGTTTAAAGCATTCCTAAATCAAATTAAATCACATGTCATATTTGGGCTTAATTTGATGTGTTAAGACCATAATGTAGTTATCAACCTCCCCTCAGTCATATGTATTTTTTGAAAAAATCACTAAATGAAATTTTCTGTCATGTTGCAAATGCATACAAGCCATTGTGTAACATGGTAACTAATCTTACCTATGGATAGGATTTTGTCTCTTAAATCAACAGCTGTGGAAGAGCAGCAAGTATTTTTGCGTGTAAGCATCCTAGTGATTCCAGTCAAATTGATTAGTGTTTCCTGAGCAGAAGTGGCAGGCTAGCAAACACTGCTTCGCTGATGTCAGCTCAGCTCTGACATCAATGAAGTCCCTACAGCAGACATACAAAGGACAGGTAAGTACAATGAGCAGAGTTTGATTTCAGCCGCACTAAAATGCTGGAGATTGCATTGTCAAATAAAACAGCAAAGCAGATATGAAAAGCAATCATTTTAAACTTACAACAAATAAATGTAAGCTAAAATTAAAGTGTACCTGAAGATTCCTTGGAAAAGCAGTAATATCAAATTCTTGGAAACTCATTAATTTGTGCAATGTGTTCCAGACTAATACTTCAGATTTTTCAACATGTACAGTCAAACAGCCTTCCGTGGAGGAAAGTACAATATATTAAGAAAAAAAAAAAAAAAACAAGANAGATTTACTGTATACAAACTACCGCCTTTTTCTATTAAAAGGCAGAAGTGTGATCCACGGCAATCACTAGACACTCCACTTGGATGAGGGAGCAAATAAATGCCCCTTCAGGAGCAGGTTGCAAGAACTAAAGCTCTTATCCAATACAGCCTAAGCACAATTCACTAGTAGAATGAAAAGTGCAGTATTCCAAAAAATAAGTGGGAGCTGTGAGGTTCTGGCACAAGCAATGGCAAAAGCCCAAGAGAATTTTAGTTAGCAATAGTCTTAGAAGGTTTGGACATATGCTAACAGAGAAATTGCCTCCTGTGCAGGAAAACTAGAATTTCACCCGTGGTCTTAATATGTCTTTCATACATATGGCCAGGACAGTTCCAGAGAAATGCCTGCCTCATCGTGACCCTCCTCTTAACAAGCCCTGCCCAGAAAATCCTTGGAGAGGTGAGTCATTCCAAAAAAAGCAAGAATGCTACAGGCATTCCTGTCCTAGGAATCTCTAACAGCTGCACATCTACAAGAGACGCAAAGAACAAGGTGCAAGGGTACATTCAGGGATACATGCAAAGTCTGCTCTAATGCCAACACATGCCAAACACATTTGACCATGTGAGCTTATCTTTTATTCTCTTCTAAACACAGGGTTCACACTGTATTTTCTCAACAAGAAGCTGGATGTTGCACCAATTCATAATGCCCTGAGTAGCACCACTTGCAAATTACCGCCAAGGAAATGAGTACTTAGGAATTCGTCAGAGACCTGACTAGATAGTGAAATGAATCAGTGTTAGAATTGCAACAGACTTTGATCAGTTTAAAAATGGCTTGTTTGAACATTTGAAATCATTAGCAAGGTGCAAATGGGAACGATATAATACAGTGTTGAGAGCAATTAGACTGGAGTTCATTTTGTAGTGTCTATTGAGTACATTATTTTTATCTGGTTTAGAACCATTATAATACTTGCATAATAGATGTGACACCCATTCTCCTTGAACATTATTATAGATGTGTTTTCAGTAATACTCGTACAAGTAAAGGCAACAACATAAATAGTATTTGCTCATAACTCGATCTTTCTCAGAGAAAGCTGAAGATTTCAGTGGATCAAATACTTATTCTGCCTCCCAAGTTCTTTAGGCATTTTTCCGAAGATCTGCTAAAGCAATCAATTCAGATGGAAATAAAACTTTAAGGTTTAGATCTACATAGCATTTAGATCAAATTGGTTAAGAAAAACACCACAATATGTATTAAATAGAATTCAACTTCCTTATAAAACAGTATTAATCTAGAAGTTATACCTCCTATTTCTCCTGGCATTTACAATATTACTTTTAAAGTGAATCCAAGTGAAATGAAAGTCCTCGAGAAAGATTCCATTCAGAAAACATAGTAATCAAAGTTTTCCATTATTTATCAAAATAATTTCATATATGTGAAATGCAGTTGGTCACCTCCCTGCCTTCTTCCCAGCAATCCTGACTTCTTCTCCAATAATAGAAAATGAAGTCCCCCTCATATCGCTTTGCAATAAAGAGCAGATGGGAAATATTGCTGTTTTAATGATAACATGTACAAAAATAAATATATTAACTATAAATATCTGAAAATCAAAATACATCATTCCCAATGTGACTGCTAACTGCCAAAAGGGTTTCTAACATCTTGTTGTTCCATGTGGCTTAATATCTTTTTTCATTACAGTAGATGACATTAAGGGCCTGATTCAAACCATTTCAAACTCAACAGCAGTCTTTCCTTGTCATTAATAAACTTTAGATCAGATACCTAAGCCTAGAAGTCTAAACACATGAAATTAACTGTGCCATTTGGAGAGCAGTGGTGCAACTGCTTCCATATAATTTATGTAGGGAAAAAAAAAAAAATAACAAGCATAAACAGGCTACTAAATGGGCAAGGCAGACTGTTTAGTCTTTTTCTGCTAATGGCTGTGCTCACTGTGAATCATTTCTGGTTTGCAACAGTTATCATTAAATGGACCACCTCAGCCTTTAAAGTAGTTTTCCTCACAGTACCTGTGTGTGAAGTATGGAAGTACTTTTATATACATCTGTATTTAAAAAAATAATAATAATACAGGCATTGAAATATGCTCATAAACAGAAATTCTGTGGCAGAAAAGGAAGTTTCTAAGCCAAAACACTCAGTCCATGCAGCCATCATTTTGTCCGCACAGTTTCTCTACCATTCCCGGTCAAAAAGCTAAACCTTCTTCAGAGATGCATCAGGAACTCAGACCAGTGACACCAACATCTGACAGTAGCTCTGGAGGTGAGCTCATGCCAGATCAGAAGGTAGCTGTCCAGACCTTGAAATAGCATTTCAGGTTCCACAAACAGCTTTTACTATTTCTTGGGCAGCACTGAGATGAGATTTGGTTCTGGCACATCAGCCAAGGCACCTGCAGTAGAGGGAAGTGGTATACAGGCAGTACTCCTCTGTATTTAATGTTGCAAAAGCTCCTCAGCTGCCACATCAGTTATGTCTTTCTCTGAAAGTAAATCTTTAGAACAATTATATTAACTATATACTGAATAAATAAATGACTTCTCCTGCCCTATTGCCCAGTTTTAACTCAGGAGCTTAAATGTTTTTGTCAAGAAAATAGACAACTGTTTTTCCTCATTAGTCCCACATCTACCAAACTACTACTTCTCATTCAAAACAGTCTGCTTAAACATGTCATCAAAGGGCACTGAAAAAAACTGAACTTTTACTGAGCTTCATTCATTCTTCTTTTTCAGTAGGATATTTTTAACAGCAAGAACCACACAGCAAGTACAGTCTTTGTCATGTCTTGTAAAGCACAGAGTATGCCAATAATCAATAAAAATAGTAATAAAAAATTAAGAGTCTGCATCAAGCTAATCAGAAAAAAAAAGGCTTCCTCGGCCTCATAAGTATTTCTGGCATGTTGATACTGTTTTCTCTTTCTGGAGGACACAGAGCTCAGAGCAAAGCAAGGGAATTCAGCTTCTAATTCTCACGAGGCAGGCAAGAAGATGATTGAGTGAAGTTATCCCCAAATATTTCAATTAGAAATTTTTTCTGTGAAACAAAATGTTGCATTTAGCTTGTGCAAAATACCAAATTGAATAATTAATTTTTTTTTCATAGGAAACTGATGATATTCAGTTGTAAGGATCACATCTTTCTTCTCCTCATGGCCAGATGGAAAAAAATAAACAAGCTTTTAAAGGCTGCCTGCATTCGTTACTTGGAAAAGGAAGGATTTTTAAATGGTAGTATTTTATTTTAAATAATCAGTCCTCCAAGAGCATCAAGCCACTTAGAACCAATAAAAGGAAAAATCTAACTCGAGTCCTTTTTTGGAAGAAAGTAGTTAAATAAAAGCCAACAACAGTGAAAGCAAGATGCTTTGAGAAAGAGAGTTAAACAGAAGCTCCCAGAGGACTTTACTAACAGATGTGGATAGTATATTACACCATTGTTATGTAGCAAAACTCTCCTTTTTGCTTGTAAATTAAGTTAATGTGTTAGTATTGATACCTAGGGATTTGAATAATAAAACAGATTTCAATTGCCAGCACATTTCTATACCTGGTGAGGATCGAGTTCCTTGTATCAGGACACATTCTGCAGAATATTAGCTAGCTATGAGTGATTTCCCTGTTTGCACATCTCCATGCTCGCAGGAGAGCAGGAAGGGAGCAAGGCAGAGAAGCGGTTGCAGGTGGCAGCACACTGCTCCTGACGGGACCCAGGCAAGGCCCTAGGCAGGCTCCCAACACCACCCACCCATATGGCAGGTCTGAAAGACAAGCAAAATTAGGGCTGGCCAATTCAAAATAGCTCTAGGACTTATCTGAACAGATAGATAGTGCAGAGCTAAGGGGTATAACATGTACACAGGTGGTGGGAAGCAGCAGAGTGCCTCAGGCCAGTACCAGTCAAGAAAGTGGGAACTAATGCGGTTCCTCAGCTCACCAGCTGTAAGAAACCTCCTTTGGCTGTTTTGTTCTCCAGTTTGACCACCCATGGGGCTCTGCGAGGCATATTTCCTCGCATTTGGACATTGACCACAACAGTCTAAACCTACTGATTTGCTCCACAGATAACTTCCCTGTGAAGGATCCAAGTGATGCAAACGAGGGCAGGAGATCCCTCCAGCCATGCTGGGGACCTGCACTGTGCCTCTTACTCTCAGGGAAGATGCACTGCCCTAAGCAGTGCTTCTTGGGGTTTCTACAGCCCCCAGCTGCCTTCTTACTCCTCAAACTGCTGCACTTAAAGCTAAAGAGGCAACAGGCATTTCATCTTCCCACTTCAGTGGCTCACGGCTCACAGCTCACAGTCCTAAGTACTAGAACAATAAGCTTTTCTCCTACTTATAGAGTAAGAGACAAGAAACTTGTATAATTAGTTAATTTAGACCACATAACGAAATTTGTTTTATGTTCTGACATTAAAGGATGTAAGAGTCATTTAAAACCTGGAAGGCAAATTCACTGTCGGTGCAAACAGCTGACTTCAGTGACATTCAGCTTGTTTATGCAAGCAGTGAATTTGGCCTGCTTGTACTTTATGCTCAATGCTCCTGTCAAACAATGCAGAGCAAACAATATTTGGCTTCATCTCACTCTGGGCAGATCAACTATTTGCACCCAGGACTTTTTTTGCCCGCCAGTTTGAATTTTCCCTCAGCCCAGGCTTTGATGTACCTTTATAACAGCTGCAAAACAGATCTCATGCCAGGGAGCAATTTGCAGGCACAGCACTAGACGTTCCAGAGCATCGCTAGTTATTCATGCAGTATTTTTTGGCAGCTTTTCGAAATATAATACCATTGAACTGTCGTCTCTCACAGTAACAAGTATTTTCATTCATTTGTCTTTTCTATGAAAATAAATTTTTCTTTTTTCTTTTTCTTTTTTAAACCACAACAGAGAACTCGTACTAGCAACATACAAATTTTAAATCCTATAGGTTGTTTTAAAGGGTGCTAATTCTAAAACAATTCTAATGAAAGCTATCTTGACACGTGTACAAAACATCTCTTGCAGGTAACAGAAGAGGCAATAAAAAAAAAAAACTTTACATCATCCCCACCACTGCATACTTCAGCTGACCTACCTTCCCCCAGGGAAAGAACGCAATGCTCTATAAATCAAATGCATGCTGTGAAAGCAAAGACTCATCTGTCTGTTCCTGCTTTATCTGTACAAAATACAAAGAAGATGTCTCTTTAATTTGGCTAATAATTTCACTTAAGAAAAGGTTTCTGTAAGATGACAAAGGCCGTGTGCAGTTTTTTTTTTTTTTAGATTCCTAAAACCAGGCTAGGGAGGCTCTCTGTTTTGTAATTTATGAGTACTTTCACCATAAATATAGGGTAAAAAAAAAAAAAAAAAAGTGTTTAAGTACCTTACTGTCATATTTTACTATCAGCAGATTACTAGCAAGAAAACAAAACTGTTCATAGTAGGTTTACTAAATGAGAAGAGTTTCCATTACAGGCTAGATTTTGGAGTATGAGAGGATACTTATTCTCCATTGATCTGCCTTTTAAAGCCTACATGTATTTCCTACAGAGTTGTTCAAGGGGAGTGTTATGTCAAAATTTAAATTCCATTGATGTTCAAATATCAGTAGTAAGTTCCTCAGGTCCAACAGCCATAAGGCATCACTTCTAGCCTTCTGGCTTTCTTTAGTTCAGCAGTAACACCACTGCTTTCTTACTTCTGGTGTCACATCATTGGCAGACTTCACCCACACCTTCAACTACATTGTCAACACAAATCAGACTTCCAAATCTCGTCTTCTGGAAGATGTCCATCTCTTCTCACCAAACCCTCCCTGCCTCATTCCCTTCGTCAGAAAATCATCTCACCAGACTTACAGGCATACCCCTAGTCTGGCTTTTAGGAGAGTACTAATTGACCCCCAGGGCTGGGGTGGGGCACTTCCAGCAGAACCTGCAGAGAAGAGCTACCTGCAGCAAGTTCCAGCTCACCAGCGCAGGTCCCCTCTGTCCTGGAGGGGAGGTCAGCATCCCTGGGCCAGGAAGGGATGTCCTTCTCCAATCTGCTCCAGCCCCAGAACCTATTTGGGAAAAAAGTATAGTCGCTGCCAATTCACCACTCTGCTTCTGCCCCCTCATGCACCATCCCCAGCTGCCAAGCAATTTGATATTCATTTGGCAGCAAGTATCTTGTTCTCTCAGTGAAAGTAAACTAATTGCCTTCATTATTACTGTTGTTTCTCATATCCCATTTGTGCTTTGTGCCACTTGGCTCTTTTGATCATTCATCTTAAATATACTCAGGCTTCAATCCATTTAGATCTATCAGTGTTGTATTCTGCAGATTATTCCTCATTCCAAAAAGTAAGATTTCTTATAGATTGAGAGTTTTTGGATATATAAGAAGTCAGTGCCTCTCTCTTTGCACCTTATTTACTTTTCACCTCCTTCCACAGGTCAGTTAATAGAAAATATGAATGCAAAATATAAGAGAATTTTACAAGATAAGAGCAACTGCGGAAACATACAGAGAAGTTAAACATGTTCACCTAGCAAATCAACAGCAAAGTCAGAAAAACTTCCAATCTCTTGATCTAAACCCTAGACAGTCTCAGAAATATACTTTGTTTCTAACATTACCTCAGTTTTTTTTATAACATTTTTTCCTCATTTCAGTTGCTTAAAAAACTTTCATCGGTGAAAGAAAAAAAAAAAAAAAAAAAAAAAAAAACGTGATGAGCTTTCCTTTATTTTCCCTGGTTTAGTTTTAAATTAAAAAGAACCTAGCATGATCCCTAAATCCTGTATTTCAAAATTCAGGTTTGATTAAAAAAGGAGAGATCAAATGGGCAGCTGAAGTTGTGGAAGTTTTTTGATTTAAAATGATAGGCAATTTTTATTAAAAATGGAAGGAAAATCTCTATGATTATTTCTAACTGTAACCAGCTAAAGATAGATAAATATCAAATACAAGCATTTGACTCCAATTTGGTGTACAGGGTAATAACTACAGAACAAAAATCAAAGCCTAAAGATTTAGTTTTCAGGATCTTCTAATATTGAAAAAGAGCATTTTGGACTAACTCTTTGATAGATGAAAGAGATACGTATATCCAAAATGATCAGAGTAGATAATGCAGTGAGTGACTAGGTAGCCTTCAAGCTGTCATTTAAGAGGCTCGGATAGCAGAAAATACAGCCAAGCAAGGCAGCTGAATGCACAAATAATTACCAGTCTCTTCTCTCATATTAAAGATTTTCTCTGTCGTTGCGGCAACATTCATTATATTTGGAGCAGTGAAACAATAAAACATCGTCATGCTTTAATTGGCCTGGGAGATGCTGCCATTAGGACACGTCAGTTCTTACACTCAGAGGAAGATTGTGGCTGGTTCCTCCAGTGATCCCCACCCAGAAACAGCTCTGCATCCGAGAGCTCCTACACCTTTGTTACAGCTATTAAATCTGTCTCATTAGGCTTAGATATCCCAAAACACAAGTAAACTCAAAATGAGCAGTCTGTCATCCCTACTGGATTCTACTCTGGCTTGTAATAAATTGTGGGTTTTATGAGCAATTACAATTAAATCATTTTGTGATGAAACTTTTAACAAGAGGTAGCTTAGGAACAAAACCAGCAGCATAATTCAATTTGTTTTCTCACTAAAGATACATTGTTGATCAGTGTTTTCCAAATCAAGGCCTTCTACCCTTGTGTCTTGTAAGAGACAGAGGACATTTCTCTAACCTCATTAAGTTCATAACAAAGACCAGAAGGAATACTGTCTTCAGTTTTCAAAAGATGACATATGGTGTGTTCCACAGGATTGTCAGAACTAATCTCTAAAATCTTCACCTTAAATTGGCTGACAACTGTGCTAAGCTAAATTTATTTTTGTATTAACCCTTAGGAATGCAAGCACCATCTAGACAGCTAGCAAATACTAAAAGCAGTAACCTTTGCAATTCCATTTTGCTGTTTGTCTGAAAGCCTCAAGGCAGTATATATGCAGCAATCTTCACATCCAGTAAGAGAGATACTAAAGCCATTTTAAAGACAGAAATATGGGGTAACGCAAATTAGATGGCAAGATAAGATTGTAAATGCCAGGACAAATCTATGGAGATAATTTCCCAAGTCCTAGCTCATAGGTGCAGATGGTCTTATCATTAAGGAAGTGTTTCCTAAACATTTGCCAGACCCACTCCAACACAAGCATCAGCCAGTTTGAAAACTTCTGAAAAATACCATTTTAATATTCATTGTATGGCTGCCCAGAAAGTCATCCACACAAGGCACTCATTCCTGCCTTGTTGGCTTTATGTAACCTGATTGGGACCCAGAAAGACACCAATTCCAAGAGTTTCATCCATGTATATCGAGAATTTGATGAAAACTGGGAGACATCTGTCCCACTGGAGATTCAAATTTCTGTTGCCCTGAGCAAGGACCTTTAAGCAAGATGCTCAAAAATATTTAGCAACTTGTTCAGCCTACTTTACCCTCCCCACCACCCATAAACAGATAAAACATCACTCTGTACATCACAGATTCTGTGAGTGAAGCTGATGTTATTACAGCCAACAGTCACGTAGACATGATATAACACTAGAGAAAGGAAAGTTTCTTTATGAACTGCAGAGTAATCAGG
>VXAV01008923.1:325209-341004 GCA_013399715.1 Alectura lathami | reverse complement strand
AAAAAGCCTTTTTGGAAGCGAGGAATATGCATTGTCCCTAAGATGTTTTTGTCCCCTCCTTTGTAAGCTGGAGTTTCCTACGTGTTGTTATCTCTAAACCTAGCTCTTCACAGCTTGTTTCTAGCTATATTTCCATAAACAGCTACAGCCCATCGTTATTTTTGATCTGTGTGTTCATTGTGCTTGACTGCAGTGTTAAAATTCACAGCTCATCTGGGTATGGTCTTTTTCCTCATCTCACCACTCTTTGTTTTGGCTAACAAGAATTTGCCTCTGCATTCTCCTCAAGCTGTGAATCTGGTTATTCGATCATGATACATAAAGATCATTTCAGAGATCATTTCAGATTCAACCAAAAGCAAAGACAAAAAGCACAGGCATTCATTTCGCAAACAAAGAACCTTCAGCTGGTTGTGTTCAGACAACAACACCAACCTACACGCAGGGTCTGGGAGTCATCTCTCAGATTCTCGGTGAATAAAGAGTGTTCAGAGCCAGAGACACTCTCTGTCACGCACTGAAAATTAATCTTGCAAGCTCCTCTAGGCACTGAGGAAGGAACAAAGAAAACGTTCAACTCCCTTTTACATCACATACACAATTCACTACTGAAGGAGCAAAAATAACACCAGTATAAACCCCTCATCTAGCAGCTCGTCACCTCCATCGGAGCTGCTATAGCAAAGACTTTATGTCAGCATCATATTGATTGCAGATGGAAATCGGTTAACCATTTTCCCTCACAAAGATCCTTGCCATGAAACTGCAAGCATTTTTTGTGATATAAAAGTTACTTGCTCAACAGCAGAAAAGAGGCTTTAGCTTCAACAGTCTTGAAAATTAGGCAGTTAAGTCCCTTGTGCCACAGCCTATATTCAGAGCTCACAGCATTGACAGGAATTAGAAGTGTCTATGTTCAAAATTATTCCTGTTGATTTTATGGCTGGGAAAGGGATGTGGTTCTGTTTTGCAGCTGTATATTGGTAATAGCACAGGTATATCTAGTTTCTTTAAAAACTGTATTTAAATTATTCTGTAAAAATGAATGGTGACCTTGTGCAGTTGGCCAGTAAAAGTTCAGAATCTGTAGACATTCTTACAGAGCTCTGTAGAGGCAGTCTCAAAAAAATACAGACATTATTGCTGAAATTCACGTTGTGAGAACACATGAAGCGATAACACCTGAGAGTGCCACAAGGCTGCAAGATCAGACAAGAATAGCTGGCCTATAATTAATAGCACTACCCTGACAAACGTACACATATGAATATATTGAAAATTACATATATGCTTAGAGTGTGTGCATTTAAGTAAAACTACTTTACATCCAATATAAAGTGATATGCAATATAAATAATTCTCCTCTGCTATCGATCATGGTTTCCAGCTAAACCTTATATAAAGTTATGGGTCATGCCTGCGCTATGGCATGGATAAGCATTTTAAGTCAACCCCACAACACTATCTGCAAGCATTTGGGAGTCAGCTGGTCCTAGGTTACCAAACATCTTTGAATCCAAGCTTGTTTTACACCAGTTGTATTGGCAAAAGCATTTGGCTTTGAAACCATTCAGCCTCTCCAGGGCAGCACAACTTTCTGTTGCCTTCAGTCACATCTCCTAAAGCAGGCAGAAACAGTCCCTTCTGTAGCAGGTTCACAGAAAGATATGCCAGTTCATCTTCAAGTGGAACACAAACCTCTTTTCCTAAGTAAAGCAATGAAACAGCAGGGGCAGGGGAAATTGTAACCGCTGGCTTTCTGTAGGATGATGTCTTCAAGGCAAAGCTGTGAAGCTGACCATGGACTAGGTGCCTCAGGATATTTTGGAGGCAACTTCCAAGAAGCACGGAGAGCTGTCGGATCCTTTCCAACAGCAGATGTAGATCCCAACTTGCACAATCTTCTCTATTGGTTTCATCAGTCCAGCCTGTTTTACAGTGCAAATCTCCTTCTGGCCACTCTCCGTTTGGCTCAGGCTCCCAAAGTGTGTTTGGTCCTGCCTCTTTAGGAGGGGAACCAGCCCTCCAGGACAACACTAAACTCGTTTGAACCTATAACTGCTGAAACAGAGACAGCTCAGCACAAGAGGACGCTCTTCCCCTTCCCTCACTATGGACACTGATTTAGCACAAAGTTCATCTTTGTGACTGTATCATTCAGGATTCTCCTACAGCTGTGGAAGCGCAGCCCCCACACAGACACACCTGCTGTCTTCTCTTGCCTTTCCATTCAGCATAATCATGGCATTAACGTGCCACCACAATGTACCATACTCTTACTCTTGTATCCTCACCAGGTCCACTTAACTTGCAGCATCTCTGAAGTGAGGACCAATTATTGCTTTGTGTTTATATTCCAGCATGATTGAGTCCTACTTATAAGCATTTAAGATAATAGTTGCATACTTGTATGAACTGCCACAGAGACAATTCAGGCATAAATACTTTTCTTCAGTGAATGTAAAAAACTCACTTTATTTTTGCTCTTCTTTCGAAAAAAATATACAGCATTGAGAACAATAGGAATTACCAGGAAAATATGTATATATATATTGAAGCCGTTGTCTTAAGATTTCAGGACCTAGGTTCAATTTGTTATGCCCATATCTGCCCCTGTCTGAACCAAATCTCTAGTGAAGGCAGAAAATAATTAAATGAAGATCATGAACTAGCTTACCATTTACAAGATGTAGGCAATACTGAATCTAAACCAGAATCTACATCAGATTTGGCTTCAAATACCACAAACAAAACCTCAATATTTGTCCAGGCAACTGATTTTTGCATGGAAAATAAGCAAAAAAAATAGGTTCAGTTTCACCCTATATTGTGTGTAAACAATGGCATATGTTAATGGGACACAAGATTTCCAGAGAGGTCACAATAGAAACATTTCTGTGTTCATGCATCATTGTTTCAAATTCATTTCTAGCAGCATCACAACTAATTACTTATTGCTCTCTTCATCAGAAATACCACGAAGAGTTACATTGTTGTTGTTTTTCCCATAAAAGAAACTGACAAAACACAGATATTTTGATTTATGTAAATCTAAAACTCTTCAAAATGATGATGAGACAATTAAGGTGATACAGATCATTAAATTAACCTTTCCCAACAGCCCATGAGAAAGGAAGGCTAGGCTATCAAAATCAGCTTTAATTGTTTCAGCTGGATGATAACCAACAACTAAGAACTGATCATATAACTCGTGGTTAATGTGTGCAATACCTGCATGAAATTCTGAACATCCAAAAATTATTTTTCATAGCAGTTGTTTAGAAATATGAGATTTAAACTCCATTTTAGCATCTTAGAACTGCCAGGTCAAAATTTGCATGTCTTAATATATTACTGCACTAAACACCCTTGTATTTTCAGAGCGCAGGAGAACATTTTCTTAATCTACTGCATCTCAGGATACTATAGCATGAAAATTGCATGGGGAAGCGTAACTGTGCCCCCTGGTGTGCATTAGTAACAGCATCATACAACGGGTTTCACATCACATGCTTGTCTGCTGGCTTAGTTTTCAGTTTTTGAAACTTTTCATGGAATTTGCTAACTCTGGGAATAATTCCATACTGAGTGGCAGACAGATATGAGACAGCAAAGGGAGACACCGCAGGCCAGTCCTCCAAGCCTTGCTGCTTACAAGCGCTGTTTGCCCATGACACTCTCCAACACTGCTCACGGGCACAGGAAATTAAAAAGTTGAATTCAAGCTGAAGGCAAGAAGAAAGCACAATATGCCTACAGCACATGATTCATTCAATATCAGTACCCCCAGGCCCATAGTGTTGGGGAACACTGCCAAAGGAGGTGTTTAATGCCTCCTTTAATATGCTTAGCATAAGTTTTTNTGAGGAGATTTTTTTTTTTTTTTTAATTAACAACGACAATCAAGAAAAGTTTCCAAAACCCCAGAGTCCTTCCAAGTAACAAGGACTAGCTGCAGTGACAGCCTCTGAGCTTTTGTAACACAGGGAAGTACAGTTGGGTGTCATCTGAAAATGACACTGGCTGCAGTATTCTGTTTGCTCACAGGATGATATATTCCTCAGAATGGAGATACTGGAGATCTTCAGACAAATTTATTCCCATTTCAGAGTTGCATGACTAAATACTACTTAGATTAATTCAGTAGAGAATGTTATGAACTGTCCCTGCTTTTAAACAGGGTGATTCTGAGGGACCATGAGGAAGCGCAGGGCACATGAAAGTCTGGCTGGGTAACACACTGGAGTTCTTTTTAACAAACAAGCCAGATTCCCTTCTTTCACAAAAATAATGGGGAGCATTGGGGGAGGAAAGGATTTCTAATGTAGAAAAAATGATTTAATGGCATAAAAAACACATGTAATACAAAGCAGAAAAAAAAAAGTAAGGAAGGTTTCAGTGTGCAAAGCAGGCAATAGATTTCTTTGTTTCCTCCAGTTCCCATTGTCACAGATTTAGACTCTTAGTGTGAAACTACCCGTGTTGCTTCAGGAGTTTTATCTGAGACATGCAGACCCACAGAAACATGAGTTAACTGTGCCAGATAGGTTGGTTTCAGGGCTGACCCCAGGCTGCTTTCAAGCTCCTCCAGCTTCACTTTCCTGCTCCCAGGGCCAACAACCTTTACAGAGGAGAGAAGAATTTAAAAGCAAAAAATCCCTGAAGCTTACAGAGGAAAAATCAACAAGATAGCAAACCTAGGTCTGCAGAAGAACAGACAGAGCCTTATTGCCAGAAATGGATGAGCCTGAGAGAGGTTCAGCCATCCTAAATATCAGGAAATATACCCTTTGCTATCTAAAATCCTTTCATTCCAATTACTACGAACCAACGTCATTTTAAGAATTTGTACAGAGTAAGGACATGGAAATCATTTTTCTAATCATATCTTGAAATGCTTGGAGTTCCTTCTCCATGTTGATTCAAGAACTAACATAGGCTTCTGTGTAAAACATCAGGTATTCATGTGCATTACTCAGAAGACTTTAGAAATCCTATAAAACTACTCTACTGAAATCCAAGTAAATTGGTATTGAACTACCTCAAGAGAAGCTTATAGTCCCGTTTCAAAGTGTGATGGAAAGAGTTTTAGCATATTGAAAATACTTTTAAAAACCCATTCTTGTACTGTTTGCAGAAAAAAATACAAATTACTCCCTGCAGCCAGAGAGTCAATTTTGACAAGTTTTATGTAGTTAAGCATGATTTAAGACGGGAGAGTTTTTCCTTATATTTTGCTATTTCTCTCCATTTTCCCAGCATCCCAAAAGTCCATTTTTAAATGAGTCAAGATAAGTGGTTTTCCCTTGAATCAGATTAAAACAAAAAAAAAAAAATCATCATTACCATTCAGTTAAGTAAGTCTCTGCGCATCTCTCAGTCTGGGAAATGTTCTCCTGAGAACTAAAATTGTAAAACTGTTCAGTTTTCAGGTAGCGTCTTCACTCAGATTGCTCTACTTTAAAAAAATGAAAAATCTGTATCTGCAGAAAATTCATCTGTGAATGACACATTCAAGGACATTCAATACCCCGTTGCCACAATAATCCTCCTGTTTTCAAGGGCCTTCAGCTCCCAACACATGCCACCACCCTAGTCTCAGCTTCGCTGTTTTCAAGCATTAATGGTGGTGCAGTGTTAACTACACTTCGGAAAGAAACAAATGATGTATTTGTGTGGATTTTGAAACTGTATGAGCTGGAAAGGGATCCTCTTCTTGACACCTTACTATGTCTAGGCAGAAGCCAAATGATCTTTTGTTTCAGGCAAGGAATCATAGCTGGCAGTTTTTCACCAAATCCTGTGACTCCTCTCTTCCTTATGAGGGCAAGGATACCCTTGTTATACCCTACAGTTCTTTGCTCTTATTTACTCCCGAAGGCTGATCTTTTCAGTTTTACCTTCCCTAAAAGAGCTGTAAATTGAGATAAACTATGTACCTGTAATATGAAACAAATCCTATTCTCACTTATCTTTAATGCTAAACCATCTCTTGAAATGCAAGCAGAGAGGCAGCCATTTGCTCTATTTTCTCTAAGAGAGAGAAAAAAAAACAGCTCAAAAATACATAAGCTGAGCAGATATTCAGGGCCTAGGCAGTATTTCCATTGTATGGAAGAAGGGCAGGCAACACCTGCAAAATGGCTGTCTGATTCTCAGGAATGCCTTAAATGAATAAAAGACCTGTCACATTGTCAGAGGTTGCAGGAGGAAGATGAGATCCTCTCCTAAACACAACAAAGATTGAAGTCCCATAAGGGGCACATTTGAAGGGAAAAGCTATAAGGTAATTTTAGGTAGGTGCACATTTTAGATAAGCCAACAATGCTGAAATGTTATATTTAATAACCATATTCCAGCATGCAAACTACATTGAAACATCCTTCAATCCCCAAATACTTGACTTTATTCTCTCTGGGTTTCCCGCCTTTAATAAGCCCCTATATTTAAAATCTAGCTGGCAAAAAACCTAGCTGATTCCCTTGCTTCAGCTTGCATGTCACAGACTGCCAGCTCAAGAGGAGTCAGAGAATAAACGATACTGTGGATGTGTACAGTGACTTACCTCACAGTTTTGTTAAATTTAAACAAAACTTCCATGAAAGTCTAACACACAGACATGAGCTGAGGACACATGGAATAAGTCTGTCCCAAATCAGTTTCAGAGTGGTAAAGAGGCAGAAATTGAGCTTAATTTCACTATCCCACAGTCCATGGTCTGCACGTGGTAGGTATGCCTGTGACAGTTTGTACAACACGTACACCTATGAGAAATGTGGTTTCATTCATCTCCACTCAGATGAGAACCTCTTCAGCAGTTGCTGAACTCCTTTTTAATAACTGGTCATTCTCCTTGACTCTTCCCTTATCTTTCCCCTCCACGGCTATGCTGATCTGAAGTGCAGCATAGACCATGCGTCATTTCTCAGATAGCATTTTGTGAACTACTCAACTTTAAATTATTTCTTCTGTCAGTTGGTAAAAACTTCCTTTGAAGTCTCTCTATAGGTCCAAAGCCATCAGACCTACAAATCGTTACAGTGCATGTCCTAAAATATGGGCGATTTCTCATATCTTTCTTTCCTCTGCAAGGTTATACCAGATATATTGCTATAACTATCACTAAACAGGTCCATGCTTCTCTTGAAATATAATTTCCATGGAAAAGAAAGCTTCAAATTGAGAATAATAATAACAACAACAAAAAAAAAAAAACCTCTGAGAACTGACTTCTCTTTTGATGAAAAGGCAAAATATTTTTTACTAAGTTGTCTCTGGGTTTCCTTGATTGAGACTGCAGCAGCTCCACAGGGCAGCCAGGCTTAGCTTCTGGGAGCAGTCCTCGCTGGGTGTCCAACAGGCTCTGCAGCAGTGCTGCAGCAAGGCTGCTCGCCCAGGCTGGCGGTCACAAACACTGCACACTGCTTTCAGGAGGCAAGACAAACTGCTGCCACCAGCGTGTTTGATTGATGTCTGAAACAGCATTGCTAAAGCACAATGAGGGGAACACTGATACAGAGAAGGTCAAAATACATTGACATTTCTTAGAGAAGCAAAGGCAAAAGGCAAGTTTGTTGTCCCTTTTCCTTAATGCCTTGTTAATGAGGGTGGGGTAGGTACCGATAGTATTTAATACTTCGATGGTTAATTTTTAATGCTTAATGCATAATATTTGGTAAAATAGTGGGTGAGAAGGTTTCTCATACTTTCTTCAGGATAAAACACATTCAAAGTCAAAAACCTTTTGTAAGATAGCTTCATTAACACTCAAAAGATGTAAAAAAACATGAAATTCTTCTAGCAACTACAAAGGTAGTAACCCTCACCTCCTGAGCATCATGTTATGCTACTTGATAACAACTCCCACTGGAAAACACATTAAACAATATTAGCATAGAGCTTACCACTTCAGAGAATAGAATCTGCTCATGGTGACAGGAGCAAGCAAGAAGAAAAATGATGTTTCAAAAGGTGACCTCTGAACAATTTTATAGAAGGGCGATAATATAAACCTATTTCCCCAAAATAGAACATTAAAAGAATTGCAGCAACAGACTAAAGATGATTAGTTCAATTGTCCTATAGCAAGGAGAAAGTATTTTGTTTAAGAAACTATGAATTAAGAAATATGATTACATTAAGCAGAATTCAGTCCTGTATGACCTTTCCCATTGACAACGCGGCATGAGTAATCTGTAGAAACACTAGTCTTGTCATACCAAGCAGTGCATAGCAGCATTAATGCTGTAGACCTTCAAGGCTCCCTAATGATAAATGGTAACGTTGCAGTGGGACTAGTTAGCATGCAGAGTGCCAAAATCCCTTGAGTGACAGAATATTCCCACAAATACATGTCAGTCATTACACCTTTGTAAAGTAAACACAACAGATTTCTTACAAACAAGTTGAGCAACTGAAAGCAGGCCTCAGTTTTATTCAGTAATGGGGTTGATTTTTTTTTTTTTTTTTTTTGAAGCAGTAAGAGTACAAATTTGTACAGTTTTTAGCCAACAAACAGCTGCTTTTATAGATCATAGAAGTGCTATACGTGTAGGCTTTCAGGATTTATACGTAAATTTGAATATCAAAAATAGGCAAATTATTTTTTCATTCTTCTTTAAAAATACTTGAGTCTTTGAGCCAAGCTAACTTGCTGTTTGTTCATAAATTTAAATATTCACATTTTCATGAATTTTTACATCAAAAATTATACAAGCTTCCTTTGGTTTTCATAGTTTAAAAAGACAAGCCTGGGCCTGAGCAGCCTCCTCCAGCCCAGGCCCCTCCTGCACAGCCGCTGTGCCCAGTGGTCTCTGCCCAGGCTGGGGGACGCAGCCCACAGGACTGACACAAAGCATGAGCACAGACAACCCGGTCCCCCTTGCTCCTCTTTGGCTGGCAGAGAGGGAAGTCACTAGTGAAGGCACACACTCCATACTCACAAGCAAACACATTTCCAGGCCCAACCCCATCCAACAGCTGTGCTCAGCCCTCTCACCTGCCTGCAGGCCTCCAACTCACCTGCTGCTCCAGCTGGAGGTTTGCTGGCAAATGACACAGGCACACAAGGTTTGGGGAGATACAGACAAGGTCCTAGATCAGATAATCTTGCATAAAAACATTCCCACATTCCACTTACCTTTACAAAATTTTGAGGCCACTTGGTATCAAGTAAAATGCACTTCAGATGCATCAATGGGTAAGTTGCCGTGGAAGTTTTGCACTTTTTCGTATTTTTTACAGTACGCTCAGGCAAGGACTGTATTCTGAGTAAAGGGTGATTTCAGTGCAAAATACAAGGCAGATTATTTTGCAATAAGGCAACCTTAGAGCAAAAACGTAAAGCTAGTCCACAAAACAAAGGCAAGCATTTAGTCAACAATTGTACTTTCTGTGAGAATTACACAATGAGGCGAGGTTGGTGAGTCAATTCTATAGCTGCTTAAATCTGCTTTTTTTAACCACTAAAAATGTGGAAAATATTTGACCGAATGTAACAATTTTGAAATAATTTGTTGTGAAAGAAATTGTTTTGGTTTCCTTGTGTTTCAACAGTCACAGCTATGTGCCCAACCAACTCTCATCACCTTGCAAAGAACGGTAATTTCTGGGGTAGCAATAGGCAACTGTTCTTCAAACTTCCACAAGAGCAACCCTATTACAAAGTTTAGAACAAATGGTAAGCACAATGAGAGTATTTCACCTGTAGTTTTCATACAGGAGTAGCAATAACATCCGAGGTCACAGGTGGTGGGCAGGTGCACAATGTGGGCAACGAAAATGTGCTAAACAGAAGAACCAACATCAATACTGAACAGAAAGAAAAAAAGACATCTTTGATATTCCAGACTTTATATGTCTGTTCTTCTGAAGGGCCTGATTTAACGGAAAGAAATTATTGCTTGTTTCCATAAACTAAAGTTCAGAAAGTCATGAAGACAATTGCCCAATATTCACTACATTGGATAACAAACAAATCATGTTCAGTTTACAGAACAGAAGTATTTGAACTCGAGAATCTAGGATGGAGCTTTGGTCTAAGTGTTGATCCAGACAAACATCAGACCAGCTTAGTTCTTCTAGGCTCTTGTAATGACTCTGACAGACAGAGCCCACACCTGCTGGCTATATGCATGTGTATTTCAGCCTAAGAGAGCTGTTTGGCTACAATTTTACAACTGTGTCTTAAGTGCCTCAGCTCCCTGCTTAAAATGCATTTTTACATTAGAATTTAAGAAACTTTTCCACGTGAAGCAATTTGACATAACGCTGTTGGAAAGATCAATTCTTCCCCCAACCTCAGTCCTTCCTGGGAAAATATACGTATGTGGCAACTAATACACATCCCCAAAAATATACTCCAAGTATCAGTTGTTATAGCAATTATACTTTGCAAAACATTCTGCAGCTTTTAATTGAGTCAGACAGCATTTATGAAGAAAAGATCTTTTTCTCTTAAAAGCACCATTTATGAATTCTACCTGCTTACTGATAAATTTGACACTATTCAAAAAATAAGGCAAATGATTTAGGAAGCAGGAATTATTCACAATGAGGAGGTATACATCATTAACCATTTTTTGTTCCTTAATCTGTTCTTCACATGCTGTAGATAGAACAATTCTGCCACCTAGAGTAAAATCTACGACCAAAAAATTATGTGTTCACCAAATCTTTCTATCTGCCTGACTAATTTGAAGCAGAAGAGACATCTTCTGTAAAAGATAATTAAATGCAAATATAACAGTTGTATTCATTTTTTTAAATCATGCAACAAAATATTTAGTAGGCTGCTTGCTATCCAAATCAGCAGCATTACCAGAGAACTAGGTGAAGTGTTTGATAAATACAGTTAAAATCATTTACATTTTAATTGGCCTTTTCATTACCAACATCTCCAAATATTTCCAAAACATCACATAGTAGTTTTTTGCCATACGAATGGGATAGAATTTCCTTCACAAGGTTTTAAATTATGAATTGGTCTATTTGTGCAAACTGGGAAATTCTAACCCAGTTTAACATAAAAATTGTTACTGTTCATATACAAAACACATTTCTAAATATCTCTATTTCTTAGGCAAAAAACTGCTGCCAGTGGATATGTAAAACACTGTCCATCAGTTGGGAGGGAAAAAGTGAGGACATGGCAAGGCAGAGCAATCCCTTACAGAGAGAGGATCTTTTGTTTAATTTATATAAAAACTAGGATTTTAGCATCTTATCAGTATTAATTAATGCATCTTAGTCTAGTCCTGTAGCTCACAAGAGTGAAGAGCTGATCTCTCCTTGGATATGAATCTGTGGTTTTAAAGATTCAGATGAATTTAAAGCAATAAATCATCCTGTTCTGAGAGACGAAAGGACATACGTTGAGCTCTTCCATGAACATTTATGTCAAAGTACCAAATAGCACATAATATTTTTTTCTTCTTTTGACTGAAATACATTTATCATCATGGTAGATGGAGATTTAATTCCAACTAAGCAGACTAGATATATTATTTTCTTCCTCCAGATTCTCTTAAACAGCGGAGAACACCCTTAGGGATGTACGCAGGGTTAACCCCCCAGCTCACCAAGCACTGGTTGAAAAGGTAAGGACAAGGATTCCCTTCAGAGACAGGCTGTGGATGCAATCTTTGGGCCACAAGATCTTCAAAATATGTTGTTCCTTGATGCCAGGGGGGGTTGCAGGATAAAGCATCTGTCTATTTGGCAGTTTTTTCCTTAAACTCCTGCCATTCCTGGAGAACAGACAGTGAGATAGCTGGACCTTGGCATGACCCATCCCAGCCATCCTCATATGGTTGCTTTTGGGACAGGAAAAGCACCAAGAATGGGTTGCTGCTAGAAGAAAAAATAGCCTGTCTTTGTTGGCAATAATGTGTTGCACCGGATGCACATAGTACATTTCAGCTGAGGATCTAAGTGTTTTGCAAACATTAATTAAACTCCGCACTGCTGTTATGATTCACAGAATGCCATTATCACACCCAAGGGATGTAGGAAAGAAAAACATTAAAGCAACGTATGGGGAAGCAGGCCCTTGAAACAACAACGTTTCTGGTTCCATTTCAGATCACATCAGCATACACACATCCCGGAATAAAGCATGTAAAAATTAAGGATAACTGAAAACAGAGCATTTCATTTTTACATGATTTATGAAGCATGGATACGTCAAAATGCAGTGATTTCTTGTGATTTTTATTTTCTTGTCACTTGTGGGCTTATGTATCAACATTTCCTAGTCCTATTATTATTTGATTATTCTCATCACTTCTCTTCTTCTCCCTGAGTACATTCACCTGTCTGTTCAAATCTGCTCTTCATGACCTACCTTCAGTCATTTGTCCTTCAAGCACTACAGCCCCTCCAAACACCCTATTCTTTATGTTCTTTCGCATGATATTCTTCCCAGCCGTCAATGGATGTTTTCCCTTCTCAACCTTTGTTGCATTTCTTAATACAGAACTGCAACTCATGCTTCCTGCAGAGCAGACTGCTTTCTATTGTCTGGAACAGGGAGAAAGCAGGAGTAACAAGTCTCAAGAACAGAGAGCAGCAACAAACATTCAGGGTCCTATAGTAATTTCTTTCTTCTCATCACCAAAACAGAGGAAAAACGAAGGACATTTCCTCAGATTTTCAATAACTTGTTTTCTGTTGTCATAGATCTTTATAATATCAGTTGTTATTTCACTGGGAAATCAGCATGATTGCCTCTTTGCAGAAGAAACAGAAGAAACTGGAGGCCTACATGCAGTTGCAGGGCTACGACCTCACTGGAGTCTCCATGACCCCAATGAGATGTGGAGGAATAGCTCACAAGTGCTGTAATGGGTGGACATACTCATAACAACAGTTCAGCAGCTTCTAACCATCCATGTGTTATCAGTGCTGTTCTGGTTACAAATCCACTTCACATTCAGACTGCAATGTGATTAGAGCTAAGGATCCAGACAAAAGGAAACAAGGCAAATAGCAGAATCTTGGACTTCAGGAAAGTAGACTTCAGCCCATTCAATGACCTGCTTGGAAAAATCACATGGAGCACAGTCCTGAAAAAAAGAGGGATTTGGGAGAAATGATTTTTCAAGGACCACATCCTCCAAGCACAAGAATGGTACACCCCAGTGTGGAGAAAGTCAAGCAAAGGCAGCAGGACACCTGCACTGGTAAACAGAGAGCTCCTAACAAAACTTCGCTAACAAAAGGCAACTTAACAAGAGGTGTCTGCAGGGACAAGTGACCCAAGAGGAACAGACACTGTCCAAGCAAGCAGTGATGGGGTTAGGTATGCTAAAACCCACCTGGAGCTGAATCTAGAAAGGGTCATGAAGGGCAACTAAAAAGGCTGCTACAGGCAAATCAGCAGCTTAATGAACACTAGGAGAAGTGGGGGCCTGCTGCTGAATGGGGTGCACAGCATACAGCAACAACCAGCATGGAGAAGGCCAAGGTATTCATCTGCATTCTGTGCCTCAGTCCTTACTTTCAAGATCTACCTTTCAGGAATCCCACATCCCTGAAACTAGTGGGAACATCTGAAACAAGGAAAATTTACCCTCAGTAGTATTATGAAGCCACTATCTGTTGTCTTTGAAAGCTCTTGGTGATTGAGGAAGGTTCCTGAGGACAACAAAGTGACGCTCATTTTCCAGAAGGGCAAGGAGGATGAACCAATCAACCAAAAGCCACTTGATCTCACCTCCATCACTGGCAAGGTGATGAAGTAAACAGTTCTGAAAGTCATTTCCAAATGCATCAAGTGCAGGAAGGTGATTAATCAGCATGAATCCACAGAGCAGGAATCATGCCTGAACAGCTTGATAGCTTACTCCAATGAAGTGTGGTGGGTACGAGTAGAAAGCAGTAGACACTGTTTATCTCGGCTTTAGCAAAGCTTTTGACAGTCTCTCATAACTTTATTACAGACATATTGACAAAATACAGGCTAGATAAGTTGGCAGTAAAGAGAACTGAAAACCAGCTGAACTGCCAGACTCAACAGGTTGTGATCAGCAGCACAAAGTGCAGCTGGAGGCCAGTCACTAGTGGTGTACCCTTGGGATGATGAATGGGGCCAGTTCTGGTTAAACACTTCATTAATGACCTGGGTGACAGAACAGAGCACACACACCATCTGCAAGTATGTAGATAGTGTGTGAATGAGGAGCAGCAGATCATAGATCAGAGGACATGCTGCTGTCCAGAGGGATCCAAAAAGCCTAGAGAAATGAGCTAACAGGAACTCCACAAAGTTCAACAAAGGGAAATGCCAAGTCTTACATCCAGGGAGGAACCTGCTTTTGCAGAGGGATTGGACTAGATGATCTCCTGACATCCCTTCCAACCCCCACAATTCTGTAATTCTGTGATTCTGTGTGATAACTGCTTGCATTAGCACAGGCTGGGGGCCAACTGGAAGGAAAGAATCTCTGCAGAGAAAGGGATCCTTGTGGACAAGATTGAACACGAGTCAGCAACGTACCCTTGAAACAAAGGCCAACAGCATTCTAGGCTGCACTAGGAAGAGCATGGATAGAAGGTCAAGGGAGGTAATGCTTCCACTCTACTCAGCACTGTTAGTATGTAACACTATAAGTGATGTGACCAGTATTGGGCTCCCCAGTATAAGAGGGATCTGGACATGCTGGAGCAGCTCCAGCAAGGGAGCAGAGATTGCTGCATCTTCCTTTTGAGGATAGGCTCAGAAAGCTGGGATTCTTTAGGCTGGAGATGAGAAGGCTTGGGGGATCTTATGTCTGTCTGTCACTATCTGATAAAACAAGAATCAGGACTAAACCAGACTCTTCGCAGTGGTAGACAGTGAAAAGACAAGGAAGTAGTTGTATATTTAGATAAGAACATCAAGGAAAATATTTAAAAAACACTGAGACTGATTGCACACTGGGACAGGTTGTCCAGAGAGACTAGGGAGTGTCTCCATCTGTGGAGGCGCACAAAACCAAATTGAACACATCACTGAGAACCTGCTGTAGGCAACCCTGCTTTGAGCAATGGCATTGATTAGGCAATCTCCTCCAATATTAACAGTTGGGTAATTGATGTTCTTGGGACTGAATAAACATTTTAAATAAAGGAGACTATTCCTCGGTATGTTTGGGCCTGGCAAGGAGTGGAGTCAGGACACTGAAATTCAGGAAAGCAAACTTCAGGCTGTTTAAGGAGTTGTTGGAAGATGTCTCGTGGGAAATGGTCCTTAGGGACAAGAGATTGGAGCAGAGCTGGCAGCGCTTTAAGAACATCTTTCTGAGAGCACAAGAACTCTCTATGCCCCAGAATAAGAAATCAGGCAGGGGAGGCAGGAAACCAGCATTGTTGAGCAAAGACCTGCTGGTCAGGTTGAGGGAAAATAAGGAAAAGCATAGGCAGTGGAAGCAGGGATGGGTGGCCTGGGTGCTGTCAGGGTATGTAGGGATGGGATCAGGAAGGCCAAGGCGCAGGTAGAATTAAGCTTGGCAAGGGATGTGAAAAACAAGAAGAAGGGTTTCTTTAGCTACATAGGGCAGAAGAGGCAGGTGGAGGAGAGTGTTCCCCCTCTAATGGATGGAAAGGGAGAACTGGCCTCCTCTGATGTGGAGAAGGCTGAGGTACTGAATGAGTTCTTTGCCTCGGTCTTCACTGCCGGTCAGGCTGCCCAGGTCTCCTGTGTCCCTGAAAATCCAAGTGGGGATGGGGGGAGCAAAATCCTTCCCAGTGTAAGAGCAGAGCAAGTCTGAGACCACCTTATGGGACTGAATGTCTACAAGTCTATGGGGACGGACC
>VXAV01008923.1:297581-308002 GCA_013399715.1 Alectura lathami | reverse complement strand
TACCATCCATCTTCTCTTCGCCCAGTAGCTGACATTGCTTTTGATCCTAGTTTCAGATGTAAAAGCCAGTAACATATTGTAATGGAGAATCAGGGTTAGTTCAGTGCACCCTGGATTGTAACATTACTTAACTGCACATGACATGCTAGCTACTTACATATTCATACCAGACAAGAACACTCTCTGCTCCCTGTGAACTATATTCATTTATACTATCCTACAGATTACGTTAACGTTCGGCTTGGTTCAATCTCTAATTCTAAACTGACAATCTCAAATAATCCTATCAGATTTCCAAGTGCTGTTTGCTAGTCTCCGTACCATTGTTTATCAGCAGAGAAGTAAATGGCTTCCTCCTCCTCTTCAGTTCGATAAAGAGCTGGGCAGCTCGACACAGAAAGGATGTCAGGGTCAGGGGAGTGCAAAGCATGCTGAGACTGTGGAGATGATGGCACAACATTGCGTCTTGATCGACACAAGCTACTGCTTCTTGCCAGTGTGCTTGGAGGTTTTACAATGGACCCTGAGGCAAAGAAAAAGGAAACCAAGACCCCCTAAGTGACATTGATGTTAATAAAATCTACTCTGAAGACTAAATAGTAGGTGTCTGCTTCAGCCACAGTGATTCTTCAGCAACTTTGCCATTGCCCAGTTATTTAGAGGACATTGCTCAATGTTTAGAGAGAAGGCAAAAAACGCATCAACTTAAAGGTTCTACAGTCAGATGAAGCAGCTAACCAAGATCCAACTGCAGCAGTTTTGTGCCTGCCAAGTACTACTCTGACCATGTACACCACTGGCTCACTACTCTCTCTTGAGAACAAGACTCCCAAGCCCTTATAAAGCAAAAACAGCAGTGCTGAAATTAGCATGTTACACAATGTCCTGCATTTTACTTGTATGGTGATTTGGAGCTTAAAGAATATGTGAAAGTTTTGTGAGGTATCTAAGCAAACAGCCAAGTGAAATTAACTGTGTTAGTTGAGAATTACATTAGAATTTCATTTCAAGAATTTTCTATTGGATAACATTTGCTTTTACCATGCTAATTATGAATTTCAGGAGAAAAATACCAATAATGCGTGGAGACAGTAACACAAGAGTTGCCCATTCCAGTACCTAACAGGAAGTGACAAGCTTATGTCTTCCATCATCCAATTCCTCCTTCAAAAGCTGATTAGACAGTAGTACTTTTATGGAAAGAAAAGTGCAGACCTACTTTCAGGCCAGCTGTTATGAGCCTCAGGATTTCTCACATGCCTCCTCAAGCTGTCCCACAAAATGCATCACTTTGCTTAGATAAAACAGACCATCCTTTTACAGGTGTTCAACATGTTTATCTAATACTGTACACTAAAAGAATTGAGTATTATCTGTAGACAAGGAATGCCTAGCTCTACAAAATGCAACTTATTTCTTTAAGATGCCAGCTTAGCAACAGGTAGATTAGAGTCACCCTTCCTGAAACCTCAGAAAAGGTTCTGTTCCTACTTTCAGTGCACGAAGTCACAATTTTCACAAAACAAACAGCTGCACCTTCGCCAGTGCTTATACTATGTGTCCTGAGTGATAAAGAATGGCTTTGAAATATAACAGTTGTCATGTAACTCAGACTTCTGATTTCACTTTGATGAATTCCCTGATGACCTAAAAAGCAGGTGTTGGCAGCTCAAAAATAAGCTTTTGTCACTATAAAACCACAAAAGTTTACTGAGGTAAAAATACAGAATCTATTCAGGAGATCTGTACTGTGTGTCCAGGTAGATCAGATGCCATCCTACAAGCCAGCATGCAAAACAAGACTGAACCATCACTGAGAAAAATCACAAGCGTTTTGTTTCCTTGTAGGAGCATATACACAAGACTATGAAGGATTAAGTTATGACAGTTTAACATCTAGAGTTTTCAAGTGCAAATGAAACCCACTACATCAAGGAACCAGCTGAACCCTAACCATTCAATGAAAAATAGAGTTTCACCATCCCTTTCTTGTAATGACTTCACTCTAGTCTTGTTCACCTATTTCTCCATCTCCTGTTCTTCAGCTCAGGACTGATTAAACAGATCTTAAGAAGAGATCAAAAGATGCTGAGGCCAGTTAATAGCCTAGACCAGACAGTTCAGTTTAGGCCCAGACACTGAAACAGCCTTGCTTGTAACTGCCTGCACACCACCTTTTGCCTGAAGCCTCACAAGTGAAACAAGCCATTTTCCTTCTGTTTTTCCTCCTGTGCATTTGTCATTTTTGTCTAAAGGATGGAACAACTCAGCTGTTACCAACCTACCATATGGTAATTTTACTCCTCCCAAACTGATTTCTGCAACATCATGTAGTATATTTTCTCTCCTCCTACTCTCAAGCATTTCCAGTTTTTGAGGTTTCTGTGGTTTTTTTTTTGGTTGGTTGGTTTTTAACTGAGTAGAAACTTTAAAAGCCAGTAAACTAAGGAAAAGTTACTTCTGCCATGCAATGTCTTGCATAAAAGCAGACTCATGCCCTTATCAAAACTNATGTTACATAACCATTAGGTCATTAGATTCTGAGGGTTTTTTTTTTTTTTTTTTTTTTTTTTTTTTTTGTAATATTATTGGATCTAGGCATCCATGTCTCACTCAGTCATCTAAGGAATTTGTTGTTAAGGTTTAAAATCAAAGCCCTCATGGTGAAGGTTAGAGAGACAGTATTCCTTAAAAAGTGATCAGATCTTGCAGAAGATATACTGTTGCAAGGGAATTAACAAGCTTTTCAAAGAGGCTGTAGAATACATGCAAGAAGGTTTGTACGTTCAGAAGGGAAGTGTGCCACAAGCATATGAAACAAAACCAGCACAGTGGCAAGCAAGCCCATTATGCACCTTTAAAACACTAATTCTAATTTCTGGGAATTCCAGTCCTGGAAGAAAAACATACACATATGACAAAGGCTTCTTCCCTACTATATTTCTTAGCTTGATACTACTTGAACAGCTACATGGGAGCTCATCTTTTTGATTTGCCTCCAGAGGCCAGTTAATCACAACTCTCATGAAACAGGCTCTTGTATTGACGTAGTGACTCAAGATACCAGGGTGGTCTGAATCCCCAGTGTATATATTTTGATCATAGTTTAACCAAAGCTGGATTTCCCTCCCTCCAGCATTTGGCCTCTGTGCTTCACACTCAAACAACCCAAAACATCTCAACACAAACATTCTCCCTGAAAACTTCCCTTGGACATCAACAGGATTTTGTTTCAGCCACTGAAGAATGTTTGAGAAGCTGTGTAGCACACTGCCTCTTGAACAAAGGGCAAGATCTTCTCAGTAGCTCAAGGGAGCCCAAACACACTCCATCCCTGCCACCGAGAATGGGTGTGCTAAGAGAAATTCAACATTACAAATTATAAATTTTTCGTGTAAGTGGCAATCCAAGTGTAACAAGCAGACTTTCAAAACCTTAGCTGGCTTTGCACCCTGTATTATCCTTCCCTCCCCATCCCCAACAGTGAGAGGGAATAAAGGCTTTTTATTCTTTATCTTTATTGCTTAAACTGAAAACAGGATTTTTGCAAGCACAAAAAGACGCATCGGAAAAGTGAGCTAGAATTTTGTTTCTTCTGACTTTATTCCAATCCCATATTATTTTTAGCATTCTCCTCCCACTTGTCTTTAAAAATCCCTTTCCTCCAAAGCTCTTCCCCTTCCTTTTTACTGAACTTAACTCTTACCATGAAATTGTGAAACTATTGGAGGAGTATCTTCATCTAAGTCATCAACTCCTCCTGCAATTGGATAAGGAGGAATGGAAACTCTTGGCATAACCACCCAGCTGTGATCTGAGTAGAGAGAGGAGGTCAAGCTTGGCAGCCCAGAATTGTGTGCGATCTGAAAGCCACAAATCTTCTCAATCTGTTGCCATCGATAAAGACGCTCTCGTAAACAGGTTGTCAACTCAGAGAGTGCTTTCCTGAAGAAAAAACACATTAAAATTACTTTTTTATGTTAAAATTTACTGGTAAAGCAAAGCAACACCATTCTAGCATACCACAAGGTCCATTAAGAATGTCCAAATATTCCCACTTTAATGTCTTTTAAACTGCTCACATAAAAATGCAAAAACAAAGTTCCTTATCTCAAATTCCATTGTTCCGGAAACATACAAATCCCCACCACCACCCAAGAAAACTCCACACATATCCTGTTATTATTTTACTTTGCTTCAAGGATTTTATGGTCCACTTCATCCAGTGAAGAGCTGTGTGCAACATGTAGTGTCCCAAATACAGTGCTTCGCTTCTTTTTTATCTTTTCTGCCTAAAAAGCAAAAATGCAGAAGCTATATCCTTGATGTAGAAGGCAAAATATTAGCAATATGGATAGGTAGCACAAATCATCTCAAAGCAGAAAAAACATCCATACACTTATCTGAATAATTTGTATTAAATGTTTCATTTACTGAACAAAATACCAGTCTTAACAAAAAGAGTAAAAAACAGTACCTCATCTTTGGCAATTGCTAATTGCATTTCTGCATGCTGTCTTTTTATATTATAGTATTGTACTTCAACTTCATGTGTTAACTGAAGCCACTTCTGCAAAGCTTCAGGAACAGACCAATTACTTCTCAGCTCAAATTCTTTCTCAGCCTTTTTTAAAGCCATTCGAACCTAGTGACCAAAAAGAAATAAAAGTGTAACCAAAAGTATCAGTTAGAACTGACAGCAGAAGTGAAATAAACACTTTTTACCCCACAGCAACATACTAAGGCTTTACAAACCCTTTGCATTCCCTGTCAGGAAGGAGACCAGGCATTTCTGAAGTTATAACATACGAATTTCCATGCATTATATTACACTCAGATTTCCTCTGGTGATATATCGTCGCTTACAAGTATTTGTAAGACAGACTGATTTAGTGTATGGATCTGATCTGCTGCCATTCAGAAGAGACAAAGCTGCTATTTCTCATCTGATAACAAGATAAAGCTTTTGTAATCTTGTTCCATAGATGTACTTACATTATGATCAGAAGCTAATACACAAAGTGTATGTCCTTTTATGAGGTAAAATACTTCTGAAATTATGACTTGACTGAAAGACTTTTGCTTTAAGTGGTTTTAGACTTTTCCATTCAAATCAAGCATCAGAGAAAGACTGCTTTAAACACTAAGGTGTTAATAAAACCAGGACCAAATTAAAGTCAACATTAAAATACAAACAGCTTGCAGATACCTGTACTAGCTCTTCCTCTGCATATTTGAGCCTGCTGAGCTCACATTCAGCTCCCTCTCTCAACTCCCTTAGGCGATGTGCTTCCCGTTTTGCATCATTGATCTCATCCATCATTTTGCGCTCCAGATTTTGCTTTTCCACAGCTACATTTCTATTCTCTTCCTGTGCCTTCTCAAGCCTTCGCAGTTGAACAGAAAAATGAGAAAATACACAGCATGTTTGTTAAAAGTTACCATCCTCTGGAGAAGAAAATGTATCCAGTGCCAGGACAATGGATAGGGGACACAAACTGAAACACAGGAGGTTCCGTCTGAACACCAGGAAGCACTGCTGTGTGGGACCAAGCACCAACACAGATTGCCCAGAGAGTTTGTGGAGCCTCCTTCCTTGGAGATCTTCAAAAGCTGTCTGGACCTGGGCACCCTGCTATGAGCTGGTCCAGATGGCCTCCAGAGGTCCCTTCCCATCTCAGACATTCTGTGATTCTGTGATAATAAAGACTGTACAAGCTGCATGAATCTGCAGCAACACAATGAGATGTCCAGTGTCAAATACGCCAACCTTTAGCTGAATCTTCATTAATATTGTAATAACATCAAAATAATAGCCTTCATAGAAAACTGAGTTATATACATACCAAAGAAATCTACCAACTGTCATAATGGTAAGTAAGCAATACAAGGTAATCCATCACAGCCTGTTTCAATCTTAAGAGCTAAATACAGATGAAAGACGCTTCCATGTTCTCATTTCAGCGTACATAATACAGATACCAAAATTATAATTAATAATTAACTGATTATGAAAATAACAATACATACTTCTGAATCAACAGATAAAGACTGAACCTCTATTCTCTACTCACACCCTTAACTTCTATTATATTCTGAAGTACCCAGGAACAATACCTACCCCAAACCCCATCATCACTGATATCACAGTTTCCATGTAAAGGAAGAACAAAACTCAAAGGCAGCTTAAGGCAGGTCATTTATCACTGTAGATGGTCTGTATTCATACTTCACCTCAAAATGAAATCAAGGACAACATTAACTTTTGTTTTATACCTTTCCTGCAAGTCAAGAAGACTTTGTTCTGCTGTTTGAAGACTTTCCAAGTCCTTCATCATTTTTGTTATGTGTTCTTTCGAGGTTCTGTTTTGTGTGTATGCAAACCAGCAGCCTCCAAAACCAATAACTATAGAAACTGTTAATACAAAATCATTCATCCAGTTGTGAGGGGGACCTGTGCAGAAAATAATATGATCGTTAACTACTTCACAGGTACAGAAACCATACTACAGAGTTGGGTTTGGTGGTGGGTTTTTGTGTGTGTTTGTATACATGTTGGTGGGTTGCTTCCTGCACAGTCTAAAAGGTGATGGAACCTGCTGGTGAGCAGAATTCCAACTCATTTATCTCAAACCATCTCCAGCAACTGACTTTCAAGTGCATTCCAGCGCATTTCCCATACAACATAAGGAATTTTGCTCTAATAAAAACTATTTAGTACACCCTATAAACATGTATTACACTGAGGAAAGCTTACTATATTTTTACATTACATAGTCTGTATATTTAAAAGCGTTAAGAGAGCTTTCCCAACTATAGTTTACCATGCTGACAAGAACTTTAAGTCAGATTTAAGTTCTCCTCAACTGGCACTTTAAATGTGCCACTGTTCAACATTACAGCAGGTGTGGAGGCATCACTGCTTATTAGTTGAAGTAATGCCCTGTAAAAGAATTGTATTCCTTTCAGGGCTAATTAAGTTTCATGAGAAGCTTAGGTTGCTTAGCTATGAGAATACTGAAAAACTTCTTCTGTTCTCTTGAAGCAGCTATGTGCAAAACCAAGTAGTTCAAGATTGCTCCAATGGAGCAGCAAGAATTAAAGGTGCAGTACTAGTGTTTTTCTCCCTGCAAATCCCCAGCTCAGATCTGATCTGTCTTTTGCAAAACCATTCATAAGTCTCCTAGCTGACCACCAAGTTCTAGAAGGGCTTCCTAGTTAAGGGACACTCAACATTGCACAGAACCACAACTGATCTATAACCATAGAAGCAAGCATGTAGATCTCCAGTGATGTGCTAAGACAAAATTTGCACAAACCAACATGGGCCAGATGCAGAACTGCAGTATTATATTCAAATGCATTTAAACTCAAGTCTACGTAAATGACATTGGCATTGGGTTTGAACCACCATCACTCTCCTTTTTCTTTCTTTCTGGTATAGAGGGTAAGGAACCATCCCCACCCATTTCAGCATCACAGCTCGCACTGTCCAAGATATCTTGGAGGTGAATGTAACATTAGCTTGAAGTCTAACTTCACAATCAAAAATATTTAGAAGATACTACATCACAAAAGCCAACATGCAGTCTAGGGGAGATACACCAGAATTTCTACATAGTCTTAGACACGTGGGCCTTTGTCCTGATTCCAGCACCCTGACCAACTTTTTTTTTTTTTTTTAAACTCAATGACACGCTCCATAGTGCATGCAACGCANATGACCAGCTCCATAGTGCATGCAAAGCAATTCATCAGTACAGCCACAATACAAAACAACAAAACAAGCCATCCTTCCTACAGTATTAAGTGTTACTGAAAGTATTTTCAGTTGAATTCTTACAATTAAAAGATAAGGAAAGCAAACAGGAAAAAGAAATTACTAACGTGTGAGAGGTCCAAACAAAACAACATCCAGGGCTTTAAGCTGAAGCTTCTGTCTATGGCTCCGGTCAATTATTTTCAGGTGAGAGATCATGAAAGCATGTTCATTTACTGCTATCCTGTTAAAGACAAAACAAAACATTGCCTACTTCACAAGCTATATTCAAACCACTTCACAAAAAAAATACACCCACATCATACAGAGTTTTCCAGTTACATGGATTATAGTTATGCAACTAAGAGATATAATACAATGACACTTGTGTTACGAAACTATCATATTGGCATGTGGCGAATAAGGACAATCAAACCATTTCTCTATTCTTTCCGGGGTAATCATGAAATGAATCCATCTGGCAGAGCTAAAGCCAATGACTTACCTATAAACTTGTGACAACTCTCTGAAATACATGTAATACTCAAATTTAGTAATTATGCTCAAGAAGGGTTTCTGCAGCAGTTCTAGTATATACCCATGCAACAGATTGGAAGTTGTCCAAAAGAAAGTGAGCTAACGTACAGAATTATGTGATCATTGATAAAAGCTTCAACAGGAAGAAACAAAGCTAAGATTAAAGGAGCAACAGGAAGAAAATTGCACCTGGAATTATTCCGACAAAAAGAAAAACAACCAGCTGTTCGGAAATACCACAGCACCTCTTTTCTTACATTTGACCAGATCTGGTTAAACTTCAGGTTCATGCAGTAGTCAGTGTGTGGGAACAACATCAGCAGCCTACGGGGAATCATCTGAAATGAATTCAGAAGAAACATTCACCTGGGAAGTGTTGTTCCATTGACATGGCTGTCTCTAAAATTCTTTTCATACTGGGGCAGCTCAACAAATTCTGACAGCCACTGAAGAGTGTCCTCTTGAGTCCAGTTATGAACTAGAAGAAAAAAGGCTGTTTGATTAACTTTCAGCAAAAACCAACAGCAAAACATTGAAGACAAGCAGTAGAAAAATCAAGTTAAAATGAGCATAAGATTTAAGCCAAAAAAGAACTGCAGATCAATTAACATTCTCATTAACCAATGCTACAGAAGGTGCTGCAGCAATAATTTAAGGCAGTGCACCAAGATCCTTCCCATGAGCCCATTTTCATTAGAATCTTCAGAGGCTTGTGCAAATTAACCACAGAAGGGAGAGGAGAAGAGATGGAAGAGTGAAAGAAAATACTGAAAGACAGTAGATATGTAACAGGTAAATAATTCAGCTCTTTCAAATACGTCCAAGATTTCTGTGTTACACACAATGTTATTCCCAGTAAGAAAAATGTTTAAAACAAAAATTAAGTCTCCAGGAGATAACAGCAGTCTATATAACCTGTCATAGCTACAAATGCTCTAAGTACATAAAGAGACACTACACATAGATTTCACCTCCAAAAAACACATGCATTCTGGCCATTACAGGCCAACCGCCACAGCTTAGGGTTTCACACTGACATTTGAAAAACAATTGTTTTGTCCACTCTTAAAACCTGCAAAAGTTCGTCTGCACATGGAAATAGTGACAGACACCTTCTGCATAGACAAGTCTCTCCATGAACGAATGTGCATGTGGTTTTTTTTTTATTAAGGAAGAATTAGTACTCTCTAGGACTACTAATGTGACAATGCTGGGCAGAGACAGCTTATACTGTCTTACATGCACAATCAACCTCTCCTATTCATCATCCATCACTGTACCAGATACCTCCATTAATACAGAAACTCCAAAAAAGCAGCAGCCTATCTCTGCTGAAGTAAAATCAGAACTGACTGCATCCTTCTTGCACTATTTCCTGTTCACCAAAAAGTAATTGCTGCTGTTACATACAGATTGTGTCCTTTTAAATTACCTCTCTCCATTTAAACCAAGAATAATCAGCACAAGGAGTCAACTCATACACAGAGGTTTCATGTTCTGAATCTGTCCACACACATACTTCACAAGGAACTGAGATTTGTTGCAAAACTAAGCTGTAAAGCAACAACTACTTCTCCTTTTAATTAACAGTTCCCTTTTGACCTGGAACACCACTGTACCAAATCCGACAGAAGGAAGAGAGGTCAGAATATCTGCTTCAGTTTTACAGAAACCCACAGCAAACTAGCCACCTGACTGGAGGACTGCAAGTCATGCTGTGAAAGCCTGGGAGTTTTGTGCTTGCCTAGGTCTATCAGTATCTTATTTTACAGAAATTTTTATCAGAGTGGCAAGAATCCTTAGATCCAGGAAAAAAATCAATTTTAGAGGTGTACTACACTTCTCATGCACATGAGAAGCATCTTACAAATGACTACCCCATAAACACCACTCAATCAAAATTAATTTAAAAAAAATATGATTAGGCCTGGATCTTGTGGGGGGCTTTTAAATTAATTTTTAATTGTACATACTTGCAATATCCTTTTTCTTTTTCCTGAATCCAATAAACAATCCTTCTCATTAAATCAAAGATCTATACTCTGCTTTTCCCCTCATGAAGATGTTAAAAAAAAAAAAAAAAGACTTCCCCACAGGAACAAAAAGTTTTCCAAAGGTACTCAAC
>VXAV01008923.1:277468-288335 GCA_013399715.1 Alectura lathami | reverse complement strand
GGCCACCACAATGATCAGAGGGCTGGAGCACCTCTCCTGTGAGGAAAGGTTGAGGGAGTTGGGATTGTTCAGCTTGGAAAAGAGAAGGCTCCGGGCAGACCTCATTGCAGCCTTCCAGTACTTGAAAGGAGCTTACAGGCAGGAGGGGGACCGACTTTTTGAACAGCTGGATAATGGTAGGACAATGGGGAATGGGCTAAAACTGAAAGAGGGGAGGTTTAGGTTGGACATCAGGAAGAAATTCTTCAGAGAGGGTGGTGAGGCGCTGGAACAGGCTGCCCAGAGAAGCTGTGGATGCCCCATCCCTGGCTGTGTTCAAGGCCAGGCTGGATGGGTTCCTGGGCAGTTTGATCTAGTGAGCTAGTGGCTGGCAGCCCTGTCCACGGCAGGGGGGTTGGAACTAGATGATCTTTGAGGTCCCTTCCAACCCAAGCCATTCTACGATTCTATGACTGTAACAGTCACTGAAATCCTAGCCAACCAGTAACCAAAAACTAGCCTGAAGTAAGAACCACCACCAAAGAGAGAAAAAAAAGACACACCAAAATCCAACACAGGTCTGACATGGATAAAGCACTGACAAACTAAAGCCCTATGTAACTACGAAAAAAAAATGCAAGGCAGTTTAAATATCAGAGTCAAAACATCCTCAACACATTGAGGACCAAATGAACAGTTGCATTCTTTTGCAAAGCAGTGGAAAAGTAACATTAACTATACTCACTAACTACAGCAGGAAGCACTTGTGCTGTGTTTATTCTTTGTTCTAGAGAAAGACTCGAGTTTATGATTTTCAGTTTCACAAACTTAAAATAGACCCTCAAACTGACAAGTTTACTTTAAGAGCAACTAGTAACATCTCAGTAGTGTTACCACCTCCCTTGAGCACCTTTCTGCAGTGTCATTCTCTTCAGTTTTATTTTCTCCAGTTTCACTTTTTCAGAAAAAAAAAACAACACACAAAAAGTTAGGAAAACTCAAGTCTTATAGCCCCACCACCAGATACAGCTGGTTCTAGAAGCAGCCACCATTGGACAGTGCTTCACACCTGTTGCTATGGGATTTACTGCAGCAGGCAAGACTACTTTAAAAGGCCATGTCCTACAGTTGAGGCACACAGCATGCACATTTCACCCTATAGAAATAGCTTCTGAGGATGTTATCTTGTAAAATAAGGCAATGCATTTGAGCATAGTGGACTCATTACAAGAAAAATCAAGTCCATCCCTCTGAAAATGAAAGCAAGTCTACCTTCAGAAATCTACAAGTTCTATCAAAAAAAAAAAAAAAAAGATTATTGCGGCTTAAAGGAAAATTTTAGTTATTCTACCATAAACCTTAATCCCTTCAAGGGGAGCTGGAATTTCCACCAGGGCATTTCACTGTAGCAAGACTAAGTGCCTGCAATGTTCATAAACAGGTGCAGACAGCTACATACTAGCTTAAGTACCTCCACAGAGGCACAGCAGGTCTGATCCAAAACAGGCTTGAACAAGTCTCTGTGCAACCCTACCCACAGCAGCACAGGCTGCCTCTCCACAGGACTCCTTCCCATAGCCACAGCCTGACACAACCATTGTGTCTGCAGGGCAGAGCAGGCTCCTACCTCGCCTGCCCTGAAAAGCACATGCTGCAAACACATGCTCCGAGTTGCTACAAGGATAGAAGACAGTTTGTCTTCAAATAACTGGAGATAAATGCATTAGCAGTGGAATTATAAAATTCAATTCAATATCAGTTAACCTCTGTTAACATATCTGCAACAAACTCAGTTGATTACTAAAAGTAATGGAAGCTTAGAGTAAGCTGATAGCTTTGTGAGAAAAGGTTTGTCACACTGGTCAGGACACTCAGCCACTCATGTGAAAGATCCATGTTCCTCACAGGACATTCTTGCACAGAGGTGTAAAACGCACTTGGGGGACATCCCAGTATGGTGCAAAGCAGCTGCTGCGTTTGCAGTCTGAGCCACTGCAGCAGGCATCTCTACAACACAGCATTTCACCCAACTCTGACCCTGAAGCAACTGACAACCTTACACAACTATGAACACCTGTTTAAGGACATTTATTGCAAAACTGATAATGACAAAATCGGAATACTAAGTGTCCTTTGAAGTTTCCTTAGTGTCCTGCAGACAACAAAAGGAAGCTCAGCTTACAGCAGAGCTCCTCCCAGCTGAAATGACAACACCTGAGAGGTCAGCTCCTGGAGCTTATGTAACAAGATCCAGGGACACTAAACGGAGATCAAGCCTTCCAACTTGTTTTTTAAACTTACTGATGGAATATGACATTTGGATTGATTTCTTCAGGATGATCTCCACTTAGTAATTCTCTGCCTCACTATATCCAGAAACAGAGGAGTCTTACAGCAATATATTCCATCAACTGCACATACAGTTGCACTACCGGACTTTTTTTAAAAAACATAGAATTACATACACAGATGTACTTCCCCCCCTCCCAAAAAAAAAAAAATTGCTAATCCTTACTCTCTCCAAGATGTAACAATCAAAAGACACAGAGGTATTGTGTATAAAGTCAGTTTTCTTCAAGAATGCAGACGGGACTATTCACTGAGAGGCATCCAGAGTTTAATGAAACAAAATATGATATTCTTTTCCACTTCATGCCTTATGCTCCTAATACCTAAGATATGCACAAACAAAATGGGAGCACCACACTACCTGGTATTTAATTCATCAGGACTTCTGATCATGGAAATGCTTGCAATTTCCCTGAAATGTTTCGTGCTTATCCCCTGTCCAGAACAGGTTATTGAAATGGATAGGTCACTGGTCCAGTCTAGTAAATTATGGGTTTTGTTCATTTATACACACGATTACTTAAGTAATTAAACATACACAGAGAATTCTTTCACCAATTCCTCTTCACAGAAAACAAATAAGCAGCTCTCTTAGGAGTAATTTGGAAAATTTCATTTTCAGAAGTTGCATGTTAAATTTTATTCCTTCAGATTCTCCTAAAATAGTAACAATAACACATTTTAATTTAGCAAGCTCGTAAAGCAATGTCATCTGCATGTGCCATTTTAATTGCTAAAAGAAAGTGATATCCCTGGTTATTTAGGCTAACAAATAGTCTACACAGCAAGTAAGAGCAGCATGAGCTGGTTCTCCTTTACTATGAAACCTTTACTCACAAATGAGCAAAGACAGGTGTACTGAGGCATACATTGCTTAACTCACTCCAGTTCTAGAAATTCCATATTTTCAATTCAAATGTTTCCACTTCACTGCTTGATCTCCTCCATTTTGCCTTCCTACTGGATTCTTTGACTGTTTTGGGTTTTGTTTTTGACACCACCTCAACATTTCTTCCAAACACACTCTCATGACACCATATTTGTTCCCTCTCTCATAGGTTATTTGCATCTTGGATGCAAATATGACCTCAAGCCTTTAAATAACGGCTTCACAGAGCTTGCACACATTCTGAAATGGCCACTTCCACTTGAAGATCCTGGTCTGTCAGACTTACTATAGCCAAAGAGCTGCTCCGATCAGGAATAGTAAAACAGACCAGCTACTTTTTCCTGCTTTAATCACTGTACAGAACATGTGTTTTTGTTTTTTTTCTTGAAGTAATTGTGCAAGTGCACTCCACATGAGATATGGAGATATTAAGTCACCTATCCAAAGAATCCACAGATCTCAAACAAAGTTATAAACTCATGTCATTGGCTTTTGTGCAACACTGTGCACACAGTAAGATACTAATATTTAAACAAACACCAACTTACTAGTTTTCTACAGAGAGATTTCTTGAGGAAATTACTTGATGCAGGGTCTACATATAGAGCTTCTTTGTAAACAGAGGAACCTACATAAATAGCCAGCAAACCGAAAGGCAGCCTTACTGCTTGTGCATCATCATTAAAGCAAGCCATGTATGCACGGGGGTAACAGATGTTTGCTGAGGCAGATAGCCTCCCACAGCACATGAGTAAAGCCTCAATCACTAGTATGTCCTCCCTTTTAGTTACCCTTTTACAGCCTACATCTTTAAACCAATGTAAACAATTGCAACTTTTTGTATATTAATAGTAAAATATTAGTAGCAGAAGATCTGAAAACTCATATTTACCTGCCCTAATAAGTAGCATCTGTTTGCTACACTCTTCCTATCCCTCCACACTTTGTTGTACCACCCTGTTTTTCACACTGATATCCTACTTCAGAGGGATTAATAACTGCACAGTAAAGCATAATCTATTTTATTACACAAATCAATCTTTTTTTTCCTTTAAGTTATGCTTCTTGTTCTGAAATATGTCATTCTTCATTAAAATGTCAGGGCAAATGTTTAAGTGATATGAATCTGGACGCAAAAAAATCTCAAACTTGAGTGACTATGACAAAAGCTCTTCCCTCCTCCTTCCCCACATATTTTCTAGTATTTCAAACTAGAAAAGTATATTCTAGTACATTTAAAGTTTTTCCACCTTTAAAAATCTCTCAGGTTATACCAACTAGTCTAGTATAAGTAACAGACCAAACACTAAAGGGGAAAAAAAAAAAATCTAACCAATCTACACTCCAACTAGAGTACCTCTATCTTTCTTAGATGACCTCAATAAATCCCTTATGCGTTTCAGTGACTAATAAATCCCATGGAAAAAAATTAGATCAAGTTTCCCACGTGAATTTCATCAAGGTTAACTACAAGCTTCTTTCAAGTCTACAGAAGCTTCTAAAAGGCTGCTAGTTACAGATAGTTTTTGAGGAAATACACAGGTTTGTTTTGTTTTGTTTTTAAATAAAAGTTCAAATTTTCTACTTCCTAGAGAAATTCTTTACAGAATGGTTTCATGCAAGTCTGCTGTTTTACAGAAAAAAAGTAAAACAAAAGTGGGGCATGAGAATCTTTAGAAAAAAGAGTAAATGGTGTGCAAATGAGATGCCTGGAGTTGCTGTTAGGAGTTCTCAACTGGATTAGGAAATTAAAATAGCTAAAATAGTTCAACATCTTTACCTCTTGTGAACGTTCCTCTCTTAAAATAACTTATTTACAAGAACTTCCTTCCTCAGTATAAATATACACTTATAATCCATAACACTGTCTTAGTGCTGGGATAACACTAGAAGGTTAATGTACTTTGTTGTATTTTTCCTGACAAATTAAAAAATGGTGAAAATATAATGCTCTTCCAGGAGCCTTGTTGTAAGCAAAAACCACACAGCACACAACAGTAGGAAATCCAATAACTTGCTGTAAAGTAAAATCCCTGTATTTAAGGAAGCTTTATTTCTAGTGAAGTGGTTTATTAATTATCTGTTCTCAACTTTAATCAAAAGCAGCAGCATTATCGACTCAGAGTTACAGAACATCTGCTTTTTAAAGCAGTGTCTATTAAGACATATTTAGTACATACTCAGACCTACTGTAATACATCAACCAGACAACTGTATTCTTAAAACGCCAAGTTTTTGAAGACTAAACTCTGGCTAAAGCACTACAGAAACATACAGATAACTAGTTTAAGTTGCAATTAAATTGAAATTCTAATTAATTTTTGGTCTGCTTTTAATGTTTTAGAAGAAAGTACATCTGTGCAACTACCTATTCACTGATACGCAGGAAACTACATATAGAAAAAAGCTAGTTTAGTATTCCTTATTAAACACTTCAATAATTAAAAATGAAGTGGCAGAAAAAGGGCTACATTTCAGTTGTCATGCTTTATGCACAATGAGTATTTTGAGTACAGTTTCAGTTATCTCTCCTACTCCAGCTATAAGAACATTGCTCACAGTACAGTTCGAGTTTCAGTCACTTTTCCAGGTTTAAGAGTAGCTTTTATTCACCTTGACATTCCTCTGGAACAGGAAGAAACTTAAGCTCAGAGATACATGAAGAGGTCCTCTGGAAACAAGGGCAAGCCTTCTGAATACCAATAGAAAGTTTCCAATGCATAAGTACTTTGGTATTTTCTTTTAACTTTCATGGATACAAAATGCAGTGCAAGCCTAGAGAATCATACAATGCTGGAAAGCTGTTCAGAAAGCTCACAGCCACTGACATTTCATTTTGCAGACTGGATTGTGCCTGAATGTTCATGATAATCAGCAGTTCAACTCTGATGTTACAGAATATTGTCAGTGCTTGAACTGACTCACCATGACATGCCTTAATGTACAGGGCAGATTTTTCCTCAAAAAGTACATTATTTTACTCTGGATCATTTTCTTCATTATACTACATTCCTTCAGAGAACTTGCATCAATCAAGCATCACTGCTGTTTTTACATAGTCATACAGAAAAGGAAATGGCATCATACTGAACTTGACCATGATAATTCACAACTTATTTCATTCAGGGAGAACAATCTGCCCTGAGGTGTTACAAAAAAAAGGGATGAGAGATCAGATTCTCTTCCCACTCACCTTCAGAGCCACATGGCAAAGCCCTCTTTTTAGGGGACAGGAGATCAGGGGACATCTTCGTTCCCCTTCCCCTCTCCTGCTAGAAAGTAAGAGAAGCAAGAACAATGAAACTATGTGGATACATCTCCATTCCTTTCCAGTAATTCTTAGAATCCAGATGGTAAAGTTGAGTAAGTACAAGGGCAACACTTCTGCCAGGGCCCTCAGGAGCCTGCCTACCACACTCATTTGAGTACAGCCAAACATGCTTCAGATAGGTCTCATTAACCTTCCTTAACTGATAGGACACAATCTACCATTAATCTACAGTAGAAGGTGCTTACTACTTGGTCACAAAATGTAACCAAAAAAGTGTTCTAGACTACTGTCTTTAAGATGTACCGTTTTGCACCATAAAGTGCCCAGAACAGATCAGAGGTAAACAGGAAAGCCCAGAGATACCTTAAGTGAGCAGATNACCAATACCATTTACCTGCCTCTTCCACTAATCACAAAAAAAACAGCTTGATATGTAAGCCTTAATTGTTTTCTTTTAGACTTGAACAACAGACAACGATATTCCATTTTTCACAACCCCAGAAACCAGACTTTCCTTGCACATTTAGCTGTAAAAAGGGATGAATTTTAAAAGAAGAACAACAACTACTGAAGTTCTGGAACAAAAAAAGCAGCTATGTGAAACACGGATAAAAGGACAGACTGCATAGGTATACACAGGTGTAGGCTTTTTATCCTCTTACCTCATCGCTTTCGTCTACTTCAATACCACCATCCTTGTCATCATCCATTTGCTTATGGATCATGCGCAGAGCTTCCAGGCTGAACCGATCGTCCTCAGTAAAGCATGGTGGGCTGAGAGAACTGCAGGGATCTAGAAGAGGAAAAAAAATCAGAACAGAAAGTATCAGCTACTGTCACTCTAGAACATAAAGCTTCCAAACAAGATGTAAGGCTTAAGTTTTTCACATACGCATGTACTTGATTACAGATGGCATGTTATAAATGGTAAATTGTGCTGTAGAATAGTAATTCTTACCAAAGAAAGTGAAAAGTAAAATCATCCTCTTTTTAACCAGTAAAGCAGCTCACAGAAGAGGCTGGGACAGTCCGACTCCTACAATTCCACCCCCACCCCCCATCCTATAACTGCTATCTCCACCTCCTCTCCTATCTGTCAGCCACTCTGCATGACACATCATTGCAATACCGAAGAAAAATCACTGTATCATTTCCAGCCTCCTTTCTGGAACCCTGGGGAAAACAGAAAGTGGAGGAGGAAGATGAGAGCAAGAACAAATTGTCATGGCCTGCAACCATAGCTTCATAAGCAGATGATAAAGGAATTGCAGCCACACTGCAGCAGTACTGTAGGCAGTGCTACTGAATGCAAAATACTCAAGAAGGACTGCAAGAGAGGAAAGCACACCAGAAAGAAAACACAACTGACAAGAATATGACACCTCATAGCCCCGCATGCTCTGATTAAAAACAGCAGCATCACCACAGACAGGGTTCCAGGTCAAAAATAGCACGTTTTCTTCCATGTTTATTACTAAAAGCTCATAATTTGCATGCATCTGATGGCTCTGCTTCCACCTATGTCAAATTAGGTATCTCTTTTACCTTCCACAAAACATATGCCAAATGCTGCAAAATTCCACAATACATAATGATCAACCCTTCATTAAAGACTCACCCTTCAGAGACCTTTGCATTAGCTGGTAGCTAACTTTCATTAATTCTGATAGACCCAAAACCAAAAGGATAGGAGGTGGAAAAGGATACAGAGATCACTTTTTGTAAGCTCAGCATTAAGAAGTCAGTGATTTCCCACTATTCAGACATTATAAAAATGTGCTGTTCCTATGAACTACAGCTAGGTACACTCTGCCATAGCCATATCAATAAAAATACAATTTCAGGAGGTATGATTCTTTTTCGCTTCTTCTAGTCTATCAAAAGACTAAGTTTTCATGTTATGACTGAAGTTATTAAAGGCTCATTTATACAAGTAATGAAAAGCAAACACACACAAATGGATAGGATCAAGAGCTTACATAGAAAAAAAATTTACTGCTTCAGTATTTCTATACCAGTTGAACTAGCATGATTCTGCTTTTCTGTACAAATTGAAAAACAAACTAATAAGAGATGCTGACAACACTCTACTTGCATAAAGCTACAAAGCAAAAGTACAAAGCTGGAAACCAAGTCATAGCTGGGATCTCATACATTAGTAGGACTATTCCCTACAGACATTCATGAGTTCTAAGCATTCTGTCATTATACACCAGTTTCATTACACAGAAGTTAACAGTTCCATCTGTGTCCACTTACCAATTAAAGAAAACAACATACTGACACCACCACAGAGCAGAGAGAAATCTCAGATATATAGGAAGTAATTTTGAAATAAAGACAAATTACTAAATATTAAACCAGGCCCACCACAAACAGTTTTCAGCTTTGGAATGCAACTTGAAAAAAAAAGTGAAGCTCCACGTTTTTGTTGTTGTTGCTGGTTTTTTTGGTTGTCTTTATTTTAGATGTTTTATCAGTCCATCTTTGTTTCATTGAAAATGTTTAATGTGCACAATTGACAGCCTTTAGATTTTTTGCCTTGAAATGAGAAATTTACCATCACTGGGAAAGTTTTAATGATTCATCCCTTTAATACAGTGTATCTGGTGTAGAAAAGCATCCCTCCCAGTAGTAATGAAATGCCACAACACTCTGCTAACAAATCCATCAGCCACCAAAGAGCATGCCACTACTTAAAAACAATCTTACATCAAAATTGTATCATCTTTGTACTGCAAGATAACATGCTTTTAAGTTAGAAGAAATCATGATTGTTAAAACAGATAAAACTGGTCCCTCCAACACTCCCAACTTGTTTAATTTGTATTTAGTCCTATTCTTACATAGTAGAAAACATCAGATAAATAGGATTTCACAGTTTGCAAGCACCCACTCAAATGCTTCTCCATTTTGTTCAGCTGAAAGGCCAGCTTCAAATCACAAGTTTTCTCAAGACCACACTTTCTCAACACTGACGTTGATCAGTTTCTTAAATGACTACTCATTTATCCTTAATATGCCTTAGATTAGAGAAGTTCAGTTGGAAGGGACCAGGAAACATTGAGTCCAACTGCCTGACCAGGGCTAGCCTAAGAGTTAAAGCATATTAATGAGGGAATTATCCAAATGCCTCTTGAACACTGACTGGTATGGGGCATCAGCTACCTCTATAGGAAGCCTGTCCCAGTGTTTGACCATCATCACAGTACAGAAATTTTTCCTAATCTCCAGTCTGAACCTTCCCAAGCCTTTTTTAGTTACTTAAATATGAAGGCACTTGAACAAGCTATTGCTTTTCTTCAGAGAAGTAAACAGGCTACTTATGTTCCACATGTCCCATACCCTCCTCCCAGGAACACTTCTCTCAAAAAAAAGTGTTCCAAATGCTACTTTTTGGACTGAGAAATATATAGCAACAACATCTCACCTACAACAAAAATGAATCCACACTAAACAGAATTCAGACTCATCTCCAAGCTTATTTCCATGCAGTAAACTTAAAAGTAACATTATCAGACTGGTAACACTTATCTCTCTCTTCAGAGAACAATCTCAAATAAGTCAATAAACACAAAGTCACAACTTACTAAGTGAAAAGCTTTTCATAAGAACATCTACAGAGCCATACCAAATCCAAACAAAAAAAAAAAAGTTGCTGGAAATTTACTCACCTACAACTCTGCAGAAGGTTCTAAAATACTGCATTTTGCCTCATATGCAAGGCAGAAGAAATTAAAATCAATACCAAATGAAGTATTATGAGAAATTTCTCAGCCATCCAGTCAATTACGACAAAAGACAAGAGGCAGTCTCAAGATATGGCAAGCACCATAAACAAAGGCCTGAGGCCCAGCAACAAGTGACAAGACTACTTGAAACTTCATTTCTCTCTTTGAATCCATCCTGCTAAAGGCGTTCTGGGATTCAAAACCTCCTATTACACTTTAAGGACAAACATAACATTTAGGTCAGGGCCACTGTCTGTCCTAGTCTGGTGTGTTCTCGTAACTACACATAGTCCAAAATCATCATCACAGGAAGAAGTACAAAGATGTACAACGCATTCATTCAGGGAGTGAGCCTGATAACTTCAGATTTGATCCCTTCTTTAACAAAGAGCACCAAGGAACTAGCAAAGCAAACAAGTAAAAGACGTTGGTCAGGTGAGGGTGGCAAGAGGCACACAAACACACCGTATTGTCAGGACATGGAGTTGCACAGTCCTGCTTCTGACATGGGTCAGCAGGAAGGAAATTTCAGGCCTTACGGTCATGGTAATGAGGGAATTGGTCACTGAAATACTAAACGTCAAACTCATGGCTCAACAAATGTAGCAGACGCTTTGGAAGTAAACCTTCTTCCTGCCCTGAGCAGGT